>JACVTC010000079.1:665000-805000 GCA_016946835.1 Neocallimastix lanati (nom. inval.) | reverse complement strand
TAATATATTAAAAAAATATTAATATTAATAATAAAATTTGTTTATTAAGTATGAATTTTTTTTTTAAAAAAAATATTTATCAAAATGAAATAGTTTTTTTTTTTTATTAATATAGAAAAAATAAAAATAAAAATAAAAGTAAAATAAAATAAAATAAAATAAAATAAAATAAATAAAGAAAATACACCACATAGGTTAATAATAATAATATTTATTATTATTTGTAATTAATTATTGATATAAAATGAATTCCCTCTAACAATTTTTTAATAGTAAAAAAAAAAAAAAAAAAAAAAGATGGATTTTCTAACTGTTTTAGATGTAACAAGATTAATTAAACAAAATGATTTATATCAATTTAAATTTTATATAGAAGATAATGGTATAATTTTAAATAAATGGAATTATACAAATAATGATTTTTTAATTCTTGCATTAGAAAATAATGCCTCTATCGAATTTATTGAATATCTTCTTTCTCATTGTAAATATAAAACATTAAATTATTCTATTGAAAGAGGAAAAACACCTCTATTTTATGCACTTTTACACTATAAAACAAATATAGCTGATATATTGATAAAAAATAATGCCGATATTAATTATGATGAAAGTAGTATTTTAGATAATTTATTTAATGAATGGAAATATACCTATGAAAGTGAAGAAGAAATAAATACATTAAAATATATATTGAAAAAAGGTTTTAATATTCGAGGTATTACAATGGACATATTTGAAACAGGAATTCAAAAAAAAATGGTTTTATTAGATACAATTTTAAAACATTTTATTTTTAACAATGATTTTGTTTTAAATTTCTTAAATATCTATAAAAATAAGATATCGTTAACTAACCAACAAATTAAGAAGCAAATAATTTATGAAAAAAATAAAATTATAAATTTGAATGATTTTTTTTTAATTATGGCTGTATATCGTCGTATAACTAAAGACAATCTTGAATATATATTAAATCTTGGTGCCGAAGTTGATGCTCGAGATAAAGAAGGTAAAACATCGTTAATTCTTGCTACTCAAAATGGAAATTTTGATTTAATTCAATATTTAGTCGAAAAAGGTGCCGATGTTAATGCGAAAGGGAAGGACGGGAAAACGTCATTAATGCAAGCTGCAGAAAACGGTAACTATGAATTAGTAAAATATTTTATGGAGCATGGAGCGAGAGTCAATGTTCAAGATGAAAAAGGTAAATCCCCATTAATTTATGCCTTTGAAACAGGTATTTACCCATTAATTAAATATTTAATCGATCAGGGATCTGAAGTAAATACAAAAGATAAGGATGGTCTAACTCCACTTATGCACGGATGTAATAATATCTATAAATATTTATTTAGAAATCGAAGTCGACATGCTATTTTAAGTCGTCGTATGGAAGAAATATTTGAATATTTAATTAATCATGGGGCTGAAGTGAATGAAAAAGATAATGAAGGAAAGACTCCATTAATGTATGCCTGTGATGGTAAAAAATATGGATGTGAAATCATTATAAAATTTTTAATTGATCATGGAGCTGGAATTAATATGAAGGATAATGAGGAGAAGACACCGTTAATTTATGCCACTAAAAGTGGTAACAAAAAAATTGTAAAATATTTAATTGACCATGGAGCTGAAATTAATGTCAAAGATAAGGAAGGAAAGACCCCGCTCATGTATACTTGTTCCGATGAAAAATATTTACATGAAGAAATAGCTAAATATTTATTGGAAAATGGAGCTAAAATTGATAGTAAAGATAAGGAAGGTAAAACTCTTTTAACTTATGCTTCTGAAAGTGGTAATTATATCTTAGCAAGATATTTAATG
Source organism: Neocallimastix lanati (nom. inval.) (assembly GCA_016946835.1). Classification (NCBI taxonomy): domain Eukaryota; kingdom Fungi; phylum Neocallimastigomycota; class Neocallimastigomycetes; order Neocallimastigales; family Neocallimastigaceae; genus Neocallimastix; species Neocallimastix lanati (nom. inval.). The sequence continues at coordinate 803,164 of JACVTC010000079.1, read as the reverse complement.
AATAGTAATGCTGATGTCAATGTTAAAGATGAGAAGGGTAAAACCCCCTTAATATATGCTCTTCAAAATAAATTTTATACCGTAGCAAAGCATCTCCTGGATCATGGTGCCGAAGTGAATATTAAAGATCAGGATGGAAAGACACCACTACATTACGCCTGTGTTGAAAATGAATCCCAAGCCGAAGAAATTGTAAAACGTTTAATTGATCATGGGGCAGAAATTAACGTTAAGGATATGGATGGAAAGACTCCACTGATGTATGCTTGTGCAAGATATGACTATAGAATTGAAGAAATTATAAAATATTTAATTGATCATGGAGCTGAAGTCAATATTAAAGATAAGGAAGGAAAAACCCCCTTAATTTATGCTTGTATGATTAATTATTTTGAAATCAATAAAAAAATTCTTTATCTGTTGGAACATGGTGCAGAAGTCAATGTTCAAGATAATGAAGGGAAATCACCGCTTACCTATGCTTCTGAAAATGGACTAAAAGGTATAACAGAATATTTAATTAGCTATGGTGCGGAAATTAAAGCCTAAAAAAAAAAAAAAAAAAAAAAAAAAAAAAAAAAAAAAAAAAAAAAAAAAAAAAACATTAATTATATATATTAATTAATAGATAAACAAAATAAACAAAAAATAATAATAATAAATGAATAAATAAATGAATAAATAAATAAATAAATGAAAAAAAAGAATTATTTTTTAATAAAATAAAATAATTAATAATTAAATAATTAAATAATGATGATGATGATGATGATTGTAGAGTCAACTATTCTTATTATAATAAAAATAATTAATATGTAATAATAATATAAAAATAAAATAGAAATAAATAATAAATGTAAATAAATAAATTAATAAAAATAAAAATAAAAAAAAAAAAAAAAAAAATAAATAAATAAAAAATAAAAATATAAAATAAAATAAAATAAAATAAAAACTACATTTATTTTATTTTATTTTATATTTTATATTTTTTTATTATATATTTTTAAAAATATATAATAAATATTATTATTATTAAGAATATATTATATATAAAACATGTCAATATTTGGTTTTAATTAGGTAAAATGATAAGAGCATATATTATTTTTAATAATAGAGAAAGGATAACAATGATTATATCTTATTTAATATTTATCTATTAATTATTTGGATTAAAAAAAAAAAAAAAATAAGATAAAAAATTTTTATAATTTAAGAAATAATAGTAATATAATAAATAATAATGTAATAGTAATAAATGTTTTATTTTAAAAAAAAAAAAAAAAAAAAAAAAAAAAAAAAAAAATTTTTTTTTTTTTTGAATTTAAAATTTAAAATTTATTTCTAAAGAGAGAGTGTGTGTCGACGGATGCCGAAACAATTAAGAACGAAAAGGAAATTCTGATCCAGATTCGAATGATTATTTTAACCCACACAGGGAGTGATCATCGATGAATGGGAAGAGTTAGAAGACATTTCTTCCTCGAAACTTTTAACTGTAGGTTTTTTTTAATGTTGTCATATTGATGTATAAAATTTTTATGTATTTTATTTTTATGTATTATATTTAATAAATATTATTAATAAAAGTTTAATCCTAGTCCCAGAAAATTTATATATATATATATATATATATATATATATATAATACGATATAATATGTAATAATAAATTCATTTTTTATTTAAAATTATTATAAATATTTGTATTTTATTTATTTATTTATTTATTAATTTATTTATTTATTTATTTATTTATTTATTTATTTATTTATTTATTTATTTATTTATTTATTTATTTATTTATTTATTTATTTATTTATTTATTTATTTATTTATTATTTATTAATAAATAAATAAATTTTCATACTATAAATTGTATATATTTAAATTTAAAAGAGAAAAAAAAAATTAAATAAATCAAAAATAATTTAAAAATTAAATGATACAGGATTTAATGGGTTTTTTTTGAATAATTTACTTGATATTCCTATAAATTACTTAATTACCATGAAATTAATTACATTATAAAATTTTTTGTTCCTTGCCAATAATGCATTATCAAAGGAATCTAAAATATTTTTTTCAATACAATATTTTAGATATTTCTAAAGTTTATGATCTAGTCTATGAAAATAACAAAAAATGGTATAGTTTATGTATAAACTAAGGAAGAATATGATCAAGTATTAGGTCCAACATGATATGGAGTGTCCTGATGTAGCATTAATACCATAGTTAATAGTATAGAGTTGTATAATGATATAATCAATCGCCAGGTTGCATTTCACCTAGTGGAGTATTGATAGAAATAAATGAATGAATAAATAAATAATTTTTTTTAAACTTGTTTATATTCAATATTAATAATATTTAATTTTTAAATATTATTAAATAATTTTTAATTTGGCGAAATGAAACATGGCGAAATGCCCCACTCCCGTGAAATTCCATGAGTTTGTGTCAATCCTGGGTGTTATTAAGGGTTAACACTAACCCTAACCATAGATTTTTAATGCTTTTTTGAAAAATAATTTTTCAAATTCTATAATTAATTCTATAATTGCTACTATCAGCAGTTCTCAGTAACCATGGCATTTTTGTATATTACCATCTGGTAAACTTACAATTTATAAAAAATTAAATTTGATAGTAACCATGTCATATGGTCTACCAACACCGCTATTCTAATATACGGATAAATTAAATGACCATTATGATGACTTAAAGTTCAAAAATAATAGATAATGGTCATTTAACCATGATATCTAAGAATATTTTAAAGGATTATGGTATTGAAAATGATGATATATATATATTGTTAATACTTTTCAATATATTATTGCAAGAGATTGTTTATCTAAACATTTGCCGTTTTACTGTCAGTTATAAAGATACCTTAGGATATACATTAATGATAACTGGAAAAAAAAAAAAAAAAAAGATGAATGTAAAGTTATTTTATATGATGGTTTATCTGCTCCAATGTGGAAAATCAGTTCGTAAAACAAGTGAATCGTTATAAAGAATATGTATTTTCTTTGGAAAATAATGAAATATATAACATATCATTTAAATTTAAGACTGAAAGAGTGAAGTTAGAAGACATCCATATTATCATTACAACCTTTGTGAAAAACAAAATAAAATAATAAGAAAAAAAAAAGACATATTCTTCTGGATTGACATTTAAATTTAGATTGACCATTAATGAAGGAGAAAGAATTATTTCTGAGAACATTGTATACTCAATCTATTTTACAATTATCATATAATATTTATACTGTGAAAATAAAAAAATATTTATGGTGGAGAAGAAAATATATGAAATTGTATGGGGATATAATCCTATAAAGTTCATGAATTTCTTAGCTAACGAAGAACACAAATTCATAGATCAAGTAGATATATCTAAAACAATAACCATGTATTCCAGAGAAGGTGATTATTAATTTCTTTTATTCATCTATCGATCTTGGTAAGTAATTACTAAACAAGGGTGCCTTCGCTGAAGCTTATGAATTGAAAATAATATAATTATATATAATTATAAGGTAGTTATTTTTAATAATTATACTATATATTTATTCATATTATTTTATATATTTATTCATTATATAATTTATTGAAGTGTATTTAAATTATGTTTTATATAAATTAGTTAAAAATCGTTTAAATTATGATGTATAAATTTATGCTAAACAACCCATTTAAATATTTTGTGTCACTTGAAACAATGTGTACACGTGATGCACATTGTCATTCATTCTATTTTTATATTATAATGTATATAATATTACTATTTTTTTTTTTTTTTTTTTTGACAAATAAATATCATTTACTTTAAATAAATTATTAAAAAAAAAGTATTTAATTTTAATTTTTTTTTTTTTTTTTTTTTTTTTTTTTAACAAATATAATATTTGGAATTAAATTTAATTATATTTATAAAGGGAAAAATTAATACTAATTATATAAATTTATAATTAATAAATTTATAAAATATAATAATTAAAATATTAGTTATATACCTTTTTCTGTTAACGTTATTCTTTTTCTCAAGAAAAAAAAAAAAAAATTAAAACTAATAATCTTTAAATAGCTTTGTATACATTACATATTATTTAAATTTTTACTTTAATTATATATTGAATATTTTATTTAAGTTTTAAAAAAAAAAAAAAAGTTTTTTTTTTATTAGATTTTATTATAACTTTATTGAAAAAAATTATATTATATATTATATTTTTATAATGGGTTAATATAGTATTTATATGAACCAATTAAGAATATTTTTTTTTTTATTTTTTATTGTTTTTATTTTTTTTAGATTTAATTCAAAATATATTTATCCATAATTATTAAAAAAAAAAAAAAAAATTTTTTTTATATTCATTTATTATATAATATATGGAAGAAAAAATTTTGATATTTGAATAACTCCTTTTTAATTCAGGAGTTAAAGTTTATTGTGTATCTTTATAAAAAATACTTTTTAAAATAAAATAATAAATGAATAATATTTTTTCACTATTTTTTTTAAAACCTTCATATTTATAATAACAACTAAGATATCGAATAAACAACTAAAAAAAAAAAAAATTATTCATATCTATCAAATTTTCTGAAATTAATAATTTTATAATATTTATATTATATATATTTAAAATAATTTAATTAGCTATTTAATTATTAAATTAAAGAATCAAACATGAAATCAATAATATTCAAAAAATTTTTATTAATTTATGTATAACAAAACTTTTAGAAATAAAAAATGCATCATCTAGGAAATTAGATTATTGATGAATTATTTAAAATTAAAGATTAAAAAAAAAAAAAAAAAAAAGATAATTATATAAATAAAAAAAAGATTTTACTAATTAATATTAAATCATATATATAATAAATATTTTAAATTAATAAAAAGTTGTTAATAGAACAAGAGTAATATTAAATTTAATAAATAAATAAAAATTCTTAGGCAGTAAAATTATATATATATATATATATATATATAAAGAGATAATTATTTTTAAAAATAAAAAATGAGTTTGTATGTATTTTGAATTAAAAGATACTTTCAGTAAAATATTCGATCTCGTACAATGAATTTATTCATTAAATTTACCCTAACAGTTTAGGAAATGTATTTAGAAAATTTTATATATATATTGAATAATGACGTATATAATATATTAAAATATTGTATTATAAACAATTTTAAAAAAGAAATTGAACCTATTTTAAGCTTTTTTAAACATATTTTCGATATTGTATTTATTTAACCTTTGAATGACTAAAATTAAATTAATGCTATTTTATATATTTTACAGAATTTATGGAATATATATATAAATATTTTTTTTAATTCTTATACATCTAATTTAAGTATTAAACATTAATTCATATTATTATTTACTTTTTTTATATTATTTTATTAGAATTTACATACAATAAAAATTATATGTATAATGATCCTTTAAAAATATATTTTATAGTTTCTTATATTTATAGGTATGTATATTTTATAAATAGTTATAGGATTTATAATAAAAATATATGAAATATGATATCTATATATAAAAATATATATAAAATAGGTTATATATAAAACGGGTTATGAGTTTTATTTTTGTAAAATAAAATAGTTTAATATAATATGATAAAATAATGTAATAAATAATATAATAAATAATCAATATAATATAATATAATATAATATAATATAATATAATATAATTAGATATATAATGTAAATAAAAAAAAATAACAGAAGGAAAAAACCTTTTTTTAATTAAAAAAAAAAAATGTACCAAACTATAGTATAAATATCATTGAATAAATATAAATATAAATATAAATATATTGAATAGATATAAATATATATACAAATATAATAGAATTAATATAAATATAAATGTACAAATATAATAGAATATATTTAAATATTTATTTTTAAATAAAAAAAAAAAAAGAAAAATTACCATAAATCTACATTGAAAATATTTTCTTTTATTTATAAATTAAAAATTTAAAGTTTAAATTTTTTTTATTTCTTTTCCTATCTTTTTTTTTTTTTAAAAAAAATTATTTATTTATTAATTTCAATTTATTTATTTATTAATTAATTTAATTATTAATTTACTTATTTATTAATTAATTAATTTATTTACTTATTAAATATTAAATATATATATATATTTTTTTTTTCAAGGACAATTTATTCCTTATTAAAAGTGATAATATAATTTATTTTTTAATTATGTTGAAATTAAATTTAAAATACTTAATTTAATAAATAAACGGATTCTTTTTTTTATTAAAAAAAAAAAAAAAGAAAAAACTAATTTAATATACAATAAATAATAAGTTTTATTAGTTTGACATTTTATTATTATTTCAAAAAGTCAAATTAATAATTTAAATAATAATAAAATAAAGAAAATAATAATAAAATGAAGAAAATGCTAAAAACAAACTTTAATGCCATTTCATATCTCATTTTTTTAAATCTTTTTTTTTTTTTTTAAACTTATTCTTACTTAATATTTAATTTTTCAATTATTTATTATTTATTATTTATTATTCAATTATTTATGATTTATTATTTATTATTTATTATTTATTATTTATTATTTATTATTTATTATTATTTGTTATTTATTATTTATTATTTATTATTAATAAATACTCTTTTTATTAATTATTTATTATTTATTATTTATTATTTATTATTTCATTATTTAATTATTTATTATTTATTATTTATTATTTAATATTTAATATTTAATATTTATTATTTATTATTTATTATTTATTATTTATTATTCAATTATTATATGTTTTATAATTTGTTTATTCATTTAATTTTTAATCATTAATTTATATTAAAAAAAAAGCAACGAAAATTAAAATATATAAAAACTATTCATTATAAAAAATCAAAATTTTATTTTCGTTTATTTTAAAAATATAATATATTGAAATACATTGATAATATATATATCTAATATAATTGTGAGAATTTATTATTGAAATTATTATCTTCTCGACTATTATTAAACATTTTATAGAAAAAAAATTTTATTTTAAAGATACAGAATCAATATTGACCAATAAAATTAAAGTATTACTTCATCCAATTCGGAAATCTTAAAATATATAATATATTTAATTAGGAAATTTTTAATATTTTAAGTAATAATTGTATTGTAATATATGGAAATGTTTTATTTGTTAATATATATTAATATATCAATTCACATTTTTTTATATTGAAATTATTTTCATACTTCACAAAAAAAAAAAAAAAGATATGAATTAAAAAACTTTAATTTTATTTTATGACAATTTTTTTTTTTTTTTTATGAAAAGTGGAAGTTTTTTTTTTATATAAAAAGAGAAAATTTTTTCTTTATATTCTTTTTTTCTTCACCAAAAAAACTTAAATAATAATTAATTATAATTAAATATTTAATATATAAATATAAATTTTAATTTATATTAAAACTTATATTATTTGCTTTCCCAATTATCATTGTAAGCTTTTTTGGATTTTTTATTTTCTTTTTCAAAGTTCATTATATATCGTATTATAATACAATTAATAAAATTATAATAAAAAAATATATTGATAAATGTATAAATTATTTTATGATTGTATATAAAATTATATACAAAATATAATAATTATATAAAAATATATAAAACTTTATTTTTTTTTTTATTTCAAAAAAAAAAAAAATTATATATATTATTAAAAATTGTTTTAATTATTAACTGTTTTATTTATTATTTATTATTATTTTTATAATATTAGTATATTTTAATTTATAAATTATAGAAAAAAAAAATGCTCGCTCCAATTCAAACTATTGCCCGTCCAGTTTCTTCTATTCTTCCAGCTACTACTGCTTTAGCTGCTAAGAGAACTTTCTTTGCTCCATCTGAAGTTTACAATAAGAAGCAAGTTATTGTTACTAAGAAGACTGGTTTAGATATTCTTAACGATCCAAAGTTAAACAAGGGTTCTGCCTTTACTGCTGATGAAAAGGACCGTCTTGGTATCCGTGGTTTAGTTCCACCAAGACCACAATCCCTTGAAGCTCAATACAAGCGTTGCAAGACTAACCTTGACAAGATCTCTGATCCACTCGAAAAGTTCATCTACCTTAACCATCTTCAAAACCGTAACGAAACTCTTTACTACAAAATGATTCTCGAAAACTTTGTTGAACTCGCTCCAATTATTTACACTCCAGTTGTTGGTGAAGCTTGTCAAAAGTTCCACAAGATCTTCACTCAAACTAGAGGTATGTACTTCTCTACTGCTGACCGTGGTCAAATGTCTGCTGTCGCTGCTAACTGGCCATACGATGATGTTGATGTTATTGTCGTTACTGATGGTTCCCGTATTCTTGGTCTTGGTGATCTTGGTGCCGGTGGTATGCAAATTCCAATTGGTAAGCTTACCCTTTACGTCTGTGGTGGTGGTATTAACCCACGTAACGTTCTTCCAATCGTTCTTGATGTTGGTACCAACAACAAGGAACTCTTAAACGATCCACTCTACCTCGGTATGCAACACCCACGTCTTCAAGGTGAAGAATTCCACGCTTTCGTCGATGAATGGGTTTCTGCTATCACTGACCGTTTCCCAAAGGCTGTCATCCAATTCGAAGATTTCATGATGCCAAATGCTCTTGACTTACTTCTTAAGTACAAGGACCAAATCTGTATGTTCAACGATGATATTCAATCTACTGGTGCTATTACCCTTGCTTCCGTTCTTGCTACTATGAGAGCTCGTGGTGGTACATTCGCTGATATCAAGAAGGAAACCTTCTTATGTCTTGGTGCCGGTTCCTCTGGTGTTGGTGTCTGTGAAACCATTGTTGACTGTATTGTTGCTGAAGGTGCTACTCGTGAAGAAGCCTACGCTCAATTCTACATGTTCGATCACAAGGGTCTTTTAGGTAAGGGTCGTGACGATTTATTACCATCCCAACAAGTCTTCATGCGTAAGGAAATTGAAGGTGGTAAGACTCCAGCTGAATTACTTAAGAAGATTAAGCCAACTTGTCTTCTTGGTCTTTCTACTTGTCCAAAGCTTTTCAACAAGGAAATGCTTAGCTACGTTGCTTCCTACTGTGAAAAGCCAGGTATTTTCCCACTTTCTAACCCAACTTCTCGTTCTGAATGTACTGCTGAAGAAGCTGTTGAATTCACTGACGGTAACCTTATCTTCGCTTCTGGTTCTCCATTCGATCCAGTTGAATGGAAGGGTAAGACCATTCAAACTAACCAATGTAACAACTCCTACTCCTTCCCAGGTATTGGTTTAGGTCTTGTTTCTTCCCGTGCTACTCGTGTTCCATTCGAAACCTTCCAAGTTTGTGCTCGTGTTATTGCCTCTCTTGGTACTCCAGAAATGCTTGCCACTGGTAAGATCTTCCCAGATCTTGACAACCTTCGTGCCGTTTCTCTTGAAGTTGGTATTGAAGTCGCCAAGATGGCTGAACGTATGAACATTGCCACTCAATTCCCACCAAAGGGTATGGACTGGAGAGAATGGTTAAAGCACAACATGTGGCAACCAGAATACCCACACATTGTTGTTAAGAACCTTTAAATGAATTGTTAGTCAAGTATAATAAAAACATGTAAATGTCAAAAAAAAAAGGAACAATTTTTTTTTTATTTGAGAAAGCTAATCGAAATAAAAAAAAAATTATTTTTTTTTCTATTATTTTATAATTAATAATTAAATGATAAATTAATAATAAAAATAAATATATTAAAATTAGATAAAGTTAAATTAATATATGAAAATATCATTTTTTTTATTTTTAAAAAAATAGTAAATATTTGAAAAAAAAATCAAAGAAGATAGATATTTTTTATAAAAATGGAAAAATATTTTATCAGTAAATTAATTTATACCCTAAATTAAAATACGAAATAGAAGTAAAATGAAATAGTAATAATTAATTAAAATAAAAAAAAAAAATTAAAATAAAATTTTAAAATTTAATAAAAAATTAGATATTAAAAATTAAATAAAAAATTAAAAAAAAAAATAAATAAAAAAAAAAAAAAAAAGAAATATTAAAACAAAAATAAAAATTTTTTTAAAAAAAATAAAAAAATTAAAAAAAAAATAATCAAAAATAATCAAAAATAAAAATGTATATTAAAGAAAAATACATATGAAAATATAAATAAATAATAAAAATATAAAAATTTAAAAAAAAAAAATTTAAAATTGGTTCCATTATATTTTTTATTTTTTTGTAGTAATCTTATAATAGAGCTATATATATTTAATTATTTATTTATTAGTTTAAATTTATTTATTTACTTAATGAAGTGGAACAAAGATAAATTAATTGACCATCTATATATATATATATATATTTTTTTTTAAAAAAAAAAAAAAAGTTCAACTTTGTCGATCGTTCCTTATTTTGTAGGGAGGGAGGATTGTAGAGTTTTTAACAAATGTTAATCCCATTAATTTGTTAATTTTTTTTTTTTTTTTTTTTTAAATTGAGGATGAATTGATTATTCCGTTGAATTCTATTGAATCTAAGGGAGGCATGGAGTTTCACCTCTCCGAGTGAAAGAAAGAACGGATACCAATTCATTAGAATAACACTACTACTGAAATTATTACTCGAAATAATGGACGTGAGGTGTTATCATTTAATCGAGTGTTTTTTTTTTTTTTTTTTTTAATATAAAAAATAAAAGTTAAGTATTCCTATAAGTAATAAATGAATAGAATAATTAAAGTTTAAAGTTTGCAATAATTGCTATTGTAAATAAATAAAAAGAAAAAAAAAATTTTTTTTTTAAAAATAATACGTATTACTCCATTTAAACAAATGATATGAAAAAAGAAAAAAAAAAAAATAATTTAGTTTAAATTAATATAGGTTAAAAAAAAAAAATAAAAGTTTAAAAAGTATTTATTATTTTATATTAACCAAAAAAAATAAAAGTTTAAAAAGTATTTATTATTTTATATTAACCAAAAAAAAATAAAAGTTTAAAAAGTATTTATTATTTTATATTAACCATAAGAAAATATAATATTTAAAATTGTTAATAGTAATATATTTTTTTTAAATTAATAAAAAAAAAAAAAAATTATTATTTAAGAAGCTTTAACCAATAATATTATTTTATTATAACTATATCTTATTTATTTAATATTTTAAATTATTGAGAGAGTAATTAAATATCAAATCAAATTATATTAAAATTATCAATAATAATAAAATAATAAAATAAAATAAAAAAAAAAAAAAAAATTAAAAACTATAAAAATAATTAAAAAGAATTTCATTTGTATTACCTGTAATCTTATTTATTATAAATTAATTAAACATTCTATATGATTTTTATTATTATTATTATTATGATATATCAATTTTTTTTTTTTTTTTTTATTTTATTTATATATTAATATAGAAGACTTTTTTTTAAAGATTAACTGTTTATTTTTTTTATTGAATTTTTACACATAATTTTTCTTTTATATATTATAATTTGTTATTAATCATTTATATTTATTAAAATTCAAAAAAATAAAAAAAAAAATTTTTTTTTTATATATTATTAATTATTATAATAAATAGAATATTATATTTAGTTTATTTCCTTTTAATAAAAACATATTCTAATTATCTAATTATTAAATTTTTGCTTAAATAAAATAATATTTATTTAATGGAGAATCAATCCTACTTTTTTTTATTCATTAATAACATAATTTAAATTTTACATTGAAGAAATATTAAATTAATTTGTTATGAAAAATTAATTTAATTCTATTCTATTTACAATTTTGAAAGAAGTTTTAATTGAATCAATTTAAAAATTAAATTTATAATTTAATTATTAGAATAAATTTAAATTTTTGGTTTATTAACTTTTTTTTTTCAATAATAAAATTATAATAAATAATAAATAATAAATAATAAATAATAAATAATAAATAATAAATAATAAATAATAAATAATAAATAATAAATAATAAATAATAATGAATAATAATAAATAATAAATAATAAATAAATAATAAATAATAAATAATAAATAATAAATAATAAATAATAAATAATAAATAATAAATAATAAATAATAAATAATAAATAATAAATAATAAATAATAAAATAATAAATAATAAATAATAAATAATAAATAATAAATAATAAATTATAAATAATAAATAATAAATAATAAATAATAAAAATAATAAATAAATATTTTTGTGTAAATGCTTTTTTAAGAAAGATAATTAAAATAAGTTAGTATGTTAACCATAAATGTGTATAATTATTATTATTATTACTTTTTTTTTTTTTTTTTTTTGTATTTATAAATCTTCACTCCTTTCAATATTACTTAAAAAACCTTTTATTGATATATGAAGTCTAAAGTCTAATTTATTCATTTATTTATTTATTTACCAATTAATATTAATAAATGAATAAATAAAAAATAAATAAATAAATAAATACTGTAGAAATTTATTTTAATTTATTATTTTGTATAAACTAATTAATGATGATGGCAAATTAAATTTTTATATATATTACATATGTATATATAAATAAAATATATTTAATTATATTTTTTTTATTATTAATTATTAATTTATATTTTTTTTTTTTATTTAATATAAAATATTTATCCTAATAGTGATGGGTAGATCTCAATAATTTAAAGAATATATGTATTACCTTTTTTTTTCTTAAATTAATTATTTAATAATATTAATAATATATATTATTTATACATTATTTATTATCTATTATTTTATTATTTATTATTAATTAATTATTAATTAATTGTTGTTTAATTGAAAAAATATAGTTAAAATAAATATAAAAAAAAAAAAAAAGAAAAAAGAAAAATATAAAAAATAAAAAATAAAAAATAAAAAATAAAAAATAAAAATAAAAATAAAAATATAACAAAAAACAAAAAAAAAATAGACAAATAAAGAAATAAAATAATAAAATTTAATACAATACAATAAAAAGTTGAAAATTTAACAAAAATAAATATATAGTAAAATGTTCAATTATAATAAATCAAATAAATATAGCAACTATATGTGTTGTTGTTCGTTTATACCCATAGATAAATCAGTTAAAATTTGTACTTTTTTATTAATTGTTAGTAATTCATCTACATTAATTTTATAGTTTTTTTTTTTTTTATAAATTTATTTATTTGTTGAAATAGTATATATATAAATAATATCTTTCTTTAAGTTTTTTTTTTTTTTTTTTTTTTTTTTTTTTTTTTTTTTTTTTTAAATATGAATAATAATAATTAAATTAAAAAATTTTCTGTAATGTTTTTTTTTTTTTTTTTTATTTTTCATCATATATACCTTTATATGAATGTATATCATCTAAAATACTAAACAGTTATTGTATATTGGCTTAACGATTTATAGCAGTATTCTTTACATTTTCCTAATAAAATTATTATACGTATTTATATATTTATTAACTGTAATAACTCTTTGTGCTTTACTTATTGGAATAAAAAAGGTCAGTATATATTTATATAAAAAAGCTTTATATCTTTTTTTATTTTTTTTTTTGTTATCTTATAAAAAAAAGAAAAAAAAAATATATATATATATAAATAAATAAATAAATAAATAAATAAATAAATAAATAGTTTAATATATCATTACTAACTTTTATAAATTCTATTTTAAATTATAAATTATTAAATTTTCTCTTATATGCAAATACTTAAAATACTTAAATAATAATAATAATGATAATAATAAAATAAGAAAAATGAAAAATATTTAAAAATTTATTTAAATGTTTTTAGTTTTTGCTACGGTTTTAGTATTGCGACTATATTTATTGATTTATGTAATAGATTCATAAGTATTTTTACTGCTGGAAGAAAAGATGAGATTTATTATTTCAGACAACAACATAGCAACTATAGTTTTATAAAAAATTATTCAGATAATGAAATTACTAAGACTATTAGATATTTAGCTATTGGTGGAATTATTTTTCACATAATATGTATTAGTATTTTGGTAAGAATATAAAATTTTATAATTATTCATATATATATATATATATATATATATTTTTTTTTTTTTTTTTTTTTTTTTTTTTCTTTATATGTATTTAAAACTAATTGACATTAATAATGATAACAAATATCACCATTATTATTATTATTATCATTATTATTTTTTCTTCTTTTTGTTTTATTTATATAAATTTCTTTTATATATACATTCCGAATTTAAAAATTGAATAGACTAATTATATTCTTGTCACTAATAAGTATGCATCCAATCTTATTGATTCTATTAGAGGAGAATTTGAATTTCGACAACTTGAAGAAGATGATGCATGGGAATAAATAATAATAATATACGACAAAATAAATTGAAGCAAATATATATATATATATATATATTTATCTTATTAATATATTTATTACATAATTATTCAAATTAAATTTTATACATATTAAATAATTAAATATAATAAGTAAAAGAAAAACAAAACAGAAAAAAAAAAAAAAAAAGTATATTTAATTTATATTTAAAAATAATAAATGTATATAAAAAATGACAACTATTTATTAAATTATCAAATAAATTAAAAAAAAAGACAAACAAAACAAAAACAAAAAAAAAACAAAAAAAAAAAAAAGATTTTAATTAATTTAATATTTATATTATATAAATGTTCATTATGAACAATAATTAATACGAATATTTATATTAGTTTATAATATTTTCCATTTTTTCATTATATAAATTTTATTTTTAATATAAATAATAATAGAACCATTTTTATATTTTCATTATTATATTATATTTTAATATATATTAAAAATAAATATTAGTATCTTTTATAGTTTTTTTTTTTTTTTTTTTTCTAATGTAATGACTATTTATTTTTTTTTATTTTTAATAATAAATTTCAGTTCTCCATCAAAACATTTTTTTTTTTTTTTTTTTTTTTTTTTTTACATTTCAATCTTTATTATTATTATTTTTAATTTTTAAAATAATAAATATTTTTTTTTATTAAAAAAAATTAATATTGTATATATGGTACATATATATTTAATTATTCTTTATTGTTATTATTTTATTTTTTTTTTTATTCTTTTCTTTTAAAGGAAAACAATTTGATAATTTAATAAAATATTATCAATATTAATAATTATTTTATGGATTATGGATTATAAAAATATATTTTATATATTATATATATTATATATATTATATAATATATAATATATTTAATAGTTATGAATTAAATATATTCACAGTAATAAGATAATTTATACATTTTTTTTTTTAAATTCAAAGGATACTGAACTCTTTAAAAAACAAAAAATTATTATTTATTATTTTTCATTATTGATATAGTGAGTTTTATTGTAAACGCTTGATAATGTTGTTTATTAATAATGATGTCATAGGCTGTCTAAGTGAATAAAAGCAAATTTTTTTTTGGAAGAAAGGCTTGGTGTTTTGTAAATAATGCCTCCACTACTATCAATGCATTTCTTTTTAAATCTCTTATTGAAGTAATCCATCTTTTCTGTTCTTTGAATAGGTTTGAAGAGTTCTATTTTTAAGAAACATTGCATTTCTTTATTTTTATTATTATTAATAGTAAAATTTATTTTTTTTTTTTTTTCCTTTATATTAAGTATTATTAATTATACTTTTTCATAATTCATGATACATTTGCCAATCTTGATATAATTCCTTGTTAATAAATAAAACCAATTGTTAGTATATAGAATTATATTTATTAATATTAGGAATAATTTCTTGGTTAGCTTCAGAACAAGGTACGAAACAAGAATATATTGCTTTAAAAGCAAAAGAACATAATTTAAAAATTAACTTTTCTAGTTTACTTTAGAATATTTAGAATAGACCTAAGGATAAGAACATATTTAAAAAAAAAAAAAGACCTAAGGATAAGAACATGTTTTAAAAAAAAAAAAAAAAAAGAAAATAAAAAAAGAAGTATTCAAAAATATTAAATATTCTTTTATAAATAATTGTTCTGTAAAATCATTAGGAATGCTATTTGATGTATTTAATTATAAAACACAGTGAAATATTTAATAATAATAATTTAATAATAATTTTTAATAATATTATTTGTACTACATAATAATTTTTTTTTTCTAATATTAATATTTATGGAATTATAGAAATTCAAAATGTTTTTTTTTTTTTTTATTTGAGGAATAATGATACTAATGATACTAATGATAAATAATGATATATTATTAAATAAAATAATCATTAAACAAATTTAATAAAAACTTTATTTAATATAATATTAATGAAAAAAAATTCTATTCAATTCATATAGAATTATATATTAATGTTAAGAGTAACAGCCATGTTAATTTCGGAATGGGTATGAAAAAAAAAAAAAAATAGATTTAAAGAAAAAAGAACAAAATACAAAATTAAAAAATATTATAATTAATTTTTCTGTAAAAACTTTACAAAAGTATTTTAATTGTAAAAAATATATTGAAATAAGTAATGATATTGTATAAAAGTATAATTGTACTCTATAATATATATATATATATATTTTTTTTTTTTTCCAATCTTAAGATTTATAGAATCATAGAATCAGAAATTCAGAATGATTTTATTTGAAGAATAATAATAATAATGATTAATAATAATAATAATAATAATAATAATAATAATAATAATAATAATAATAATAATAATAATAATAATAATTAAATAATCTAATAAAAACTTTAATATAATATTGAAGAAAAATATCTTATTCAATATATGTAATTTTTTTTATTTAATTTTTTTATTTATTCAATATTTTTTTTGTTTTTTATTTCCAATTCCATAAACTTTGATGCATAAGTTACGTACTGAAAAATTATTTATTAGCACTAAAAAAATAAAGAAAATTTTTGTTTTTCTTTGATACAATTTAAGATTTATAAAATAAAATATAAAAATATTTATACTATTAATACATCAAAATAAATTTTATCTTTAATAGATAGATATAAAAAAAAAAAAAATAATTAATGATCATGATCATTTTATAATTATTTTACTACTAACATTACAAAATTTATAATATATTTCATTATATATTCATAAATTGGTTAATGTTTATGATTAGTCAAAACTATTAATAAAAAGTCCATATTATTGTTTAAAGGTTTTTTTTTTTTTTTTTTTAAATTTATATTCATTATATAAATAAATTTGTTATTAATTTATTTTTTTTAATATAGTTAGAATTTATCATAATTCTTTATTAATATTTCTGTATTTTTACTACATGTAAAAATGTATTTAATATAGATATGTAATATTAAATATTATTTATATAAAATATAATAATTATATATATATAATTATAATAAAAAATTTTATAGTAGTAATAAAAACAAAATCAAAAAGAAAAGTTTACTCTGATCTTCAATTCTATTTTTATTTATTTATTTATTTATTTATTTATTTATTTATTTTATATCTTTTTAAATTGTTAATTCAAATTAATTTAGATTTATTATGTATTAATCGTTTATTTATTATATTATTCATTATATATAATTATATATATATTTAAATTATATGATATTGAATTATATTAATAATAAAAAATTATATATATATTTTTAACTTTATTATTATTATTTGTTTACCTCTGTATTTAATTATTTTGTTATTTTAATTTTGTACAAAATATAATTAATTTAAATATATATATAAAAAAAAAAAAAATTGAAAAAAAAAAATTAATATTTATTTATTTTTTTCCATTTAATTTATTTAAGATTATTAAATTTTAATTAAAATGAATTGTCCATAAAAAATATACAAAAATCTTTTTTTTTTTTTTTTTTTTTTTTTTATATATATATTTAAAAAAAAAAATAATGAATATATACTATAATGAAACATTCTTAATTTTAAATACTTTTATATCGTGATTAGATAATCAATAATTATTCAAAATATAATAAAATATAAGTAAATAAATAAATCAATAATAAATAATTCATGAAAATAAGAAAATAAATATTAAATAGAATTAATAAATAAATTTAAAATAAAAAAAAAATTAATACATAAATAAACAAATAAATAAACAAACAAACAAAATAAATAAATAAGCAAACATAATAAATAAATAAATAAATAAAAAATAAATAAATAGAATTTTAAAAATAAAATTTTTTTTTATTTAATATGAATAATTATTATTAATATACGAATGGCCAAAAAAAGTATTTTTGTGTTACATAGATTTGATGTTATCAATAATTTTGTTCCAAAAATAATAATAAAAAAAAATTAAAATTAAAATTAAGATTGTTACATTAAAAATAATTTAAAAAGAAAAATTAAAAAATGAAAAATTTTTTTTTTAAAAATTTTTCTATAATCAATAAAAGGTATTTTTTTTTTTTTTTTTTTAGAATATATTTATTAATTTTATATATTTATAATAAAACTTTTTTCTATTAAATATTAATATAGGTAATTATAAAATTTTTAAATGAAATCTATCATAATAATCAATACTATAATCTACATATTTAAAAAAAAAAAGTTTTAACTTTGAATATAAATACATAAATTATCTATTTATATATTAAGTCTATATATATATATATTTAATTTTTAATTATTTTAATTATTCTAAATTATTTTAATATATATTATTTTTTATTATTTCTTGTAGTATTTTTTTTTTGTTATAATTACTAAGAAAAAAAAAAATAAATATTTAAATTATAAAAAGAATATACAAAAGAAAAAAAAAATTTTTTTTAATTTTTCCTATAATTAGTTTTATTTAGTATTCTATTTAATATAAATTATTATAGAAGAACATATTAGAGTTTGTAATTTTCATTTTTATTTTACTAAATTTATGAAGGTTTTTACTGAAATAGAAGTATAATTAATAAATAAATCTGTAAAAAAAAAAAAAGAAAAAAAAAATTTTTTTTTTTTTACAACTATTTTAAAGTAAAAATAAATTAAATAATCATAAAAATTCTTTTTAAATTTATTTTGTATTCATTTCATAATTAAATGTTAATTATTAATACTCTTAAATAAGAAAGTTAATTATTAAAAAAAAATTAAAAAAAAAAAAAAATAGTTTATTAATTTGTAAATAAAAAAGGTAAAATACATTAAATAAATAATAGAGTGGGAATTTTCATTTTTATATAGATATTAATATTATTGTTCTCTAATTTATTTATTTATTTATTTATTTTTTGTTTTATATAATTTAAAATTAATATAATTTATCATTATTAATTTCTGTATAATTTTTTATATTTTATAATAAAAATGTTCTCTAAATTTAAAATTTAGAAATTTAAATTTTATTTTCTTTTTTCTTTTTTTTTATATTTAATTTATTTATTTATTTATTTATTTTTTTTGAATAAGATTAATATTAATATTATTAGTTACCAATTTCTGTATAATTTCCTATTTATAATAATAAAAATATATAATGAATTTAAAGTTAAAAAATAATAGTATTATTTTTTCTTTTTTTTCTTTTTTTATCTGAAATATTAATAACTTTATTTTAATTTTTAATTAGAGAAATTAATGTAACAATTACTCTATTTGATATATCTATTTATTTGTTTATATGTGTATATATATATCTATTTATTGATTTTTATGTTTATTTCTATTTCTATTATAGATAGTTAAATCAATAAGAAAATTTTTTTTTGATTATATAATTTAAAAATTATTTTAATATAACCTTCAAAATTAATATAATATATAAATTTATATTATCGATAAAAAAAAATATAAATATTTGCTTATGGTCTTCTTTTTTTATCATCAATAAAAAAAAATAAAAAAAAAAATAAAAATAAAAATAAAAATAAAAAAATAAAAACAAAAACAAAAAAAACAAATATATAAAAAAAATCATAAATTAATTTAATAATATATTATTATTATAATATTAAAACAAAATTTTAAATATTATAACTATTTAAAAAAAAAAAAAAAAGATACTATTTAATATAATTTAATATTTATAATAAACAAATCAAATAAAAAAAGCATATATATATTACAAAATGAATTTCAAGAATATTTTAAGCGTTTCTGTTTTAGCTGTACTCAGCATTGTTAATGCTGCTCCAGTTACTACCAAAACTCTTCCTTCTGTTGTTAGTAAATCAAAGCCTATTTTAGGTTCTTCTACTAAGACTATTCCATCTTCATATATTGCTAATCAAGATAAATCTAAATCAATTATTGATGGTTGTAAAGCCAAGTCTGGAATTCCAGTTACTGCTTATGACTCTAATGAAGTTACTTCTGTTTGTCTTATTTCATACGGAAGTGAAGATGAAATTCCAAAGGAATCCACTTGTTTCTACCACAATGAAGATACCGTTTTCTGTATTGATGAAGAATACACTAGCTTTAAGGATTGTATAAAGTCTAGTAATAATTACAGTTACTTCTCATGTAATTCTAATGTTCATACTTTTGTCAATAAGCAAAAACAAAATGGTCTCGTTTTAAGTAGACCATTAGTTTCTTACCCAGAAAAGGTTAGACATGCTATTACTCCAAGAGAAGATCAAAAGGAATGTCAAGATAATAATGGTCTTGTTTTCAGTTACCAAACTATCTTCCAATATCTTTGTCTCTATCCAGAAAGTAATTTCAAATCACCAGAAAAGGAACATTGTGTTACTGTTGATGGAAAGCCATACTGTATATTTGATGATGATACTACTACTGGTTTTTGTAAGAAGAGTTCAGACTTTTACAATAAAGAAAGTTGTACTCTCTTACTTCAATACATTGGTAGAAATAAGCAAATGAAGGTTGAAGAAAATTAAATTTTTTTTTTTTTTAATAAATATTAAAAATTTTTTTTCTTCTTCTTCTTCTTCAAAAAAAAAACCTATAGAGATTAAACATATATGCCATAGAGAAATATTATTAAATTATTTAAAAATTTATGATTTATAATCAAATTAAATTAAAATTAAAATTAAAATAAAAATAAAAATAAAGATAAAAATAAAAATAAAATAAAAATTAAATTACAATAATAAAAATAAAATTATAATAATAAAAAAATAATATAATATAATAATAAAATATAATTAACAAAATAAATAAAAAATCAATAGATAAAATTAATAAAGAAAAATATAAATATATTTATATATTAAAATAAAATATTAGCATTAAAATAAATAGAGTTAAATATTATTATAGAAGAATTAAAAATTATAAAATCTTTATATTATAGTATTTAATTTTATAAAGTTAAATAAAATATAATATAATTAAATTAAGAAACATATAAAAAAAATAAAAACAAAGATAAAAATAAAACTAAAACAAAAACTAAAACTAAAACTAGAAACAAAAATATAAAAACAAAAGTAAAACTAAAAACAAAAATAAAAATAAAAAAAATTCTATTAAACCAGAAAAATTCTATTTTATGTCATTAATTTATAGACTTATTTTATTTTGTGTTGAAATAGTGGTTATTATTTTTCGTATATTTATACATAATATGAAAATTTCTATTAATTTTAAAAGTGTTATATAATATTTTAATATATTTTTATTTTTATTGTTAACATAATTATAAATATTAGTAATGAATAAATTTATTATAATTATTTTATATAATTTATTGAAATAGTACATAATAATTGATTATAAATTTTATAAAAAATAATATCATATTGATAAATAGGTATATAGAAATAACAAAAAATAGGAATACCCACATATATACATATATATATATATATATTTTAACAAAAAAAAAAAAAAAAAATAAAAATAAAAAAAAGACAAAAAAAAAAAAAGAAAAAGAAAATATTAAATTATATTGTTTATATTGTATAACTATTTTTGGTTTAATTTGATATTTCTTTAATTTTGTCCCCCTAAGGGACGTATCATCTTTCTGTAGGGTTCACTGTGTGAGAAGAAGAAGATCATCTTAATTTTCATGGTATGGAGGACGATGGTTAAAAAAATCCAAACATCTTCCAATCAATGTTTTTTTTTTTTTTTTTTTTTTTTTTTTTTTTTTTTTTTTTTGGTACAATTATTTTTTATTGCCATTGTTTGTAACTTCAATATTTATTTATCAAACTTTTATTAATTTTTAAAAAAAATTCATAAAAAATAATATATATATATATATATATATTTTTTTTTTTTATTTTTTTGGATGGTAATGTAATTATGGTACTTTTTTATATTCCTGAAGGAGTTAATTCGTTCCATCTCATAGTATTATATTTTCAATTTTTTTTTTAATTTACTTTTGATAATTAATATTCTTTACACTTATTTTTTTTTATTTCTTTACTATTTAATTATATGATAAAGTATTTTTAGATATCAATGGAGAACCATAATAAATTAAAACTCAATTTTTTTTTTTTTTTTTTTTTTTTTTTTTTTTTTTTTTTATTTGCTGGGGATTTTAAATGTTTCCTAATAAATATCTAATACCCCAAAAAAGAAAAAATATTTACTAAGAGAATAGATTTATATAATTAAAAATAAAATAAAAAAATTAGTAAATGAAGTAAAAAATAAAAAAATTAAAATAAAAATAAATTATTTGGTATGGTCTTTTCTTTCGAGAAAATTATAACATATAATATATAACCATATAACATATAATTACATAATCATATAACAAAACAAATATATTATATAATATATAAACATAATAATCATATATATGTTGTATTTATTGATTTGTAACCTAATGAAATAATAGTAAAAAAAAAATAATATTTAAAATTAAATTTTAATTTATTATGGTTCTCTATTGATATTTAAAGAGATTTTATCATATAATTAATGATGAAGAAATGAAAATATTAATTAAAAAAAAAAAAAAATTTATTTTTTATAAATAAATGTAAAGGAAAATTAAATATCTAAAGTATATTAAAAAATTGAAAAAAATATATATAATTTTTTTTTTTTTTTAGACAAGGAAGAGAATATACTTCCAGTGCTTTATTTAATGGATAATTATATCATTATGTACTACATTTTTTTAAAAAAAAAAACATAATATAAATTAAAAATAAAAATAAAATGAATATAAAAGATTAAGTAAAAAAATAAAAAATAATTAAAATTATATAAAATGAAATTTTAATTAATCATAGAAAATTTAATATAATATGGAAAAAAAAAAAAAAAAGTTCAAAAGGTAAAAAAATTTCCGTGTGATATATACTATGTAGATTAACATGATCATCAATTTTTAACACTGGCTTTCGAAGTCAAATATAGATTTTTTATAAATTGATAACATTTACCTCTAATACCTAAAGCATCTAATTTATATAAAATATTACCTATTGGAACAGAATCATATGCTTTTTTTTAAATCTAGAAAAGCAAGGCAGGTTTCTTTATTATCATTTTTACGCCTTTGACAAATTTCTCGAATTGAAATAAAAAAACTAACACTTTCTTCTTTATTACGAAATCCCAAATTACTCTGGCCTAATAAAATTATTTTTAAGTTCCATATTCCGAAATTCTTTTTTGGTGACTATTTTCGAAATGAATTTTATACCATTGTTAATCAGAGAGATGCCTCGATAATTGTCACAATCAGATAGATCATCTCCTTTTTTAGGAATAGATATAATACTTGCTTCATTCCATGTGCTAGGAAATTCTCCATTCCAAAAATTCTAGAGTATAAATTCTGTAAACAATTTAAACCAGAAGCAGAATTATTTACTGAATTTTCGTCATCCGGAGGAATTAAAGCTTTATATAAAACTCAATAGGAATTCCATCTTGGCCTGAAGCTTTATAATTTGGAGTAGCTAAAAAGTGCTTCTTTAATTTCTTCTATACTGATGTCTTGATTTATATCCCATTCATTGTGTCTCGTATACCTAATTGTACCATTGGAAAATTTATTAGACCATTCGATTAATGTACTATTGATATCAGAATGACTTGATGCAAGTTTTTTTTTTTTATAGTAATTTTGCTATACTTCTACTTCTAACTGTTCTTTAGTAGAAGTAGCTAATTTACCATTTTTGTCCTTTTCTGGAGAAATTGACATATTTTTAAATTTATCTATTTTTGCTGTTGTTTTAGGCCATTTCCAAGCTTTCTTTGGGTTATCAGATTTCATATATTCACATCCTGTATTGATCCAAATGTTGGTATTCAGTTTTTCCTATAAATATTACACATATCATGAATAATTTTGCACATTCTATTATGTTTTTCAATTAATTCTTCAAATTTATCTAAATTATGATAAGAACCTCTTCTTTTAATGACTTTATATAATTTCATTTTGAGTTTTTGCAAATTAAATATTTTCTGTGACATATGAAAAAAAGATTTTCTTACCTTTGACATTGACGTGATATTAAGTTCTTAAGCAATATTGAATGAAGTTGATATAAATTTCTTAGAAACATCATCATTACTAATATTAGGATCTGGAATCACTTCCTCTAAAACACTAAAATAGTTATTGTCATAAATTGATTCTTTCTCATTTATACATTTTAATCTATCCCATTTAACTGTCTTTTTAGGCAGAGAGAAAGAATTATCTGAATTATCTAATGAAAAACATTTACCTTTTATTAATAAAGGCTTATGATCCGAAATGGGAGGAAAGTCAATAAAAGTACCATATGAAAGTAAATCTAACATATGATCATTGACAATCGCATGATCTTTATCAGATTCTCTATTGCCTCTACTCCATGAAATTGAGGTGCCCCATAAGGGTAGAACTTTCCAATTACTAAATTTGGAGAACAAATTACCTAATTTCTCAGTAGGTAAATTAAAATCACCAACCAACATTGAAGGATGAGAAGAGTGACTATTTAATCAATGACAAAATTTCAATTCTAGCAGCACTATCATGAAGGCTATGGCCACTATGAGGTACGTACACATTACCAATAGAACATTTAGTGAAATTCCAAAAATTAAAAGTATACAAAGAAATAATATACTCATAAGTGTTGTTTTCAAGAGAGGCTTGACAAGAATTATGAAACCCTATATAAAGTCCTCTTTTATCTGGAATTTCATTATTAGCTTTCTTGAAGAAATGTTTATAGTTTTTTTAATGATACTCGACATGAATATTTACTGCTAGAACCTGAACCATTTTCCTGTTTCTTGAAAGCATAAGAAAAGTGGTTTGTACGTTGATATAAAGAATTCAACACTGTCTTTTTTATCAAAGGTCCATTCATTAGTATTCCAACTGACAACATAGAGAAAATTCTTTAACTGTATTATTATTAATTTGAGTGTTATTAATATGATTGGAATTATTACAATTGACTGAACTGGAATTTGAATTTGAATCTGAACGTGAATCTGAATTTAAACATAAATTTGAAATTAAACCTAAACTTGAATTTGAACTTGTACTTGAACTTGTACTTGAACTTGTACTAGAATTTGAACATGAATCTGTATTTGAACTTGAATTTAAATTTTGACTTGAACTTGTATTTGAGATTGAAGTAGTGAATAAATTGATATTATGTGATGAATTCACTTTTTCTGATAAGGTAAAATGTTTCCTTTTGAGAGAAGAAAAACTATATTTATGATTCCTTTTGTTACAATTAATAACATTAATTGAAGCACGTTTGAAACTATTAGCAATACATTCAGTAATAGATGTTATTTCTTCTTCAATACCTACTATTTTAATTTTAAAGAATACATCGTTAAAATTAGCAATACGTTTAACTGATAAAACCTTAATATATAATTTTTTCAGAGTTTTCTTTAAATGTTTTCTCATTTTGATTTCTGGTCAAGATCAAAGTCCGCGGATAAAGAGTAGTTTCATATTTTCCATTGGAATACCGTGGCACCTTGAACCTCTTAGAATGAAATTCTTTTTTTTTTTTTTTTTTTTTTTTTATATTGGATTTCCATAATAGTAATAAAAGAACTAAAAATAAATAAACAAAAAAAATAAAAAAATTAAAAGTCGGTTTTTATGATAAAGTCTAGAGTATAATGAGAATTGTAATAATTTAATATTTTTTTGGAGTAAGTAATTTCGATAATTAGTAGTTTGTTGAATGATTGAAAAATAATTTGATTTAGCTCTTTTTTCAGTAGATTATTTAATTTGAATATCATTAAGTATTTAATGACTAAGATTGATTGAATTGATGAAATATAATGGCACCAAGTTAGTAAAGAGTTAAATAAATTACAACAAGATTTAGAGTAAATCAATCACTTACAACGGGATACATGAAATATAAAGTTGAAATACA
The DNA here is from genome assembly GCA_016946835.1 of Neocallimastix lanati (nom. inval.). Lineage (NCBI taxonomy): Eukaryota > Fungi > Neocallimastigomycota > Neocallimastigomycetes > Neocallimastigales > Neocallimastigaceae > Neocallimastix > Neocallimastix lanati (nom. inval.). The sequence continues at coordinate 776,752 of JACVTC010000079.1, read as the reverse complement.
ATTGAATACAATAGATTCTTACATGAGAATAGTAATACTACATGATAATAGAAATACAATGAAAATGTATTACTTATTCTTGGGTGTAACTTTTTTTTTACAATGTTCCAAAAATGCACCATTATATTCCGCAGTGAATGATCACCAGAAAAAAAATTTTACCAATAACATTACCATTGCGCATAATGTTATTATTTAACACAAAATATAACTTTACGACTATTCTTCATCAGTACTGTGGATCTACTTTATAAGAGTAAAGTTAATTCCCCTTTCAGGCGATTTATTATACATAAATCTAGTACACCCCTGCTCGGGGACCAATTCCTTTTTATAATTTAAATTTATAATATCTGTATCTCTTCCACCAAGAAGGAAGTTATATAATCTGTACCACGTCACATATATATTTATACTCTCATTATTCTAAAGGAATATATAAAAATAAATAAAATATTAACATAAAAAATTAACAAAATAAAGTAAATTTAGGATTTTGGACTCTTACATAATAAAAAATTAATATAAATATATTAAATTAAATATATTAATGTAATATTTTAATTATTTAAATACATCAGGAAGTATATATTGTTAAACAATTAAATAAATAATTAAATATTAATATATAATAATAATAATAATAATAATAATAATTAATAGTAGTAGTAGTAGTAACAGTAAAAACACAATTTAAAACAAAAAATTACAAATAAAAATCATAACGTTAAGTCTCATTTATTTATTCTTTACATTATTTTTATTTTTATTTATTTTTATTTTTATTTTCAATTCGTACTATTACTTATTTTATAGTAATAGTAAATTTAATTTTATTTCTTAACTTTATCTTATTTTAATTTATTTAATTTTTTTAAAGTTTTTTTTTTTTTTTTTTTTTTTTAATTTATACTTATTATATGATTTTATTACTATTAATTTTATTGAGCCTTTTTTTTTCTTATTTTTGAAATAAATTTATTTTTAATGATCATATACAAGTTTATTGTTAAATGATCACTATATTTTAAATTAATATAATAATATAATTATATATATTCAAATTCAAAGTTAATTTTTTTAATTTACTTAAAAAAATTTTTAATAAATACCACACCAATTGCCAATTTCAACACCCCATTTACCATCATTATCTGTGTAAACAACAGAAGAGGTACTTTGACAGCATGGATATCCAAGTCTTTCAGACCAACAATTACGTGAAGCGCTATTACAAGATGACTTTATTCCACACCAATTACCATTTTCAACTCCCCATTTACCATCAGAATCAGTATAAACAACTTCACAACCATTACAGCAACTGTAGCCAAGGTTCACACTGAAACAAGAATTATCGTTTGTTGGTTGGGATTGAGAAGTAGTAGTTGTGGTTTTTCTTACAGTAGTTCTTGTTTTAATAGAATTGCCTAAACCTTTAATTAAACCATTAACTAATTTTGGGTAAACAACTTGTAAAGTAGAACGATTAATAAGACCAAAACGTTCACCTTCTCCTTCAAAGTAACCATTATCCCATATAACACATGGAATACCAAGAGATGTAGCCTTCTTAATATAATATTCAGCCCATCTTTCACGGTCATCTTCATTGTTTCGATTCATGGCACCAAATTCACCAATAATAACAGGAATACCTTTGCTAATGAAGTTAGAGTTGATAATATTCATAACCCAATCAATTTCACTGCCATCGTTGAAATTACTAATTGCACCAGCTCCATTATTTAAGGCAAAGTTATATGGACTGTATGAGTGAAGAGAAACAATAACTTTATCATCACCACTTGGAAATTTGAAGTTATTCACAGCATTATCCATAACACAAGCAGCATAAGTTGGAATCATAAGATGACGTAAAGCATTGTTACCACCAGTAGCACGAATAGTTTTAACGAAAAGATCATTCATTTCATTAACGAAGCTCCATCCTTCATAATCACCACCATTCCATTCATTTGCATCACCAACCTTTCTTGGTTCGTTCATACCTTCGAAAATTAAATGTTCATCATAGTCTGCAAATTCAGCTGCAATTTGTTTCCAAATAGCAACTAAAATTTTCTTAGCACTGTCTAAATTTTTTTGGAAAGCATGATTCCAAGTTTCATGATGAATATTTAAAATGGCATAACCACCAGTATTAAGAGCATAATCAACAATTTCACGAACTCTTTTCAACCATTGATCATTAATTTTGTAGTCTGGAGCATTTCCAAAATGACCACTCCAAGTAGTTGGAATACGGAAAGTATTAAAACCAAGATCACTTAATTTATAGTAAAGTTCTTGAGTTGTTTTAACATTACCCCAACAAGTTTCTGAAGCAATTGGATTTTTATTATAATCTAAAGTTTCAAAACAAGTGGCATCTAAAGTATTACCTAAACTCCAACCAATAGTCAAATCCTTAACTAATTCCTTAGATGAAATGTTTTTCATAGCCTTTGAGCCAATAACGGCTAAACTAAGTAAACTGAGAGTATTTAAAATTTTCATTTTGACTTGTTTATATTATAAAATATTAGAATATTGATATATTTAAATTTTTCTTTTTAATTAAAAAAAAGTAAATAATAATAATTAATAACCTGTAATAATTATTATTTTTTAAAAGTATATATAATTATCTTTGTTAAAATAAATAATTCTATTATATATTTTTATCAAAAAAATATATATATTATTTTATTTATTATAAAAAGAAAAATAAAAAATTAGAAAAAATTTTTGATATTTATATATTTCAAAATTTAATATTTACATATGCTTTAAATGTAATATGTTAGTAAAAACAATACAAAAAAATTTGGATAATTTATGTCATTTACTTATGAAATTAAAACATTTGAGTAATATACAATAGCTTAAATTAAACTTAATTTATAATTAAATCTAATTTATAATAAATTTATATATAAAATATATAGTATTGACAAACTGTAATTAATAAATTTTAACAATATTAAGTTTAATATGATTAAAAATCTTGCCTAGAATTATTAAAACTTTATTTTATATTATTGATAATTTAATTAAATTATACATTACTTTTATGGTAAAAAGAAATTTATGAAAATATTAAGAAATAATTCGGAAAATAAAAAAAAGTTTAATAACTATATTTATGATTTATATTAAAAGTTTTTTTGATATAATTTTATGTAATAAAAATATTTATTAAAGGCTTTTCATTTGGATTTACTATAGCTTGTTTTTTTTTTATTAAAGTTAATATTTGATATATAACTCTATTTTTTATAACTTTTTAAGGACGGAAGAACATCATTTATTAATTTATTTATTTTAAAATATATTTTTTTTAAAAATATTAATATTTATAATATCATATTGTTATTATTATTAAATGACCTTTATTTATTAATATTATAAAAATAAATGTTTAAGAAGCAAATAAAAACAAAGAGAAAGTAATTTTTATAAAATGCACTTTAATTATAAACTATTTTAAAATAATAAAAATTAATTTTTTATTTTAATATTATAACATATAAAAATATATATAAAAAATATAATAAAATTAAATAATTAAAATAATAAAAAACTTTATAAATATAAATTATTTGTTTTTTTTTTAAAAAAATGATGTATAATAAATTAATTTATTACCAATAAATTAAAATGAAATATTCTAATTTAGTATAAAACTCCAGTATTATAATAAAAAAAATATATATATATAAAAAAGAAAATTAAAAAAAAAAGTCCCTCTTTTTTTAATAAGTAGATTTTAATTTAATAAGACTTTCTAATCTATATAAGTTTAATATATTTTTAAATTTATTATTATTTAAAGTTTAATTCTAAATCAAAATTTTATTTGCATAAAATTCCTATGGAGAATTATTAAAACTTTATTTTAAATTATTTACAATTTAATTAAATCATATATTGTAGTAAAAAGTATAAAAATATTATAAATATATTACATCTTAATAATTATTCGGAAAATAAAATAAAGCTTAATAATTATATTTAGAAAAAATTTTTTAAGAAAATTTTGTAATAAAAATAATTATTACATGTGTGGTGAATTTGAACTTTTGCTATTATCATTTTATTATATTTATTTAACTTTTGAATATTTATACTTTAGATTAAAAAATACATAAGATATATATATAAATGTACAAATTATTATAATAAACATAATATATATTTATTATGTATTGAGATTATTAACAATCAATAATATTTTTTTATATATTAAATTACATCATTAATTGAATATAATAAAAATGTAAAAAAATTTTTCATTTCGAAAACATTGATCTTTAATATTCTTTAACAAAAAATAATAGATATTTATTTTATTTTATTCATTCTGTACTTTATATTCATATTCTATTATTTATTTAACTTTATTTTATTTTATTTTACTTAATTTTATTCAATCTGTACTTTATATTTATATTCTACTATTTATTTTATTTTATTTTATTTTATTTAATTTTATTTTATTTTATATACTGTACTTATATATTATTACATTCAATATTTATTTTATTTTATTTTTCATTTATTTTAATTTATTTTATTTTATATACTTATATTATTACATTATTTATTTATTTATTTATACATTTATTTTTTTTTTACATATAATTGTATTAAAATTTTTTAAAATTTTATAAGCCATTAAAAATAAATAGTGTATTGAAAATTTGTATTATAAAAATTGGAGAAATGCACCACATTCTTATTAATGATTAAAACTATTTTTATTATTTATTTATTAAATGTATATAAAAAATATATACAACATTTTTTATATAAATTGAAGTTTTGAATTAAATTCATTTATTACCAATAAATTACATTAATCTTTAATGTAATAAAATGAAATATTCTATTGTTTATAAAATTCCATTATTTATATAATAAAAAAAAAAAAAAAAATGAAATTTATATAAAAAAAATGACCCACTTCTTTTTTTTTTTTTTTTTTTTTTTTAAATATATATATTTTTACATATTATTTAAAAAAAAATTACGAATTTGTAATTATTGTTGTATCTTTATTTTTTATTTGTTTTTTTATTTTAATTTTTTAATATTAACATTTAATTAAAATATTTAATATTAATAAACAAATAATGATAGAAATTATTATGTATTACCATATAATTTTACTTCGTAATATTTATAGATATTAAAATAAAAATAACTAAAATTATATAACATTGTTTGACTTATTAATAAATAAATAAAAGGTATAAAAATATGAAATTATATTGAATGAAAGTATACATTATTATTATTATTATTATTTTTATTTATTATACATTCTATTTTTTTTTAGTATTATTATAATTATTTTCTAATATTGTTAAATTATTTCAATTTATTTATTATAATCACGATATTTAAATCATTATTATTTACTATGATTAAACTATTTAAATAATATTAGCAATATTATTATGTTTTTTATCACTGAACCATGGCTAATAATTTGCTGGTGTAAAAGGTAAGTTTAATAAAAATTAAAATAACGAACAATAAATAAGCAAAAGATAAGATAATTTAACACCTCTCTATTCAAGTTGTTATACAAAAAACTAATACTAATTCTAAATATTTATTTTTTAATACTTAAAGAACATAACGAAATGCTATTAAACTCTATTCGTTAAGAGTTGGCTGGATTACACTAAGTTTTATTTATTTTTAAAGTAATTAATTTTTATATATTTAATATTAAAATTTTTGTAATAACAGAATACGTTAATAGTAACGTTAATGGGTTACAGATTCAATTACATAGTTTATTTACGCATGTTAATAAATATTATGTTTGGATATATTTATATAAATTTACTAATAAATTAATTAAAGCAATATAAAACTAAAAATAAATTTAAATATATATAGAAATTAATTATAAAATATAATGAAATAATTGTACATTTAACATACAAAATTAAATTAAGATTTTATACGATTACTGGAAATTGATAACTCTTTATAGATACATTATATAAATATGATGATATCATTGGATAGGTATCATTTTACTATATATCTGTTACAAAACCTCTTCCAAGAAGCAAGCTACTAATAGTTGACGACGTTAGCAATTAACTGATTATAGCTTAAATCTTGGTAATGTTCTAATAGTTAAGCATAATATGAGTCGTTATCAATTACATCAGTATTTACCTACTCTTTTTTGCCATCTTTTTAGGATACTAGGTACTGACATCGGTTCTGCTACTTCCTAGAACCTAAAATGTGGATTATGGTTTTATTTCCTGTTAAAGCTTGCACTATACTCGTTGGTAGTAGTTAAATTTTATTATTTAACAGCTTTAAACCTTCATTGTGATAGCGAAAATATACTTGAATTCATTAAATTGTTTTAAACCTGTACGCATATGCTCTTCCTGTAGGAAAATGATTATTTCATTAATTAAATTTTCTTTTTTATTATAATTATTATCTATATTAACATCTTCATTCATTACAGTTATTGTTACTAATGTAGTGTTGTTAGAACTATTATTTAGTATCTCCCATACGTTTGAAGGATTACGAAGACTGACATCATAAAAAAGGTAAGCTAATTTTTAATATTTATTATTTTCATCAATATAATATAAAGTATCATTTATTAAATTAATATCAACTCTATATTTTTTTTAGTGAATCAACACCGATAAGAAAATCAAAATTTCTGTATTAGAAAGTTAAATTTGATTTTGAGAATTAAGATTAGGTATAAATATGTTCATGATTTGCCATTTATAACATCTACTATATTAATTGAACTGAGATTTGCTGAATTTTTATTATTGGATGTGTTATTAGAAATTAAATTTTGTTTTGAATGCTGAAAAGAAACCTTATGCTTCCATTTGGAACATCTACGATATAAAATTTTAACTCTTAATATGGCTTTTTCAAATACTTTTTCATATTTTTCGTGTTTGAAATTTGGAGTGTATACTTTTATCCTGAGGTAACTATCATTGAATTTAGTAATTCTTTTCGCTTACGGAATATTATTCTTGAATATTTTTCATTTTGAGTGAATAAATTCCTTAATTTTAGCATCGGTACATAAGTGTATACCACTGATAACAATCAAACTTGTGTTGTCATTAGATGTTATATAACAACGAGAACCTCGGTAAAATATATTTTCTTAAATAAACTATAAATTACAAATTGATAAAAATGAAACTAATATAAAATAAAATACTAAAAATAAGAAATAAATATAATTAAAAACATAAAATAATAAATATTGGAAAATTAAATAAATAAAATAATTAAAATTATATGAAGTTTTTTTTTTTTTACTGTAAATGATGATTATTTAAGTAAAATAAACAACTTATGTATTTTGTTGTAATGAATAATATCTTTTTTGTTTTTTTGGTATCTTTTGAGTTTTTGATATTCTATTTGATTAGTAAAACTTTGATTGATAATATAATTTTATCTAACATACACATAAATAAACTAAAAGGAAAATGTAAATAAAATATTATTAGTGAAAAACTCTATTTTAAATATTATTATGTTCTAATTGGACAAATAATACTTATTTTTTTACAAATTCTTTTTTTTTTTTTTTTTTTTTGTAATATAAAAAATATTCATGTAATAAAAAGATTCCCATCAGTTAAATAAAGTATTAAACACAAGCTTTAGAATGAATTAATCTCCTACATTTCCATTTTACAACAGTAGCAAGAGTTTAAATAATACTATAGAAAAATACATATACAAATTATTACTAAAATAAAAAATACAATAACTCTAATTAGTACACCTAATGTATACGATTCCTTTTCTATCAACCTTCCATTGACTTGGAAATTGTTTTAACAAGATAACAAGCAAGCCTCACAATATGAGGAACAAAAGAGTTGTTCACTTAGATACTTTTTTAAAATAAATACTTTGAATGTCATAACAATATAATTTTTATTGAAAGTTAAAAAAAAAAAAAAAAAAAAAAAAAAAAAACTAAAGAAAAATACTTATTAAAATAAATAGAATTTAATTTATACATGTAATAATTTTTTTTTTTTTTTTTTTTTTTTTTAGGCTCGGAAGAGTATATACTTCCAATGCTTTATTAAATAGATGAATATATTTTTTGTATTTTATTTATTAAAAAAAATGCATTATATAAATTAAAAATAAAAATAAAATGTATCAAGTGAATAAAAAATAATAAAAAATAAAAAATAAAAAAAAATAAAAAATAAAAAAAAATAAAAAATAAAAAAAAATTTTTAATTAATCATAGAAAATTTAATGTAATAAAAAATAAAATTAAGTTCAAAAGTTAAAAAAGTTTCTGTATGATGTATACGTGTAGTAACATGATCACCAGTTAATCTAAAATAATAAAATAAAGAAATAACGTCTTTAAAATAGACAGTGTGGTATCAACTAAACTCTCCCCTGAACCCCCAAAATTTTTTATAGCCACAATTATTACAAGCTTTAATTTTTATTTGTTTATTCAATTATTAATTACATGAATATTTTTTATATTGCTAAAAAAAAAAAAAAAAAAAAAAACAGAATTAGTAAAATATATATCATTTTTCCAATTAGAACATAATAATATTTAAAATGGTAAATTGAAATAAAAAGTAATATTCAAAAATAAAGTGTATAAATAAATTTAGAAAAGAGTTCATATGCAACAAACCTCATATCCTTATGAATTAGGGTTGGAATTGACTATCTGAAGGAAATTATAACCTTCTCCTTCCGAGACATTGGCCCTACTAGCTTGTCTTACTGCATTTTTAATGTTGACGCTCCTGTTTAATTTGAGTTTATAATTCAGGAATGTAACCCTTGTCGAGCACTAGTTCTAAGCATAATTTTTGTATAGAGAGCCGAAAATCGCACCAAGAATGGTGTTTTTGAATATTCATCAGAAATAATTTGGTTCTTAAACAAAACATTCCATTCCTTTTTATAATTTACATAAATAATGTATGCATATCTTCCACCAAGAAGGAAGTTGTATCATCGGTACCATGTCACATATATATTTATAAACTCATTATTCAAAAAATTATTTAAATTAACTCGATTTTTATCAATTCAACTATTCACTACATTAGAAGAAACAATACTATTATTTTCACTATCACTAATTATTTAGATTATGATTTCTCTTCTTCTAATTTTCATTCTTTGTAATCTTTTATACTTTTCTTAAGAAATTACTTCTAGCTTATTTTTTATAGCTTCTTTGAATTCCTTGATGGATGGGTAAATATTGTTGTCCTCTTCATCTTTTGTATGTAATTCTTGTAAGGTTCCTTTTAATTTACCATCGACACATTCTATAACCCATGAAAGTATATTTTTTGGATTAGTAATATCCGCTATAGACATAAATTCTTGAAAATTCGTCATACCATGAATCGATGTCTCTTGCACTTTAATTAAACCTAGGAAGAAGTCTTTCTAATTCTAATATTTTATTTTGAAATTTTTATTTATTAATTTATTAAATTGATTAATTGATTGAAGGAAAGATGAATTTTTATTTATTATTTATTCTATATAAAAATAAATAAAATATTAACATAAAAAATTAGCAAATAAAGTAAATTTAGGATTTAGGTCATTTACAGAATAAAAAATTTATATAAATATATTAAATTAATTTTATCAAATTAATATTTTAATTAATTAAATACATCTGGAAGTATATATTGGTAAATAATTAAATAATTAAATAAAATAATAATATATAATAATAATACAAAATAATAAAAATAATAATTATAATAATTAATAGTAGTAGTAGTAATAGTAGAAGTAAAAACACAATTTAAAACAAAAAATTACAAATAAAAATATCATAATATTAATTCTTATTTATTTATGAATTTATTCTTTTCAATATTTTTATTTTTATTTTTACTTTATATTAAATATTTTAATATATATTTAAAAAATATTTGTTAAAATTTGCACTATTACTTATTTTCAGTAATAGTAAATTTAATTTTATTTTTTTTAACTTTATTTTATTTTATTTAATTTTTTTTTAATTTTTTCGTTTTGAATTTATATTTATTATATGATTTTATTATTATTAATTTAATTGAGCCTTTTTTTTTCTTATTTTTAAAATAATTTTATTTTTAATTATCATATACAAGTTTATTTTTTTATGATCACTATATTTTAAATTAATCTAATAATATAATTATATAATTATTTATATTCAAAGTAATTTTTTTTAATTCAATTAAAAAATTTTTTAATAAATACCACACCAATTGCCATTTTCAACACCCCATTTACCATCATTATCTGTGTAAACAACAGAAGAGGTACTTTGACAGCATGGATATCCAAGTCTTTCAGACCAACAACTACGTGAAGCATTATTACAAGATGACTTTATTCCACACCAATTACCATTTTCAACTCCCCATTTACCATCAGAATCAGTGTAAACAACTTCACAACCGTTACAACAACTGTAGCCAAGGTTTACACTGAAACAAGAATTATCGTTTGTTGGTTGGGATTGAGAAGTAGTAGTTGTGGTTTTTCTTACAGTAGTTCTTGTTTTAATAGAATTGCCTAAACCTTTAATTAAACCATTAACTAATTTTGGGTAAACAACTTGTAAAGTAGAACGATTAATAAGACCAAAACGTTCACCTTCTCCTTCAAAGTAACCATTATCCCATATAACACATGGAATACCAAGAGATGTAGCCTTCTTAATATAATATTCAGCCCATCTTTCACGGTCATCTTCATTGTTTCGATTCATGGCACCAAATTCACCAATAATAACAGGAATACCTTTGCTAATGAAGTTAGAGTTGATAATATTCATAACCCAATCAATTTCACTGCCATCGTTGAAATTACTAATTGCACCAGCTCCATTATTTAAGGCAAAGTTATATGGACTGTATGAGTGAAGAGAAACAATAACTTTATCATCACCACTTGGAAATTTGAAGTTATTCACAGCATTATCCATAACACAAGCAGCATAAGTTGGAATCATAAGATGACGTAAAGCATTGTTACCACCAGTAGCACGAATAGTTTTAACGAAAAGATCATTCATTTCATTAACGAAGCTCCATCCTTCATAATCACCACCATTCCATTCATTTGCATCACCAACCTTTCTTGGTTCGTTCATACCTTCGAAAATTAAATGTTCATCATAGTCTGCAAATTCGGCTGCAATTTGTTTCCATATAGCAACTAAAATTTTCTTAGCACTGTCTAAATTTTTTTGGAAAGCATGATTCCAAGTTTCATGATGAATATTTAAAATGGCATAACCACCAGTATTAAGAGCATAATCAACAATTTCACGAACTCTTTTCATCCATTGATCATTAATTTTGTAGTCTGGAGCATCTCCAAAATGACCACTCCAAGTAGTTGGAATACGAAAAGTATTAAAACCAAGATCACTTAATTTATAGTAAAGTTCTTGAGTAGTTTTAACATTACCCCAACAAGTTTCTGAAGCAATTGGATTTTTATTATAATCTAAAGTTTCAAAACAAGTGGCATCTAAAGTATTACCTAAACTCCAACCAATAGTCAAATCCTTAACTAATTCCTTAGATGAAATGTTTTTCATAGCCTTTGAGCCAATAACAGCTAAACTAAGTAAACTGAGAGTATTTAAAATTTTCATTTTGACTTGTTTATATTATAAAATATTAGAATATTGATATATTTAAATTTTTCTTTTTAATTAAAAAAAAGTAAATAATAATAATTAATAACCTGTAATAATTATTATTTTTTAAAAGTATATATAATTATCTTTGTTAAAATAAATAATTCTATTATATATTTTTATCAAAAAAATATATATATTATTTTATTTATTATAAAAAGAAAAATAAAAAATTAGAAAAAATTTTTGATATTTATATATTTCAAAATTTAATATTTACATATGCTTTAAATGTAATATGTTAGTAAAAACAATACAAAAAAATTTGGATAATTTATGTCATTTACTTATGAAATTAAAACATTTGAGTAATATACAATAGCTTAAATTAAACTTAATTTATAATTAAATCTAATTTATAATAAATTTATATATAAAATATATAGTATTGACAAACTGTAATTAATAAATTTTAACAATATTAAGTTTAATATGATTAAAAATCTTGCCTAGAATTATTAAAACTTTATTTTATATTATTGATAATTTAATTAAATTATACATTACTTTTATGGTAAAAAGAAATTTATGAAAATATTAAGAAATAATTCGGAAAATAAAAAAAGTTTAATAACTATATTTATGATTTATATTAAAAGTTTTTTTGATATAATTTTATGTAATAAAAATATTTATTAAAGGCTTTTCATTTGGATTTACTATAGCTTGTTTTTTTTATTAAAGTTAATAATTGATATATAACTCTATTTTTTATAACTTTTTAAGGACGGAAGAACATCATTTATTAATTTATCTATTTTAAAATATATTTTTTTTTAAAATATTAATATTTATAATATCATATTGTTATTATTATTAAATGACCTTTATTTATTAATATTATAAAAATAAATGTTTAAGAAGCAAATAAAAACAAAGAGAAAGTAATTTTTATAAAATGCACTTTAATTATAAACTATTTTAAAATAATAAAAATTAATTTTTTATTTTAATATTATAACATATAAAAATATATATAAAAAATATAATAAAATTAAATAATTAAAATAATAAAAAACTTTATAAATATAGATTATTTGTTTTTTTTTAAAAAAATGATGTATAATAAATTAATTTATTACCAATAAATTAAAATGAAATATTCTAATTGAGTATAAACCTCAGGTATAATATTTTTTAAAAAAAAAATAAAAAATTAGAAAAAAAATGTCCCTCTTTTTTATTCTATTGTTAAAGTTAAAAATTAATAAACTGTAATTAATAAATTTTAGAACTTTAATAATATTATTTTTATAAAGGATGGAAATATATTATGTTTCACATTTTTATCTATTATACTAATTAAAATTAAAATAAAAGAAAATAATAAAACAATTTAAATAAATATGTTTGTTTTATATTAAAAGAATTTATTAAATAATTCTGATAATATTAATCGTTAATTTAAGTAGTAAACTTATTTTCCTAATTTTACAGGAATAAGTAACCTTGAATTATTGTAATTATTATCTAATTTTTATGGCTAATTACTAAAATTTTTCTAAAAGAACTATTTTATATTTTCACTTATACTAATGTTCTAAATTAAAATAATTTCTTATAATCAATAATTTTTACTATATTTTACAAATAACTTTATTACTATAATTTCATATTATTTAACTACATAATTTTATACTTTCTAATCTAGATGTATTTCATTATATTTTCATAAAATTTTATACGGAGAATAATATATTTTTTAATTAAATTATCAATAATATAAAATAAAGTTTTAATAATTCTCAATAGGAATTTTATAGATTAGAAAGTATAAAATTATTAAATAGTTAAATAATACAAAATCATAGTAATAAAGTTATTTGTGAAATAATATAAAATAATGTTTTAATAATTCTCCATAAGAATTTTATACAAATAAAAATTTGATTTAGAATGAAACTTTAAATAATAATAAATTCAAAAAAATAATAAACTATTCGGAAAATAAAATAAATCTATATTTAGAAAAAATTTTTTTAAAAAAATTTTATAATAAAAATAATTATTAAAATGATGAAATTAAACTTTTGCAATTAATATAATATAATTAAATATAGTAAATGATATATCATTTACTATATTTAATTATATTTATTTAACTTTTAAATGTTTATACCACTTATATTATTACATTCTTTATTTATTTATTTATTTATTTATTTTACAAAAAATTGAAAAAATTTTATAATATAGCTAAAGCCACATATTTATATATATCACATGAAAATTGTTTTAATGTAACCTTCCCATCAATCATAATTCATTTTGTTATATGATAATTTAAAAAATGTGATATTCTTATTGTTGTAGCTGATTTAATAAGTTTATTTGAGTTATCAATAATTTTTATTAATATTTTATTATTTTATAATTACAATATTATTTCTACCATAAAAAAAAAAAACAAGAATAAGAATAATATTAATTATATTATAAAGTATTAATAATATATAATTATTATAAACAAATATAATAAATAAGAATATAATAATATATATATTTTAATATGAATAATATAAATAATATAAATTATTATATTAATTATATAAACTTTAATAAATAAAATAAGAAATATAATTTAATTAAGAAATATATATAAGAAATATAAATAATAATAATGAATAATAAATAATAAATATAAATTTAATATCGAATATATAAATATTCAAATATACAAATATATACTACATATATTTGTTTATATATCAATAACTTCCCTACTAGAATTAAAATTATTTCTCAAGAAATTACTGAAATTAAATTAATAATAATTTAAATTATTAAATTTTTTTATTAATTTATATTAAATTTGATAATATAAAAAAAAGAAAATTTATATTTTATAATAAAATTTTAATAATAAAAATTTTTTTCTACATAAAATAAGAAAAAATTAAATTTATGATTTTGAAATTTCAATTTGAGATTTCATTCATTAACCGGTAATATATTTTTAATATTGACGTTTCTTCCCAATTTTGTACCGTTCATAACATTCTGTAATTGAACTGTACTCCAAAATATGTCCTTAATTATACATGGACCAAGGAAATACAGTTCAAATTTAGTCCGTTGGTGATTTCTAAATTTTACTAAATCATCAATTATAAAATTTTCCTTACTTTGTTGAGTCTGTCTTCTGTTTTGCCAATAGTTAATGGTTCCAAGCATTTCTTTTCGTAGCTTGTTTTACACATTTGACATGCTCAACATATCTTTCAATTAAAATTTCTTCTTTCGATCAATCATTATCTTCTAATATTGAATTTCTTAAATTAACATCGATCAATAGCAATTCTTTTCTTCCATACAGTAATTTAAAACTAGAGTAACCAGAAACAATAGATCACTAAAATATAAGTTATTATCAATTTTTACAAATCAATTGGTTAAAAATTTATACATAAATTCAGAAATAAATTTTTTTTTCTCCTCTTGGGTGAAAATAGAACTATCAACAGGTGAATTATTATCAATGGGCGAATCAAAGGAACTATATAGAATTATTAACAGAAGTGAACAGAATATCGCTATTAAAAAAAGGATTAGAACTAATACAAACATTAGTAATAGAGAAGTCTTTATGAACAACTCTAGACAATGCATCAGCAATCAAATTAGCTTTACTTGAAGTTTACTAAAATTTTCACACCATCGTTGATGTTTAAGAGTATTCGGCTTACAACTTTTAATAATAGAAAATAAAGGTTTGTGATCAGTATATAGAATAATTTTGAAAGGATTACTTAAAATATAATGTTCAAATTGGACTAAGTAATAATAAGTAGCGGTACCTTCAAGTTCAGTTGTAGTATAATTTTTCTCAAATTTTTTAAACTTCTACAAACAAAATAAATATGGTGTTCAATTTTATCATCATAAAGTTGTAAAAGAACACCAACAATACCATAACCATAATCATCAGATTGAATAATAAAGGGAATATCAAATTTAGGGTAACAGAGAATAGGGGCACTAATTAAACAATTATTTAAAAATTGAAATCTATAGTTTTGAGAATCAATCTAAACAAATAGAGTATTCTTTCTTAATAAAGAACAAAGAGGAGTTAATTTTGCCGAGTAATTGTCAACGAAATTTCTATTATAACCAGTCATTCCTAGAAAAAAATGAAGTTCAGACACATTAGTAGGAGGTGCCATATTCATAATGGAAAGAGTTTTCTTATTTAAAGGAAGTAGTAACTTTATGACCTAAAGCTACAATTTCTGTTTGACAAAAATGACATTTTTTTATATTTAATTTCAAATTATATTTTCTTGAAATATTAAAAACCTTAGAAAGATGAATTAGATGATTTTCGAAACAATAAGAATTTATAATAATATCATCTACGTATATTTGAACACAATCATTAATCAAATCAAAGAAAATTCGATTCATTTCACGCTGAAAGGTAGCAGGTGTGTTAGTTAAACCAAAAGGAATTACTTTAAAATAATAGTTACCAAATTTCGTTGTAAAAAAAGTCTTTTCTATATCATCAGCCCACATAGGAATTTGATGGTAACGACTAAATAAATCAACATAAGAAAATATTTTTGAATCATTCAAAGAATCAAAAATTTCAAAACTTTTTGGAAGTTCATAAGCGTCTTTAATAGAAATTTCATTCAACTTCCTAAAATCAACACAAAGACGCCGTTTACCATTTTTCTTTTAAACTAAAACAACATGAGAAGCCCATGGAGAATGTGAAGATTCAATTAACTTTTTATCCAATAATTTACGAAGTTCTTCTTTTAAAGTATCAGATTAAACTTGAGAAATCTTATACGCCTTTTGTATAATTGGTGTATTTTTTTATTCTAAAGTAATATGATGAGGGAGTAATTTAGAAGGTTCAAAATCATCAGAAGAAATGGCAATAAAATCATCAAATTTTTTTAATAATTTACAAAAATTATTATAAACTTTATTATTTTTAAATTTTATTTGATTAATAATAGAATTAATTATATCATCTTTTTCCTTAGTACTAATATTAGAATTTGATTCATTAGTATTAACAAATAAAGTAACCTCAACAATATCAATTTTTGTTTCAGGATAAACACATAATAAAGACTGAGAAGTGAAAGTATTTATATCTTCTATATTACTAATAGGTATTAATTTATCCTCCATATTCATATATGCAAGAAATTTATGAAATGTATCAAAATCCTGTTATTCGATTGTGTTTTAAGAGAAATAATCGTATCATAAAAAGATTCATCCTTATTGGAAATTTTAAAATCAGTAATAAGTTCAACATAACCCCAGTTTAACATTTAAGCGAACAATATTATAAGCACAACTTATATCATTAACCATTGCTTGTCTTATTGTACTTTTATTGTGGTCAATAAATAGATAATTTTTAATAAATTTATTTAAAAATAGAAGCAGGATAGCTATCAATATATCTTCGTACAACTGCAACATCATATTCATGTACAATATTATTATTATTATTTGAATTATTAGCTTTTTTACTATTATAATTAGTATCACTGTAATTTTCATTGTTACTAATATATTAGTACTACTATTATTATTATTATTATTATTATTATTATAATTATTATCAATAGTAGAATTAATAGCATTAATAATACTTTCATTATTTTGCTTTGATTTCTTAATGCTTTTAGTTAATTCGTTTTTATAAATTTTTAAAATGTTAAGGAGTTATTTAATGGTAATATTTGCTGGAATATTTAATAAATCTTCACAAATATTATATGCTCATGGATTCTCATCATCTGTAAGGTAGGTTTTTGTTTCTTTTTTTTTTCTGCTAAATTTTCATTTTTCATTGTATCCATATTATTAATTTTAATATTATTTTATTAATTTTATAGTCTGAATCATTATTATTAATATTATTCTTAAAGATTTTTCTTTTCTGTGCTTTATTATTATTTTCAACTTTTCCATTTTTATTTTCATTATTATTATCATTTTTAATATTATTGTTAAGGACTTTTTTACTTATTCTTCTAGTAGGCATAATAATTTGTCTGTTATTTGTAATATTATTAGATAAATTATTATTTTGTATAGGTTTATTAATATTATATAATTAAATATTTTATTTTGAGAAATAGTTTGTGAATTATTATCGAAAGTTTTATTATAATTATTCCTTATATTACGTAACTCTTATTAGCGTTTACTAATATAATATTATATTTTTTATCCCTTTCTCTTTTTGCAGCAGCCATAATTTTTTCCAAGTTGCCAGGATTGTCGTAAGAAGATACTACAGCATTGTCTCCATTATTATTGAGACAACCATTAGCGATATTATTCTCACCATAATCATTATAGTGACATTTTGATTATTGGAAATTAGTATTCTTCCATAATCTAGTTTTTTGAGTATTTCATATTGTTTTGTTGATACCTGAGTTGTGGGCAATACATAATAATATGACCTGGCTCATGGCACCAATAACATACTTTTATATGTAGGTTCTCTAAACCCCTGGTAATATCATCAACACTACTCAAATCATTATTGTTTGAATTATTATTATATTTCTTGGAATCTTTGTATTATTCATTCTATTTAATGTATTATTATTAATATTATTATAATTGTTCAAATTATTGTTAAAATTATTACTCCTCTGTAATTCATTATTTAAATTCTTATTTAAGAAAGAGCTATAATTATTATTTAATTGATTAAAGTTTTGGTTGGGTTTATATCCATTAACAAATGGATAATTATTTTGAATATTATTATTATTATATTTTCTACACTTTTGTATTAGACGACTTCCGAGTTTTATTCTTTCGACTTCTTTAGCAATTTTACAAGTAGCTTCAATAGTTTTGGCTTTTTCATAGTCTACCTTTTCATAAATATCAGTTTGATTATATATGGAATTCTCGTAATCGTAGACTAATAGTTTTGCTTTATTCTCGGTAGATAATTGGCAGTAGTAATCCAAATACCTATCGTTAAATTCTCGGATACTTTCATTTGGTATTATCAGTATAATTTTTAATTCCCTAAATCTTTCTTTTTCATTAAAATGATACCTTTCAAGGATATCTCTACACTCTTTTAAATTTAAAATTCTATTAACCTCTACAAATTTGTTACTATCAATTTGAGTAGCTTCTCCTAGAGTTACTGCCAGAATGAACTGATCTTTCTTCATCGTCAGTAACCTTTTCCATCTTTTGCAAATTTTTTATAAGAATGTACCAAACTTTTACATTCTTATTATTTCCACCTACAATTGGTTGAATTTTTCTTCTCTTTTCGTTTGAGCTCATTTTCATTTATTTGTAATAACATTCATATTAAGAATATTACTATCATTGATAATGCTATTATTGACAATATTATTATTATTTATTATAATTATTATTATTATTATTATTAAAATTTATTATTAATATTTTATATTTTATTTATTTATAAAAGGTAATTACAAAGTTTAATATTAACAGATATCGTGATATTTATATAAAAATAATGTGGCTAGTACAAATCATATGGAATACTCTATGAATAAATCTATTAAAAAATATAAAATATAAATAATAATATAAAATATAACTAATAATATAAAAAATATATAATAATATAAATTATTATTGACTGAATATCGGTAGAAACACACGAATGTTAATGATAAATTATGTATTTTATTATATTATATTATTTATTTATTTATATTAAAAGTATTAGAAATATTTAATTTTATTAATAAATTTATAATTTTTATTTATACATTAATGTTAATTATTGTTAGAGTATTAACACAAATAAAATTGTATTTATATAAAAATATGTGGCTTAACTTCATTACTAATTATGAATTACATGAATATTCTTTAGAATAAATACATTATTATTTATTACTAATTATTATTAATTCAATTCAATATTTTAATTATTCCAACATTCCGCTTAAAACTTAAATTATTTTAGGAAATGATTTAATGTTTTGTAAAGTTGATTTTATAGTATGTATTGTTTAGTTTATGTCAAAAATTTTACTTGTGAAACTTTTTAATTTTGTTCCATTAATGTTTTTTGTTAGTATTTCAGCTACCATTTCACTTGTACTATTGTATTTTAGTATTATTTTGTTTTTCTTAATGTTGCCGTTATTATCGAAATAAAATTTATATCTATATGTTTTAATTTTATAGAGAATTCTCCATTTTCCATAATTATTTTGTTTGATTTATTGTCTGCGTATATTGTGATAGGAGATTTGTGGTTGAATAATTCATATATAATGTTTCTGAACCACAGAGACTTCTTGATGCATTCTGAGGCACTAATGTATTCTTCTTCTGCATTAGAAATAGCTACTATTGTTTGTTTCTTAGAATACCATGAAATTGGGGAGTTTCCCATTAAGAATATATACCTGATGTTGATTTCCGGTCTTCCTTGTCCCCAGCGAAATCAGCATCGGTGTATCCATGGAATGAACCTAAACCATTATATAAAATTTTGTAGTATTTAGTGTTATTTAAATATTTTAAAATATTGATAGTTTTATACAAATCGGCTTATGTTGGATTTTCACATTGTCGTGCAGCATGATACACCGCGAAAGAAATGTCTGGCCAAGTGCGTTTTGCTAAATATATAAGTGATCCAATTACACTTTTATATGTAGTAGGATCAAAAGGTTTATCATTAGTAATATTGTTTAGTGTGCAAGGTGTGTTAGTTCTTTTGTTTTGAGTAATTTTAAAATTACTCAATAAATTTTCAATAAAATTTATTTGTGAAATTAGGTATTCAAATTTCATTTGTTCAATTGTAATACCAAGAAGATATTTGATTGGTCAATAATTAGAAATTTTAAATTTTGATTTAATTTTATTGATTATATCGTTTATTTCATAGTCACTACTACTGATGATCATATCATCTACATATATACCAATTAAGCAAATTATTTTATTATCTTTTAGTTTTCTAAAAATGCACGGATCGGATTTTAATTGATAGAAGCTTTGTACTTTTATGAAGGTATAAATTGTTTCAAACCATTGTCTTCCAGATTATTTTAAACCGTATAGAGCTTTATTTAGTTTCCAAAATCCTTTTTGATAATTTTTATCTCCGGGAAGGATAGTGGTATATATGTCTTTATCAAGGTTAGCATTTAGGTAGGCAGCTTTTATGTCTAACTGGGTTAGTTATTCTAATATAGTCGAAGCCATTGGTGTGGTTTTGTTGTGGGGTTTCCTCTTTAATTTTGAAATTTTACAATCTAGGCATTGTTCTGTGTTTACATTATGTAGATTTAAATATTTATTAATATCTGGTTGGTAAAAATGCCCAAACCGTCTATGCCATAAATTTGTTCGTTGTTCAATTGAGGATATTGTTTTAAATTTGTTGGTTTTATTCTACCAATATTAAATTGATCTGGAAATATGATGTCGTTTATTTTATTGTTGTTGTTAGTTAAAGTTAATGATATTTTTTCGTTGATGTTGTTGATGTTTATATTGATTCCAGATTTTTCTAATTTTATCCCATTAATTATGTTCTTATTACTGTTTGTTGAATAATATACTTTATTTAATGTAAATTTATGGTTATTTATTATTCCATGATATGTTCCATATCCTTCGAAATGGCAGAGAGTATTATTTGTATATTTCATGATAGTCTTATTTTCTGTGTAATCCTCCAGTATATTTATATTATTTGTGATATATTCGCTGGCCCCTATGTCATAAGTCCAAATTGTATCATTATCTTCATTTTGTGTTGTCACTTCATCATGCTCCAGATTGTTTATATATGGACCAAACATTGTTAGTATCTCATCATCACACGGTATTTTATTCTAGTAATTCTCTTCATCGATTTCTATATTATTTATTGATTGTTTTTCTTTGTTCTTATTTGAGTTTGTATTATTTAATTTCTTCTTAAGGTTCTTGTTAAATATGCATCTTTTGTTATTTCTGTTGGTTCCGCATAGGTTAAAGTAACAGTCTTTTGATAAATGTCCTTTTTTATTACAAATCACGCAATATTTCTTCATCTTGTTTTTGGATTTTCTTTGTATCATATTTCTTTTCTTATTTTCTATATTATTGAGATCTGGTATGTCTCCATTTGAAAGGATACCTTTTGTTTTTTGCTTTTCAATATTAGAGTTATTAACTCTATCATTTTTGTATGTGAAGACAGTGAATTTGTCTTTTATTTCTTCGTAAAACTGTTCCGGAGTTAATTTTGAACTAACTATTACTTTACTTTTAAGATCATTTGATAATGTATAATTATGATCTTTTCTATATTAGTAGGTTTTGTAGGGGAGTCATTCAATAATCTGAAAAACTCCATTATTTCATTTGTGACGTTCATTGTTTCTTGAACATTTTTTGCGCGGATAGAATATAGCTTTTTCATCTACATACCATAAAAGGAAGAGTTATCGTTTTTGTATAATTTTTCTATTTTCTTCATTCTCTTATGACCAGTTTTAAAATCCTTTATATATGTTTTTATTTTATCACAGACATTAGTTAAGATAATTGTACAGGCCTTTGCGTCTTCTGTTTCTAGGTTTTCATTGAAATCACTGTCTTCTGGTGTTAAATTCCCATTGCTTGTAGGCTTTTTTAACATGTCAATCATATTATATGTGATATATTTTGCTAATATTTTCGCCTTTAAGTAATCCATCATTATTGAATACCAGATTGGGAAATTATCTATTCCCTGGAGTTTTTCTTTTTCAGATAAAACTAGTTCAGACATCTTTTTAAAACTATAAGAGACTTGAGACTCTTAATCTATTAGAAATATTTAAGTTTTATTAATAAATTTATAATTTTATTTAATATAATAATGTTAATTATTTTTAGAGTATTAACATAAATAAAATTGTATTTATATAAAAATATGTGGCTTGACTTCATTACTAATTATGAATTACATGAATATTCTTTAGAATAAATACATTAATTATTTCTAATTATTATTAATTCAATTCAATATTTTAATTGTTCTAACAAAAAGAACTTAGAACATTAATTTATTAATGTAAAGTTATATTTATAATGAATAGGAATAAATATATAATTTAATTATATAGATTTATCTTTAATATATTTATTATTAATCATAAATATAGTTATTAAACTTTTTTTTATTTTCCGAATTATTTTCTAACCATAAAAGTAATGTATAATTTAATTAAATTATCAATAATATAAAATAAAGTTTTAATAATTCTAGGCAAGATTTTTTTCATATTAAATTTAAAATTGTTAAAATTTATTAATTACAGTTTGTCAATACAATTATAAATTAAGTTTAAATTAAGCTATTGTATATTACTCAAATGTTTTAATTTCTTGATCAAATTGACATAAATTATCCAAAATTTTTATATTGTTTTTCCTTAAATATATTATATTTAAAACATATGTAAATATCAAATTTTGAAATATATAAATATCAAAAATTTTTTCTAATTTTTTATAATAAATAAAATAATATATATATATATACATATTTGATAAAAATATATAATAGAATTATTTATTTTAATAAAGATAATTAAATATATTATTTAAAAAAATAATAATTATTACAGGTTATTAATTATTATTATTTGCTTTTTTTATAAAAAAAAAAAAAAAAAAAAAAAAAAGAAAAAGAAAATTTTAAATATATCAATATTCTAATATTTTATATTATAAACAAGTCAAAATGAAAATTTTAAATACTCTCAGTTTACTTAGTTTAGCTGTTATTGGCTCAAAGGCCATGAAAAATATTTCATCTAAGGAATTAGTTAAGGATTTGACTATTGGTTGGAGTTTAGGTAATACTTTAGATGCTACTTGTTTTGAAACTTTAGATTATAATAAAAATCCAATTGCTTCAGAAACTTGTTGGGGTAATGTTAAAACTACTCAAGAACTTTACTATAAATTAAGTGATCTTGGTTTTAATACTTTCCGTATTCCAACTACTTGGAGTGGTCATTTTGGAGATGCTCCAGACTACAAAATTAATGATCAATGGATGAAAAGAGTTCGAGAAATTGTTGATTATGCTCTTAATACTGGTGGTTACGCCATTTTAAATATTCATCATGAAACTTGGAATCATGCTTTCCAAAAAAATTTAGACAGTGCTAAGAAAATTTTAGTTGCTATATGGAAACAAATTGCAGCCGAATTTGCAGACTATGATGAACATTTAATTTTCGAAGGTATGAACGAACCAAGAAAGGTTGGTGATGCAAATGAATGGAATGGTGGTGATTATGAAGGATGGAGCTTCGTTAATGAAATGAATGATCTTTTCGTTAAAACTATTCGTGCTACTGGTGGTAACAATGCTTTACGTCATCTTATGATTCCAACTTATGCTGCTTGTGTTATGGATAATGCTGTGAATAACTTCAAATTTCCAAGTGGTGATGATAAAGTTATTGTTTCTCTTCACTCATACAGTCCATATAACTTTGCCTTAAATAATGGAGCTGGTGCAATTAGTAATTTCAACGATGGCAGTGAAATTGATTGGGTTATGAATATTATCAACTCTAACTTCATTAGCAAAGGTATTCCTGTTATTATTGGTGAATTTGGTGCCATGAATCGAAACAATGAAGATGACCGTGAAAGATGGGCTGAATATTATATTAAGAAAGCTACATCTCTTGGTATTCCATGTGTTATATGGGATAATGGTTACTTTGAAGGAGAAGGTGAACGTTTTGGTCTTATTAATCGTTCTACTTTACAAGTTGTTTACCCAAAATTAGTTAATGGTTTAATTAAAGGTTTAGGCAATTCTATTAAAACAAGAACTACAGTAAGAAAAACCACAACTACTACTTCTCAATCCCAACCAACAAACGATAATTCATGTTTCAGTGTAAACCTTGGCTACAGTTGTTGTAATGGTTGTGAAGTTGTTTACACTGATTCTGATGGTAAATGGGGAGTTGAAAATGGAAATTGGTGTGGAATAAAGTCATCTTGTAATAGCGCTTCACGTAGTTGTTGGTCTGAAAGACTTGGATATCCATGCTGTCAAAGTACCTCTTCTGTTGTTTACACAGATAATGATGGTAAATGGGGTGTTGAAAATGGCAATTGGTGTGGTATTTATTAAAAAATTTATGTCAATTAAAAAATTAATATGGAATATATATTATATAATTAGATAAATTTAAAATATAGTAGTTATTTAATAATAAACTTGTATATGATCATAAAAAATAAATTTCTTTCGAAAAGAAGAAAAAAAAGGCACAATTATATTAAATATAATAAAATAATATAATAAATATAAATTTAAAAAAAAAAACTTTTTGTTTTAAATTGTGTTTTTACTACTATTACTACTACAACAACAATTAATTATTATTATTATGTATTATTTTCATATATTATTATTTATTTATTTAATTATTTAATTATATAATAATATATATTTCCTGATGTATCTGAATTATTATAATATTAATTAGATTAATTTTAATATATTTATATTAATTTTTTATTCTGTAACTGTCCTAAATCCTAAATTTACTATATTATTTTTTAACTTTTGAATTAATTTTTATTCTTTAGTACATTAATTTATTCATTATTAATTAAAATTTGTTTTTATTACTATTATTTTTTATTTTATTTAATTTTTAATAGACATTTTATATTTTTATCTATAAATTATAAAATTTTTTTTAAAATAAATATAATATATAAAAATATTTTAATCTATTTAATAAAACACTTGAAGTGTATTCTCTTCTTAGTCTAAAATAAGAAAAATTTCAATCTGTGGTTTTATATTTTCATATTCTACTATTTATTTTATTTTATTATTTTTTTAATTTAATTTCATTTTATTTTCATTTTATAAAAATAACGCCATAATGGATACATTTTAATTGAACAATATTGTAAATAAAGAAAAAAAACTTGAATAAAAAAAAAAAAATAAAATGTTTTTTTTTTTTTTTTTATTTTATTTTTTAGATTATACTATCGATGTTTAAAATAAATAAATAGTGGAATACCTGATTTATTGTGGAATATATATAAATAATATAAAAATTAATGTTAATAATAAATTTAGTTAAAAAATATTATTCTATTAAAAAAAATAGATTTAATGACTATTTTAAATAATATTAATTTTAATATCCATCAAAAATATGAAAATAATAACTCATTATTAAAATTCTGTTAGTCATTTTAATAAGGAAGTCATAAAATTTTTAAATTAATTATGATACTGAGATTAAAGGAATAGGTAGTAGAAGATTAACACGTTTAATTTTAGCATTATTGGAAATCTCAATAAACAAAATTAGTGATGACACTATAGTAAACTATTTAATTGAAGAATGTGGTGCAGATATTAAAAAAAAAAAAAAAAAAAAGATGAAAGTGGTTATTGCTTATAGTCCTCAAACCTCTACAATAAACATAAGGTACTTTATAAAAATATGCTAAAATAGTTGATTTAACAAAAAAAAATAGGTATTAATATTGATAAATTTGATAAAAAATATTAAAGTTCTTTATCACTCGCTTATGATAATGAAAGAGAAAATAATATACTGGAGGATCATGATGAGGTACCAATATTGGAAATTATTTACCTAAAAAAAAAGAGAATTTAATCCATACTGTTAGAAAGGGAGATACATTGAATGGTAAAAAATTTAATTAATAATAATATTTTAGATATGGATGAAATTAACGATATCGGGTCATTATTCACTCTTTATAATGGCAATTAGATAATTAATCGTATAGACGTAGATAGTGAAAATGTTAAATCTATGGGAACATAATAATATAATATAAAATATTGGGAAAAAGTATATTGGTAAATTGACATCACTCTATGAAAAAAAAAATTGCCTCATATTTATATGCTTTACGATATCTATATAGAAAATCTTTTACCATTGATTTAGTTTCAAAAGAAGAAAATTTATTGTTAAATTTCTTAACATAATTGAAAGTTCGGAATTTGTAGGTTTTGATCTAATTAATTTTATTACTATTAACAATATCATTTGTTAGGTTGCCATGATTAAAAGCATTATATAAAAATAAAATTTGATCATTAACTTTACTACGAATATGGTTGAAAAATGGTAAATCAATTAGCCAACGCCTTATCCATTGTTTATTACTTTTACAGCAGGAACAAAAAAAATAATAAATATTATAATCATAATCCTTATCTGAATCTAAAGAAACATCCAAGGATTTTTTGTTCAATTATCAGCGTTAGTCAATTAAAATATAAATAATACCAAGAACAATTTTTTTTTTAGACAGGGAAGAGGGAAGAGAATACACTTCCATAACTTTATTAATTTTATTATTAAAAAAATACATACATGTAGGTGAAAAATACATTTGAAATTAAAAAATAAAAATAAAAGTTAAAAAATAAAAAATAAAAAAGCTCAAAAATACTATGTATTTCGGCAAGTTGTACTATGCAGGAATTTTTCCCTTCCTAGCAAATAAAAAAGAAATAAAACCTAGAAGTAACATCTTTAAAATAGATAGTGTGATGTCCACTAAACTCTTGGTTAAGCTTGGTATTTTACAATACCTATTAAATAATAGCTCAAACGAACCTACTTATGATAGGTATTGCCCTTGTTAAGAATTCCGCCAAGCCCACAATTTTTGGAACAGGTGACTCAGATGAACCTTTAAAAAGTAGTTCATTTAATTATCTCTGTTCCACACTATCGAAATATAGCTCATTTAAAACTAAAGTCCCACCAAGAAGGAACAAGTATATATAATGATTGATATAATCTTCAAAATTAGAAATAGAGTCATAGGAAGAAAGAGGATTAAACGCTCTAATCTTCCTAAGGAATAAAACATAGAGATCATCGATGAAATTTAAAGAATTCCATCTAAAAGATGCAAGAGCATCGCATTTAAAAATCCAATGTTCAAAAGATTGGTTACCTTCGCCACAACAGGGGCAAGACTTGGGACAATTTTCTGAAACTCTACCCATTCTAATAGCAATAGTAGTATTGTATTTATAACCACAGCGTAAACGTATAATCCACGAAAACCCTAAGTTGAATTGGGAATATTTTAAGCTAAGCATAATTATAGCTTTATTGTTTGAGAACTTATTACTATCGTAGTTTTGACCTTTAAACCTTGAAATCTGGAAACTGATTTCCAGTAACGTTCTAAAATATCGTCATATTTTTCACATTTATATTTTTTGATCTTTTTATACAGTGTTCTAGATTCTTTAGTCCAGGAATAATAAGGCATTTTGGGAATAGATTTAATAAGATCCTTTATAATACAGTTTGATTTACTCCATTTTGCAAATGATTTAATCTGTATGGCTGCGCAGATACCAGCATAGGAGGAATGCTTAGATCTCGAGATAAAGCATAAGTACTCATAGTAGAATTATGACTAATATAGTTATTGTTTTCTGAACTTGTTTTTTACCATTTTTAGAGAAGGAGCCGATACACCAAAATAGACCAGTATTATTTAATGTTTGAATTCTACCAGTTCTAGATTTATTTGAACCGAGTAAAGGAGAATAATAAATTACTTTACTAATAACAAAGGATTGAAGAACTTTTTTCTTGTATGCAATAGGAATAAGTTTATTTGAGAAGAAACGAGTAAATGAAAGAAGGGATTTTCTAACTTTAAAATGCATGTGAGATATAATGTGTTCTAGTAAGAGATCATCAGAAAAAGGAATACCAAGATAAATATAACTAGAAACTTTAGGAATAGCTTTCATTCCTAAATAGAAGGTTGGGTCACTATAGTTTGGAGGAGATTGGAAGTTCATTGGTTTTATAACCATAGTTCAATAGTTGCACATTTTTCAATACCAAAAGTCATTTCATTTAAATTAGCCCATTTATGTACCTTTTTTAATAATTTTTCTAAATTTTTTGCCCTTGAAGCAATGAGAACAACATCATCAGCAAAGAGTCCACCACAACACTTTTTTCTTCCAATATTAACACCATACTTTTCACAGTCATTTAATATATCATTGATGAATAAATTGAATAAGATTGGAGATAATGGATAACCTTGACGAACACCTCTTTTAATAGGAAATTCATTTGATAATATTGAAGCAAATCGAGCACGTGCTTTAGATGAATTTTTTTTTTTTTTTTTTTTTTAGACTAAGAGAATAACTTTATTTAATTTATAATAATAATAAAAATACATGATTTTAAAGGAAAAAAAATAATAAAATACATGAAATAAAATATTATATATTATAAAATTATAAAAGTGCGTTAGAAGCAATAGCCTCTAACTTTTCCCATTCCTCGATAATAACACCACGTCCATTATTGCGAGTAATAATTTCAGTATTAGTGTTATCAATTGAATCTGTATCTGGAGGTGAAAATACATGCCTTATCATTTTGACGTCGACGCTCTTGGCAACGGTAGATTCAACGGAATACCATTTCATCATCAAACTAAAAGATCGACAAATTAATGGTATTACGTTTGTTAAAAACTTCGCAATCCCCACAAAATACGGAACAGTTGACGAAGTTGAACTTTGTTTAAAAATGTTGTCAACTAATTATCTTTGTTCCCCATCATTAACTTTAATTTTTGAATATATTGAACGCCCACCAAGAAGAGTACTCAATATATAATAAAAAGTATTATTATCATAATCCTTTTCTGAATCTAAAGAAACATCCAAGGATTTTTGTTCAATTATCATTGCAAACTTCAAAAAGAGATCATCTAGAAAAGGTAAAGATTACACCACAACAAGGGCAACATTTAGGGCAATCTTCTGAGACGATTTTTCTTTTAATGGAAATAATAATATCAAATTTAAAACCACACCTAATTCGAGAAATCCAAAAGAATCCCAACTGATACTTAGGATATTAAAATGTTAAGTTTCGGATTTCTGAAATAAATCCAAAATCATTCTCCTTGTAAATAATTGAATTTTTAATAAAAAAAAAAAAAAAAACTAAAGAAGAAACCCTTAAAAATAAAACGACTATAATTCGTACACAAAATAATTATACACCAAAATTCATAATTATGAAACATTATATTTTATAAAAATACATTTTTTTTAAGATTATTATTATTATTTTTTTTTAATAAATAAGTTTATTGATATATATTTATTAATAATTTTAACTTAATTTTAATATTTATATTAATATAATATATAATTATTGTGATATTGATATGAATATTTTGAATATTTGATAATATTATATTTTTTTTATTATAAATATATTAAATATTGAAGATAAAAGAAATTAATTATTAATACTTGAGTTCTTTCTAATATTTCATTTTAAAAAAAAAAAAAAAATTTTTTTTTAATTCATAAAATATATAATATATAATAATTAATATATATATTTTTATAAATTTAATAACAATGAAATATTATTTACTATATTTATTTGATTTATTTCATTCCTAAATAAAGTTTAATTTAAAATATTAATTTTTCATTATTATTATTATTATTATTATTATTTTTTTTTTAATTTCTTTTTTCTTTTTTTTTTTTTTATGATAAAAAAAAAAGAGTTTAAATAATTATTCCAATATTTTTTTTTCTAAATAAATAAAACTTATTTATTTAATTAATTCAATTTTTAATTATAATATTTTTATCATAATAATTATTAATATTTTAACATATTTCATAATTTTACTTTAACTTTAAAGGAATGTTGAATGTCGAATTTATCCCATAAATTATTATTTAAAGGAATGTCTGAATTTTTTTTTAATTATTGTATTAATAATTTTTAGTTTTTATAATTTTAATTTTTAATTACGTATTAAATTGAAAAATAAAAAAAAAGAAAAATATAAATTAACTTTCTTATTTTTTATTTTAAATAATTTTTCTTTTTTTTTTATTTTATTTTATTGCGTATTGCATAAATTTAAATTTATAAATAATTTAAATTTATTAGATTTTATTTTATTTTATTTTATTATAATAATAATAATAAATAATAATATATTATTTTTCATTACTATTATTTTTTTTAAAAATATATAATTTTTTATTTTTTGTTATTACTTATTTTTATTTTATTTAATTAACTTTTTTTTTTTTTAAATTAAAATTTAAAAAAAAAAAAAAAAGGCTCTTTAATAATTTACTTTTTAACTTCAGTCTTAACTTCTTTAACTACTTTTACATTCTTAGTATCCTTAACATCCTCAACTTCACGCTTAATACCATAACCATATGGTTGACCATATTGTTGGTTATAAGTTGCTGGATAAGTAGTTTGTTGATAACTATTTGGCATACTGTAGTTAGAGTGAGTATTAATATTAGTAATGTCCTGAGTGTTACCAGTAGTAGTGGTAGTGGTTTGGGTAACATATGGATTTGTTCCATTATTAACATGGATAGTAGTAGAAGTTGGCTTAGTTGGCTTATGGACAGTAGTTGTATTGTTGGTTTGGTAAAGACCATATGGCTTAGTAGAGCTTGAGGTAGTATAAATTGGGGTTGTACTGCTGGAACCACCACAGCAAGTACGACATAAACAGCATAGACAGCAAATAAGAGCAAGTAAAGAGAAAAGACCAAGACCAATGAATGTCTTAAAAAGATCAGCGAATGGGGATCCATAATCATCTTCATAAAAGTTATTAGGATAACTATAACTATTTCCATAACTATTTCCATAACTGTTATCGTATCCATAACCATTGTTACTATATCCATAACCGCTGTTATCGTAACCATAACCGTTGTTGCCAGTGTATCCATAACCACTATTATCATAATTACCATAACCACCATATACATAATCATCGTAATATGCAGAAGAAGCTCTTGCAGTAGAGTCAGCAGCTGATCTATCAGTGGAAGATTGAGTTGGGTAACCATTGTACTCGTTTGTCTTATTAACATCATCTATAGTACATTCCTTGGAATCACTTTTACAAGAAGCATTTGGTAAATTACATAAATTGGTATTTTTGTAATAACATTTAGTAATATTTCTAACTGGAACATAACCATATAAATTAGAATTTCCTTCTAAATTTCTATAAATTTTGAAGTAATATTAATAAAATATTAATTTATTTGAATTTTTTTTTAATTAATAAATAAAAAATTATTAATATAAAATCTTTAAAATATAAAATAAAAAATTATTAGCATACAATAGTTCAAGTTTTTCTAAGTCTTTAGTATCATATGGAATAGTACCATTAAATTTATTATTACTTAAATTTCTATATATAAAAAGATGAAGAAAGAAAAATAAATTAATATTTTATTAATAATTAAAATATTTTTAGTAATGATGAATTATTATTCTTTATCATTAATTTTAATATTTTATTAGAATTTATACTCACAAATTTCTTAAATTAGTTAATTTAGTAATACTGTATGGAATGTAGCCAGAAAATCCATTACCAGATAAATCTCTACATTAAAATAAATATATATTTATAATTATTATATACTGTTTTTTTTTTGTATTCAAATTTTATTATATATATATTTATATATTATAAATATTTACAATGATGTTAATTGTTTTAAGTTTGAAAGTTTTTCAAAAACTTGTGAGACATCACTTTGACTACCCTTAACATTGTTAAATTTACTATTTGTTTATTTATATTATTTAAAAAAAAAATATATATATATATATAAATAATATACAATCAATTAATATACAATAATAATAATAAAAATAATATATTTATTCTATTTATGAATAAAAACTTATTTAAAAAAATTTTTTTTCATTACATTCCAATAACATTTTTGTTGTTATCACAAATTACTCCGTTAAATTTACAACAGTCATTAGTTTGGTATGTACTTTTAAAATCACTACCTAAATATCCAATAGCACTTTCTAATTCTGAACAATCGTTGGCAAAAACGTTTTTATTTAATAACAAAACTGAAGCAACAAAAATTAAATTTTTAATTGAGGGCATTTTTACTTAGTTTATATAAATTTATTTTAAATTAAAAATTGAATGTCTATATAAATAATTATTTAATTTATATTCTTGTTTTTTATTTATGTCTAATATAATTTCAAAACTTTTTTAATATTTTTTTTTTAATTTTTTTATTATTACTTTTTTCTTAATATATATTATCTTAAATTAATTATAAAATAAAACTTTTTTTTTAATAAAAATGTTTTATTCCAAAATAAACATAAAAATAATAATTTTATTTAATTATTAAAAAATATTAAAAATGTTTCTTTATAAAAAAAAATAAAAAAATGTTAATATTGTAGTTTATGGACAATTTTTTTTTCTTTTATAGAGTAGAGGTTTATATTAATAGATTTGAATGAAGTCTTTTGAAAAGGATTATGTTATATGATAAAATATTTTTAATTTTTTTTTTAAAAAGAAAAACAAAAAAAGTAAACTTTTGATTGTGTAACCATAACTAATTATTTTTTTTTTTTAAAAAAAATAAAAATATATAAAAATTTTTTATATATATTATAATTAATTTAATATTGATATTTTTCAATTAGTTTAAAGTTAATATTACAATTTATATGTATATATTAATATAAATTGTTAATATATTAACTTTTATGGTTTTTACACTTTTTTTCAAAAAAAAAATTTTTTTTGAGAGAAAATAAAAAAAAAAATTTTTTTTATTAATAAATAAGATTTAATTAGTTATTAGCCACTCATTAGAAATTTAAATTAATATTAAAAAATATATATTTACTGAATGGAAGGATAAACAACTTTTTTAAATTTAAATTTTAAAAAATAATATATTTTTATATATATAGGATCATATAAAAAAATATTAAGTGTTCACATATTATAATATTAATTTAATAAAATATTGTATAAAAGGCGTTTATATAAATATTATTATATTAGATATTATTATATTAAATTTTTTTTTATTTATATTTATTGTGATTGTTATACATATTTTGACCCTAATTTTTTTTTTTTTTTTTTATTTTTTTTTTTTGATTTATTTGTTGGTTGGTTTGTTTTTTTGTTATTTTTTAATTACTAAAAATGGTATACTATTAATTATAATATATTATATAACAAATAATATATATAAAATTTAATTAGTAACTATGAAAAAAATGATAAATCATATATATTATTACAATAATGTTTTATTTATTATTTGTTCATTTATTATTTAATGGAATATTTATTATAATAACATATTTTTTTTTTTAGTATAACTTAAAATATTGACAATAACAATGTATTACAATATAACCAAATGTATTAAAAATTAATGGTTAACAATAACAGAAAAATACTACAAAAAATTAAAATTAAAAAAAAAAAAAAAATAGAGTCATATTTGCCAATACAAAAAAAAAAAAAGAGAAAAAAAAGAGAGATGGGATATTAAACAAAAAAATATTATACTGAATAATAAAATAAACAAGCCTTTTATTATAATTATTTATAAAATTAAATATTTAATTTTTTTTATACTTTATTACTTTTGTACTAAAAATATGTTTAATAAATAATTATATAAAAGTATCATTTGTTTAATTTATAATTATCAAAATAATAATAAAATATTATTATTTTAAAGTTAAAGACGTATTACTAATTTTTTTTCTTATTCTTCATAGAAATTACTAATAAAAATGGCTAATCACTTGAAAACAATTATTATTTAATATACAAATCATAAAATTTTTAATAATAATTTTTCCTTTTTTTAAAAAATTATATGCATCACCTAAAAAAGAAAGCAACCACTATTCAATATATTCTAATATATTATTGATTATAATGTTGAATATATTATTTAATATAATAAATTAATAAATATATTAAATATTTGTTAATTCATATAAATATAAAATAATTTTTAGTTTTAATAAATAATACATATACTAAAAATTAAATAATAAATAATAAATAATAAATAATAAATAATAAATAATAAATAATAAATAATAAATAATAAATAATAAATAATAAATAATAAATAATAAATAATAAATAATAAATAATAAATAATAAATAATAAATAATAAATAATAAGAAATAAATAAGAAATAAGAAATAAGAAATAAGAAATAAGAAATAATAAATAATAAATAATAAATAATAAATAATAATAAATAAATAAGAAATAAGAAATAAGAAATAGTAAATAATAAATATTAAATATTAAATAATAAATAATAATTAATTGTTTGAATAAATTGAAAAAAAGTTAAATTTAAGTTTCGTTATTAAATTAATTTATGTATTTATTGTTATATTACAAATTCTCATATAATATTAATAAGCCACAAAAATTATAAATATGAATGCAATTTTCCATTTTTGTAAAACCTTGTAATTACTAAAAAATCGATAATATTTTATTAATAAATAAAGTTTATTATTAAACTAAAATGTTTTATAACTATAATCTTATAGATTAAGAGTGATTACACTGAATTCAATCTTGATAAAAATCTCAATGTAATTAACAAAATGACTGAAATTTTTAATATTTTCAATGAATAGAAATTTTTAAAAAAAATTAATACATTTACGTTGCATTGCCTATTGAAGTTCAATCAAGATTAGCTTTAGATCCAAATGTAGAACCAGAAAATTTTATGGAAGATGTAAAGAAGATCCTTAATGTATTATAATATTATCTAAAAAAAACATCAAGAATGGAAACTAAACCAAACCAAATCAAAAAAAAAAAAAAAAAAGAATAAAAAATAGAAGACATAATGGACATAACTTGGTAATAAAAATTTAACGGAAAAAAAAATTGAAAGGGAAGAAAATTACTTGTTACATTTATAAAATGAAAGGACATAACACTGGTAACGAAACTCTTAATGGTACATGAATTAAATGTATTTACAATAAAATATTAGATTCTAATAATCAAAAAAAATTTTAATTACTATTCTATTATTCTGTTTTTAAATTAATTATTAAATTATTCAAAGTTTAATTCTAATAATTTTAATCTAAAATAAGCTAGAAAATCTAAATAAACATATTCTAACCTAATATAAATAATTTAACTAATAAACTATAATTATCTAACATTAACAATTAAACACTAAAGTATAATAATAAATCTTTAAACACTTTAATAACGCAATAATTAATGAATTAAATTTAATTCTATTTTATTTAATTTAAACTAGTTTATATTTATTTTATTTAATATAAACAAGTTTAAATTTATTATTTAAACTTAAAAGAATAACAAAAAAATAATATAATAACAAAGCATGTCCTAATAGCTCTACCTTTTCTTCAAAAAAATTACATTTTGCAAAGTTAATTTTTAATCCATTTTCTTTAATAATCTCAAATACTTTTTTTTTTTTGAGATCTTTTACATGTTGTTCTAAAGAAGGAGAAAATATTACTAAATCGTTAATATACACAAACATAGAAACTCCGATAAGAGGAAAAAATATTCCGTTCATTTCTCTTTGGAAGGTATCTGGAGTGTTACACAATCCAAAAGGTATAACTAAATATTAACAATTTTCGTATATTGTAGTAAAATTTGTTTTTTGGAATATCTTCTTTATTCATGGGTATTTGGTAGAATCCTGAAAATAAGTCAATTGCTGTGAAAATTTTTATTTGTTTACTAAAAGAAAATAAAATTTCATCAATAAGAGGTAACGCATACGTATCTTTGAAATTTTGACGGTAAAGTAATTCAATTTTTCAGAAATCAATACACAATTTCCATTTTTTATTTTTCTAGAGAACTAGGATTACAGGAGAGTATTTATTTCAAGTTGAATGCTATGTGGTAATAACTCGATTGATTTTAACTCACCAATTTTAATTTGATTATATTTTTAAATCCATTTGGAATTTCATTAATTAAAACTTCTATTATTTGATCATTTTCATTAGTTTCTTCATTATATTGTTTATTTAAATATTTTTATTTTCTGTTTCATCACATTATTTTACTGTATTTTCTTTGTTCTTTTGGCATGGGTTTATTTTC
Organism: Neocallimastix lanati (nom. inval.); assembly: GCA_016946835.1. Classification (NCBI taxonomy): domain Eukaryota; kingdom Fungi; phylum Neocallimastigomycota; class Neocallimastigomycetes; order Neocallimastigales; family Neocallimastigaceae; genus Neocallimastix; species Neocallimastix lanati (nom. inval.). Next base: position 739,940 of record JACVTC010000079.1, on the reverse strand, counting down.
CTTATGACTATCATCTTTTATAAAGCTATATAAATATGAATAATTATTAATATCAGAATTAGTTTCATCATATATTACTATAGATTCAGCATTTATAGTAATATATGCTGCTTATTTAAATGCTCATCTAAAGGAAGAAATATACATGGAACCCCGAAAGGAACATCCCGACCACAAGAAATATATCTGGAAACTAAAGAAAGCTATATATGGTTTAAAGCAAAGCGGAATGGAATGGAACAATAAATTAAATAGGCGCCTACTAAACATTGGCTTCAGAAGACTGACTTGTAAATAATGCATATACTTTACAACAGACAAATTTAACAAGATTATATGCATCATAGCAGTTTATATGGATGATATACTTACTCGCAGATAACAAGGCATAAGTAGAACAGATCAAAAAATTGATTTAAAATAAATTCAAAATAAAAGAAATTGGTGAAGTTAATTTCATAATTAGAATAAAATTTGTAAAACATAAAGGAGGATATTTCTTAAATCAAGAAAGATACCTAACTTGGAAGATTGGGAAAATTTATTACACATATTAAAATATTTAAAATGAACCATAAAATATGGTATAAATGTATCAAGAAACGCCAATATCAAAGCCTTCGTAGATTCAGACTATGTTGGGGACATAAAAACATGAAAATCGACTACAGGATTCGTAATAACAATAGGAGATTCACCTACTAGCTGGAGCTCAAAATTCCAGCATTGTGTATCCACTTCCACAGTTGAGGCTGAATACTGTAGTTTTAGCGAATATAGTAAATATTGTATGTGGTACATAAAACTTATTAAAGGAATTAAAATCTAACATTAGCGGTATTCAAATCAATACTAACAATAAAGTTGCAATCTATAATGCAAAAAAACCAATCGATTAACCCAAAAACAAAACATATGGACATAAGATTGAACTCTGTAAGAGAATTAGTAAACGACAATAAAATAATACTAAAATTCGTAAAATCTCAATATAATTTAAAGAATGGGTATACAAAATACCTAAAAGGTACTTCCATGGATAAATTTAGAAATTCCCTATTAACACAACCAAAGGACTTAGAAATTTATTAACTTTTATATTTCATTAAAATCAATTATAACATTAAAGATTAAGTTATAATTGTGGGGGAATGTTAGAGACAATATTATTATATATATTTATTTATGTTAAAGTTCAACATATTATTTAAAGTTTTGTACATTAAAATATTATAAATATTTATAATATTTGATTATGTAATAATTTGTATGTAAAATATAAAAAGAAAATTTTTTATGAAATTAATATTTTGAGTCTATTTAAATACTTTATTAAATAATATAAATTAATAAATAATAAATAAAATTTTAATTAATAATAATACATTTTGTAGTTTACACATCATATCTTATATTGACTCCTTAATAATTTATATTATTAATTTATATTAACCAATAATTAATCTCTAAATAAATTTAATAATGTTAAAGTAAGATATAAAAATATGAAATAAATTTGAAGTAAAAAATGTTTTATATTCTAGTTTAAAGTATCGTATGACATAGTAAAAATGGGAATAGTCGTAACGAATCATCCATGATCACTTCCAATCTACCTTTAGTAATACATTTTTCTGTTTCTATACCATTATATCGTAAAACATATAAATAAGAGGAGATTTTTTTTTATAGAGTGACGTCAATTTACCAATATACTTTTTTCCAAATATTTTATATTATATTATTATATTTCCATAGATTTAACATTTTCACTATCTACGTCTATACGATTAATTATCTAATTGCCATTATAAAGAATGAATAATGACCCGATATCATTAATTTCATCCAAATCTAAAATATTATTATTAATTAAATTTTTTACCATTCACTATATCTCCCTTTTTAACAGCATGGATTAAATTCTTTTTTTTTTGGTAAATAATTTCCAATATTGGTACCTCATTACCTCCAGTATATTATTTTCTCTTTCATTATCATAAGCGAGTGATAAAGAACTTTTATATTTTTCATCAAATTTATCAATATTAATACCTATTTTTTTTTTGTTAAATCAACTATTTTAGCATATTTTTATTAAGTACCTTATGTTTATTATAGAAGTTTGAGGACTATAAGCAATAACCACTTTCATCTTTTTTTTTTTTTTTTTTTTTTTTTTTTTTAATATCTGCACCACATTCTTCAATTAAATAATTTACTATAGTGTCATCACTAATTTCGTTTATTGAGATTTCCAATAATGCTAAAATTAAAGGTGTTAATCTTCTACTACCTATTCCTTTAATCTCAGTATCATAATTAATTTAAAAATTTTATGACTTCCTTATTAAAATGACTAACAGAATTTTAATAATGAGTTATTATTTTCATATTTTTGATGGATATTAAAATTAATATTATTTAAAATAGTCATTAAATCTATTTTTTTTAATATAATAATATATTTTAACTAAATTTATTATTAACATTAATTTTTATATTATATATATATATTCTACAATAAATCAAGTATTCCACTATTTATTTATTTTAAACATTAATAGCATAATCTAAAAAAAAAAAAAAAAAAAAAAATTATTTTTTTTATTTATTAAAGTTTTTTTTCTTTATTTACAATATTGTTCAATTAAAATGTATCCATAATGGCGTTATTTTTATAAAATGAAAGAAATAAAATGAAATCAAATTAAAAATATAATAAAATAAAATAAATAGTAAAATATGAAAATATAAAAGTACAGATTGAAAAAAAATTTTTTTTTGTTTTTTGGACTAGGAAGAGAATACATTTCAAGTGTTTTTTATTAAATAGATTAAAATATTTTTATATATTACATTTTTTTGAAAAAATATTTTATAATTTAAAGTTAAAAATATAAAATGTATATTAAAGATTAAGTAAATTAAAAAATAATAATAAAAAAAAAAACAAATTTTAATTAATCATAAAAAATTTAATGTAACAAAGAATAAAAATAAATAGAAAAGTTATAAAAAAAATTTCAGTGTGATGTATACTATGTGTAGTAACATGATCATCAATTAGATCTAATATAATAAAATAAAGAAGTAGCATCTTTGAAATAGATAGTGCGGTATCTACTAAACTCTCCCCTGAACCATAAGAAAGATCATCAAAATTTAAATTATTTATTATAAATTCTATGTTTGGAACTGTGCTGTTAGTAAATGCATATTGATGAGAATTAAGAGGACTTCTAACTGCATTATTCTTTTTTTCATATTAGGTATGATGTCGGCACTCTTGGTAATGAAAGTGTTTTTACTAAACCTCTTAAAAAGTAACTCAAGAGAGCTACTGATGATTGATATTGTATTAGCAAGATACTCCTCAAGCCCCACAATATACGGAGCAGGAGTTATTCACTTAAATGTCCACGTTCCGCAGTATCGAATTGTAACTCATCTAAAGCTGAAATTCCAGAAGGAATATATTAAATACCTGTTTATGAAATTTTCATATTCTAAAATATGAGAATAAGAAGGAAGTAAGAAAAGACTATAAAAAGATTCCCATCCATTAAATAATAACTTAAACACAAGCTTTGAAGTGAATCAATCTCTTACATTTCCATTTTACAATAGCTACATGAGAGTTTTAAATAATACTATAGAAAAATACATATATAAAATAATGCTAAAGTAAAAAATACAATATATTCATTGTAATGATAATATGTAGAACCTACATGATATTATTATTTATACAACTCTATTGTTACTACATATCTAGTTTAAAACAGTACAAAACATCAGGTTCACTTTCTACAGTCCACCGGTATTCCAATTTTCTCTTTTTGTATTTGAAGTCACTTTAGAAAGGATAACTATCGATTATCATTAGAATCACAGAAAGCTGTAATTAGTACACCTGATATTGACTATTCATTTTCCATCAACTCTCCATGGACCAGAAAAAACAGTCCATATCATTAGGTACAGATTAAAAAATAAAATAAAAATATAATAAAATAAATAGTAGAATATAAATATAAAGTACAGATTGAATAAAACAAATAAAATATTATATTATAAAATAAAATAAAATAAAATAAAATAAAATTAAACAAATAGTAGAAATATAAATATAAGTATAGATTGAATAAAATAATATAAAATAAAATAAATATAAATAAATAAATATAGATATATATCTTACAATATAAAAGAAAATTTAATAATAAAAAAACATTAATATAAGTTAAAAAAATATAGTAGATTTAGGATTTAGGACAATTATAGAATAAAAAATTAATATAAATATATTAAATTTAATCTATTTAATATTACATAATATTAAATAGATTAATAAAATAATACATAATAATAATAATAATTAATAGTAGTAATAATAGTAGTAAAAATACAATTTAAAACAAAAAAGGTTTTTTTTTTTTTTTAAATTTATATTTATTATATGATTTTATTATATTTAATATAATTGAGACTGTTTTTCTTCTTTTCGAAAGAAATTTATTTTATATGATCATATACAAGTTTATTATTAAATAACTACTATATTTTAAATTTATCTAATTATATAATATATATTCCATATTAATTTTTTAATTGACATAAATTTTTTAATAAATACCACACCAATTGCCATTTTCAACACCCCATTTACCATCATTATCTGTGTAAACAACAGAAGAGGTACTTTGACAGCATGGATATCCAAGTCTTTCAGACCAACAACTACGTGAAGCGCTATTACAAGATGACTTTATTCCACACCAATTTCCATTTTCAACTCCCCATTTACCATCAGAATCAGTGTAAACAACTTCACAACCATTACAACAACTGTAGCCAAGGTTTACACTGAAACATGAATTATCGTTTGTTGGTTGGGATTGAGAAGCAGTAGTTGTGGTTTTTCTTACTGTAGTTCTTGTTTTAATAGAATTGCCTAAACCTTTAATTAAACCATTAACTAATTTTGGGTAAACAACTTGTAAAGTAGAACGATTAATAAGACCAAAACGTTCACCTTCTCCTTCAAAGTAACCATTATCCCATATAACACATGGAATACCAAGAGATGTAGCTTTCTTAATATAATATTCAGCCCATCTTTCACGGTCATCTTCATTGTTTCGATTCATGGCACCAAATTCACCAATAATAACAGGAATACCTTTGCTAATGAAGTTAGAGTTGATAATATTCATAACCCAATCAATTTCACTGCCATCGTTGAAATTACTAATTGCACCAGCTCCATTATTTAAGGCAAAGTTATATGGACTGTATGAGTGAAGAGAAACAATAACTTTATCATCACCACTTGGAAATTTGAAGTTATTCACAGCATTATCCATAACACAAGCAGCATAAGTTGGAATCATAAGATGACGTAAAGCATTGTTACCACCAGTAGCACGAATAGTTTTAACGAAAAGATCATTCATTTCATTAACGAAGCTCCATCCTTCATAATCACCACCATTCCATTCATTTGCATCACCAACCTTTCTTGGTTCGTTCATACCTTCGAAAATTAAATGTTCATCATAGTCTGCAAATTCAGCTGCAATTTGTTTCCAAATAGCAACTAAAATTTTCTTAGCACTGTCTAAATTTTTTTGGAAAGCATGATTCCAAGTTTCATGATGAATATTTAAAATGGCATAACCACCAGTATTAAGAGCATAATCAACAATTTCACGAACTCTTTTCATCCATTGATCATTAATTTTGTAGTCTGGAGCATCTCCAAAATGACCACTCCAAGTAGTTGGAATACGGAAAGTATTAAAACCAAGATCACTTAATTTATAGTAAAGTTCTTGAGTAGTTTTAACATTACCCCAACAAGTTTCTGAAGCAATTGGATTTTTATTATAATCTAAAGTTTCAAAACAAGTAGCATCTAAAGTATTACCTAAACTCCAACCAATAGTCAAATCCTTAACTAATTCCTTAGATGAAATATTTTTCATAGCCTTTGAGCCAATAACGGCTAAACTAAGTAAACTGAGAGTATTTAAAATTTTCATTTTGACTTGTTTATAATATAAAATATAAGAATATTTATAAAGTTAAATTTTTTTTTTTTTGGTTTTTTTTCTTTTTTTAAAAAAAAGCAAATAATAATAATTAATAACCTGTAATAATTATTATTTTTTTAGAATATAAATAATTATCTTTATTAAAATAAATAATTTTATTATATATTTTTATCAAAAAAATATATATATATTTTATTCTATTTATTAAAAATAAAAAATAAAAAATTAGAAAAAATTTTTGATATTTATATATTTCAAAATTTAATGTTTAAATATGTTTGTTTTAAATGTGTTTAGGAGTAAAATGACATAAATTATACAAAAATTTTTTATATTTTTTTCCGTTTTTCCATAAAGTTAAAACAATCGAATAATATAAAATAGCTTAATTTAAACTTAATTTATAATTAAATTTAATTTATAATAAATTAACAAAAAAAATATTATATATATTAATTAAAAATAGACAAACTCTAATTAATAAATTTTAACAATATTAAATTTTATATGAATAAAAATCTTATAGAGAATTATTAAAACTTTATTTTATATTATTGATAATTTAATTATATCAATGACAATTAATCAAATGATTAATTAATGGTTTATTATTTTATTTTTATGTAATTATTTTCGAAAAAAATTAATAATTAAAGGTTTTATTTTTTTTTTATATTATAATTATTTATAATAAAATGATTAATATTTATATTGAGGAAAAAAGGTAGAATTAAGGGGAAATTATTTATTTAGTAATTTTTTTATTTTATTTTTTATTTAATTTTTTTTAAAAAAAAAAAAAAATTAATGTATTATAAATTAATTTATTACCAATAAATTAAATTGAAATATTCTATAAAACTCCGGTATTGTAATAAAAATAAAAAAAAAAATTAGAAAAAAAAAATGTCCCTATTTTTTTATTATGTTTTTTTTTTTTTTTTTTTTTATAGCCGCAATTATTGCGAACTTTAATCTTTATTTATTTATTCAATTATTAATTACATGAATATTTTTATATTATAAAAAAAAAATAATTAATTTCAATATACATATTTTAGTATAATTTATAATAAATAATAAATGAGATATTTATAATAAACTAATAATGAAAAACTCATGGTTCGAATATCTCTTGTTGGGAGAAGTTTTATTTATGATTTATTTATTAATAAATTTTATTTATTTATTATTTAAAAGTAATTATAATTTATTTAATACATGTATTTAATTATTGTTTATTTAAAAATATAAAAGAAATTATTAAGTAAATTGGCATAATATGTTGTAATAATAATTATAAAGAATTATTCTTATTTTTATATTCTTAATTCATTCTAAACTATTTAATAAATTAATTTTTATGATAACTATTAAGTATTTAAAATATTACATATAAATATAAAATAAAATACATATTAAAATGAAATATTATTCATAAAATAATAAAGATATATGAAATTTATTATAAATAATTAAATATAAAATATTAATATAAAATAATAATTATTTAAATAATTAAATGGGGAAAGCGCATTTCGAAAAGGTGTATTTCGCAAAATCTTAATAAATAGATAAATAAATAATATAATAAATAAATAAAAATTTATAATAATATTTAAGAAAATATTTCTATATATATTTAAAATTATTATTAGTTTTATTTATATCATGAAAAATTATAAAATGTGTGATAAAATATTTTAATTTTTAAAGCTTTAATTTTTATGTATATATATAATTTATTATATAAATATTTTTTTTAAAAAATTTTATTTCTAAATTTATATATTTATTATAGTTTTATTTATTTATTTAAATATTTATTTAGTTCTTTATTTAAATTATATATATTATTTATTTATTTATTTATTAACTTTTTTAAAAAATTTTGTGAAACGAAACTTTTCTGAAATGAAATTTTCCGAAATGAAATTTTTCGAAATTCTAATTAAATATATAATAAAAATAAATAAAATATAAAATAATATAAAAATAATAAAAAGAAATTTATAAATTATTTCAATTTTAACATAACATAAAATTTATGTTATGAATATTATTTTTACATTAATTTTTTATGTTCTTGTATAATTTTATGTCATTACATAATTTTATTTTTTATTAAGTAATATTATATCACGTTAAATATATATAACGTATTTTCAAATGATTTATTAATTCATTTTTATGTAATTATTAATAAATAAATTTTATTAATACTTAAAGTTTTTATGGTATTGTAAAAGTTAAAAATAAATAAACTGTAATTAATAAATTTTAAAATTTTAACAATATTAATTTGGTAGAGGATGGAAATTTATTATGTTTTCCATTTTTATTTATAATACTAATTAAAATTAAAATAAAAGAAAATTATAAAACTTGTATTATCAAACTTTATTGAATGTTTTTATAATGTTAATATTTAAAGTAATTAGAAAATCTATTTTAAATTTATATTCCTAACAATTTTCTAAAAGAACTATTTTACATTTTCTTTTGTACTAATGTTCTAAATAAAATTTCTTATAATAAATTATTTCTAATGATTTTTTTTTTAAATACTTCCAGTGTGTATCCTCTTTGATTTCAGCCCCTCTCCTTCAGGAGCATTAGGAATATTGAGGTAGTTACACATTTCCTTTTAATAAAGGTAGAATTATCCCTACTGGATGACCTTACTGAGTGTTTCAGTATTGGCACTCTGACATGCATATTATTGCTGAGAATTTTACTAGTACTACTTCTCCGAGTGCTTCTTTGAGACTAGGAATGTATAACCTAACCTATAGAGTTACGTATTAGTTCCCTGGCAATTGCATAATGGTCAGAAAGATTGAAATTTAGTAGAATATATCTACATGGACACATGAAATCATGTACACTACCCTCTCAATTAATTCAGTATTTATTCTAATATATAAGGGGGACATACTTTCCTGAAGTTTATAATTTACAAATAACTTCATTACTATAATTTCATATTATTTACTATTTATTAATTTTATACATTCTAATTTATACAATTTTAATATATTTTTAAATTTATTATTATTTAAAGTTTCATTCTAAATCAAATTTTATATGTATAAAATTCCTATAGATAATTATTAAAACTTTATTTTATATTATTGACAATTTAATTAAATCATATATTATTCTTTTGAATTAAATTTATGAATATATTATGAATATATAAACATCAAATAGAAATAATTCGGAAAATAAAATAAAGCTTAATAACCATATTATAAAAAAATTTTTTAAAAAAATTTTGTAATGAAAATAATTAAAAAGTGTGTGGTGAATTTGAACTTTTGCTATTATCATTTATTATATTTATTTAACTTTTAAATATTTATACATAATTAATATATATATTATGTTTATTATAATAATTTGTACAATTATATAGATCAATCATAATTAATTTTGTTATAATTGAAAATCTTTAGTTATTAAACTCTAATTGAAATATAATATTTTATGAAATAATACTTAATAATAAATACTTGATATTTCATAAAATTGTTATTTTTTTACAAAATGGCTTTTTATCTAACTATATTAGTGTAATTATTTATAGTAAAATTATTAATATTTATATTGAGAAAAGAATGAATAATTAAGGGGAAATTATTTTTTTATTGATTTTTTATTTTTATTATTTTTTTTATTTTTATTATTTTTTTTATTTTTTATTTTACTTTTAAAAAATGATATATTTTAGTAAACCTTATTATTGTTATATATTATATATGCTATTAATGCTTATGAAGAATTATTTTTTTCAAAAATTCTGAATATATAAATTCATATTTATTAAAAAATTATAATATATTTAACTTTGTTTATTATTAATGTTTACAACTATTTGTATTATTTATTTATTACATTATGTTTATAAATTGTATACAATATTTTTTATATAAATTGTAGTTTTTAACTAAATTCATTTATTACCAATAAATTACATTAATCTTTAATGTAATAAAATGAAATATTTTATTGTTTATAAAATTCCATTATTTATATAATAAAAAAAAAAAAAAAAAAAAAAAAAGAAAAGAAAAGAAAATTATAAAAAGAAAAATGTCCCACTTTTTTTTATTAATATGTATATTTTTGCATATTATTTAAAGAAATAATTATGAATTTGTATTTTATTTTATATTTATTTTATATTTCTTTATTTTTTTTTTAATCAAATAGTTATTTTTAAAATATTTACTATTATTAAAAAATAATGATAGAAATTACTACTTACCACATATTTTACTTCTTAATATTTATAGATATTATAATAATAATAACAATCATAATTATAAAACATTGTTTAACGTATTAATAAATAAATAAATAAAAAGTATGAAAATATGAAATTGTATTGAATAAAAGTATACACTATTATTATTATTATTATTTATTATATATTCAATTTTTTTTAATATTATTATTATTATTATTATTATTTATTATATATTCAATTTTTTTTAATATTATTATAATTATTTTCTAATATTATTAAATTATTTCAATTTATTTATTATAATAACGATATTTAAATCATTATTAATATGAATATAATGATAAAATTATTTAAATAATATTAGCAATATTATTTATGATTTAGTAATATTATTTTTTTTCAATTTGTTTATAAGGATAATATATATTTCTATTTACAAACAAAATAAAAATAGAACAATGTTTATTATTTTTATATATTAATCTAATATTTATAGTTATATGCTATTATTGATTAATATAATCATAAAAAATTAATTATAGTTTATTAATCTTTCATTTATATAATTGATTAGTATTATTTTTTCTTTAAGTCCAGATTTTTGAGTATTGATCATTTTTTTTACTACATTCACTTTCATTTTTTCCAGATGTCCAAAGTTTAGAGGCATCTCCGTAGCAATGATCAGACTTTTTTGCTTACAATTCCAATCATTTGATTTACATGAGAAATAGTTGGTAGACAATTTTGTACCTGCCGTAGTATTACTTTTATTAATATTCTTAACACTATCTTTAGTATCTGCTTTAGTAACTGTTATAACCTTGAATTAGCTTTATTATTGGAAACAGTATTATATTTACTACTACTACTACTACTACTACTACTACTACTACTACTACTACTACTACTACTACTACTACTACTACTACTACTACTACTACTACTACTACTACTATTATTATTATTACTATTACTATTACTACTAGTTTTACTATTGGCACCAGCAGTACTAAGTTATTGACTAAAGTTAGGAAAGTAACTTTTAAAGAAGAACAATTAATAATACCAAAAGTTTCACCACTTCCACTGAATATAACATTATCCTATAAAATACATGGAACACCAATAAATTTAGCTTTACTGATATAACATTTACCCCAATTAGAACGTTCAACTTCATTGTTACGATTGATAGAGCCTAATTCACTAATAATAACTGGAATATTCTTATTAATAAAAGTACTTTTTAATTTTGCTCATAATCCGATCAATCTCACTAGTATTAGAGAATTTATTAACAGAAACTTTACTGGTGTTTAATGCAAAGTTATATGGATTATAAGAGTAAAGAGATTCAATAATTTTATTATAATTACTTTGTAATTTAAAATGTACAGTAGCATTATCATTAATACTAGCTATATAAGTTGGGATCATAAGATAAGATGACGTAGAGAAATGTTACCACCAGTAGCATAAATAGTTTTATAGAAAAAATCATTCATTTTATTAACGAAATTTCAGCCTTCAGCATCACTACCAGTCTATTCAACTGAAGAACCAACTTTTCTTTGTTCGTTCATACATTCAAAAATTAAATGTTCATCATATTTTTTTAATTTAGAAGCAATTTGTTTCTAGATTGCAACTAAAACAGTTTTAGCGTTACTTAAATTTTAGAAAAAGCATAATCCCAAATTTTATTGTGAATATTTGAAATAGCGTTCCAGTGCTAAGAGCATAATCAACAATTTCATGAACTGTTTTCATCCATATAGCATTAGTTTTGTATTGTGAACCTCTACCAAAATGACCACTCCAAGTAGTTGGAATACGAAAAGTATTGAAACAAAGAGAACTATATTTATTTAAAGAGCTTTAGTTGCTTTAACATTACCTCCAACAAGTTTCAGAAGCAGTTTCGCCTTTCGAATAGTTTAATGAATCAATACATCAATACAATCTAACATATTACTTAAATTCCATCCAATTTTCTTATTTTTAACTAATTTCAAAGAAGAAATATTTTACATGGCCTCAGGGTCCATAATAATAAGATATAATAATATTAATATATTAAATAATTTCATTTTTAATAATTATCTAAAAATTCAGAAAAAAATTTTATAGTAGAATATATTTTATTAATATCGTAATGGGGGATTGTTTAAATTGAATTTAACGTTTTTATACGATAGGATCGTATCACTAATTAATTCAAAATATGATTTATAATAAATGAGCTTTATTAATTTATTAAAAATATAAATATTAAGTGCTATTTTGAAGAAAAATAACAATTTTAAGAAATATCGAATTTTATTATTTCGTATTATTTCAAAAAATATTATAATATTTCAATTAGAGTTTAATAATTAAAGATTATCAATATAAAATTATCTAAATTAAATATTATATATGTATTTTATGATATAATATTACATAATAAATTATGATTGATCTATATAATTGTACAAATTATTATAATAAACATAATGTATATATTAATTATGTATTTATTAATTTAAAGTATAAATATTCAAAAGTTAAATAAATATAATAAATTATAATTGCAAAAGTTCAAATTCACCACACACATTAATAATTATTTTTAAAAATTTTTTTAAAATATAGTTATTAAAATTTATTTTATTTTCCGAATTATTACTATTTGATGTTTATATATTCATAATATATTCATAAATTTAATTCAAAAGAATAATATATGATTTAATTAAATTGTCAATAATATAAAATAAAGTTTTAATAATTATCTATAGGAATTTTATACATATAAAAATATATATAAAAATTTGATTCAGAATGAAACTTTAAATAATAATAAATTTAAAAATATATTAAAATTGTATAGATTAGAATATATAAAATTAATAAATAGTAAACAATATGAAATTATAGTAATGAAGTTTTTTGTAAATTATAAACTTATAAACTTCAGGAAAGTATGTCCCCCTTATATATATTAGAATAAATACTGAATTAATTGAGAGGGTAGTGTACATGATTTCATGTGTCCATGTAGATATATTCTACTAAATTTCAATCTTTCTGACCATTATGCAATTGCCAGGGAACTAATACGTAACTCTATAGGTTAGGTTATACATTCCTAGTCTCAAAGAAGCACTCGGAGAAGTAGTACTAGTAAAATTCTCAGTAATAATATACATGTCAGAGCGCCAATACTGAAACACTCATCAAGGTCATCCAGTAGGGATAATTCTACCTTTATTAAAAGGAAGTGTGTGACTACCTCAATATTCCTAATGCTCCTGAGTGAGAGGGGCTGAAATTAAAGAGGGTACACACGGGAAATATTTAAAAAAAAATCATTTGAAATAATTTATTATAAGAAATTTTATTTAGAACATTAGTATAAAAGAAAATGTAAAATAGTTCTTTTAGAAAAATGTTAGTAATTAGCTATAAAAATTAGATAATAAATACAATAATTAAAAGTTACTAATTACTGTAAAATTAGGAATATAAATTTAAAATAGATTTTCTAATTACTTTAAAGATTAACATTATAAATAGCTTTCAATAAAGTTTGATAATACAAGCAAAATATATTTTATATAAACAGTTTTATAATTTTCTTTTATTTTAATTTTAATAAGTATAATAAATAAAAATGGGAAACATAACAAATTTCCATCCTCTACAAAATTAATATTGTCAAAATTTTAAAATTTATTAATTATAGTTTTTTAAATTTTTAACTTTTACAATAGAATATCTCATTTAATATAAATTAAGTTCAAATAAAACATATTGAAAAAATAGGGACTTTTTTTTTTTCTAATTTTTTTTTTCTTTTTAATACAATACCGGAGTTTTATACTCAAATAGAAGATTTCAATTTAATTTATTGGTAATAAATTAATTTATAATACATTAATTTTTTTTTTTTAAAAAAAAAAATTAAATAAAATAAAATAAAAAATTAGTAAAAAAATAATTTCCTCTTAATTATACCTTTTTTCCTCTATATAAATATTAATCATTTTATTATAAATAATTATAATATAAAATAAAAATAAAACCTTTAATTAATAATATTTTCCAAAATAATCACATAAAAATAAATTATTAATCCATTAATTAATTATTTGATTAATTGTCATTGATATAATTAAATTATCAATAATATAAAATAAAGTTTTAATAATTCTAGAAAGGATTTTTTTTCATATAAAATTTAATATTGTTAAAATTTATTAATTACATTATGTCTAGTTTTAATTAATATATATAATATTTTTTTTGTTAATTATAAATTAAATTTAATTATAAATTAAGTTTAAAATAAGCTATTATATAATACTTAAATGCTTTAACTTATTGGCAAAAAGACACAAATTATCCAAAATTTTTTTATATTGTTTTTCCTTAAACATATTACATCTTAAATATTTATATTTACATATAAATATTAAATTTTCAAATATATATATATCAAAAATTTTTTCTAATTTTTTATTTTTTTTTTATAATAAATAAAATAATATATATATTTTTTTGATAAAAATATATAATAGAATTATTTATTTTAATAAAGATAAATATATATATTCTAAAAAAATAATAATTATTACAGGTTATTAATTATTATTATTTGCTTTTTTTTTTAAAAAAAAAAAAAAATTTAAATATATCGATATTCTAATATTTTATAATATAAATAAGCCAAAATGAAAATTTTAAATACTTTCAGTTTACTTAGTTTAGCTGTTATTGGCTCAAAGGCTATGAGAAACATTTCATCTAAGGAATTAGTTAAGGATTTGACTATTGGTTGGAGTTTAGGTAATACTTTAGATGCCACTTGTTTTGAAACTTTAGATTATAATAAAAACCCAATTGCTTCAGAAACTTGTTGGGGTAATGTTAAAACTACTCAAGAACTTTACTATAAATTAAGTGATCTTGGTTTTAATACTTTCCGTATTCCAACTACTTGGAGTGGTCATTTTGGAGATGCTCCAGACTACAAAATTAATGATCAATGGATGAAAAGAGTTCGTGAAATTGTTGATTATGCTCTTAATACTGGTGGTTATGCCATTTTAAATATTCATCATGAAACTTGGAATCATGCTTTCCAAAAAAATTTAGACAGTGCTAAGAAAATTTTAGTTGCTATTTGGAAACAAATTGCAGCTGAATTTGCAGACTATGATGAACATTTAATTTTCGAAGGTATGAACGAACCAAGAAAGGTTGGTGATGCAAATGAATGGAATGGTGGTGATTATGAAGGATGGAGCTTCGTTAATGAAATGAATGATCTTTTCGTTAAAACTATTCGTGCTACTGGTGGTAACAATGCTTTACGTCATCTTATGATTCCAACTTACGCTGCTTGTGTTACGGATAATGCTGTGAATAACTTCAAATTTCCAAGTGGTGATGATAAAGTTATTGTTTCTCTTCACTCATACAGTCCATATAACTTTGCCTTAAATAATGGAGCTGGTGCAATTAGTAATTTCAACGATGGCAGTGAAATTGATTGGGTTATGAATATTATCAACTCTAACTTCATTAGCAAAGGTATTCCTGTTATTATTGGTGAATTTGGTGCCATGAATCGAAATAATGAAGATGACCGTGAAAGATGGGCTGAATATTATATTAAGAAAGCTACATCTCTTGGTATTCCATGTGTTATATGGGATAACGGTTACTTTGAAGGAGAAGGTGAACGTTTTGGTCTTATTAATCGTTCTACTTTACAAGTTGTTTACCCAAAATTAGTTAATGGTTTAATTAAAGGTTTAGGCAATTCTATTAAAACAAGAACTACAGTAAGAAAAACCACAACTACTACTTCTCAATCCCAACCAACAAACGATAATTCATGTTTCAGTGTAAACCTTGGCTACAGTTGTTGTAACGGTTGTGAAGTTGTTTACACTGATTCTGATGGTAAATGGGGTGTTGAAAATGGAAATTGGTGTGGAATAAAGTCATCTTGTAATAGCGCTTCACGTAGTTGTTGGTCTGAAAGACTTGGATATCCATGCTGTCAAAGTACCTCTTCTGTTGTTTACACAGATAATGATGGTAAATGGGGTGTTGAAAATGGCAATTGGTGTGGTATTTATTAAAAAAAATTTAGTCAATTAAAAAACTAATTTGGTATATATATTATATATTATTAGATTAATTTAAAATAATGTAGTTATTTAATAATAAACTTGTATATGATCATATAAAATAAATTTCTTTCAAAAAGAAGAAAAAAAGGCTCAATTAAATTAAAAATAATAAAATCATACAATAAATATAAATTCAAATAGAAAAAAATTTAAAAAAATTACATAAAATATTAAGTTAAAAAAAAAAAATAAAAAAAATAAAAATAATAAAAAAAATAAATGCTTAAATAAATAACACTTAACATTAAGATATTTTTATTTTTTTTTGTTTTAAATTGTGTTTTTACTACTACTACTACTACTACTACCACTACTACTACTACTACTACTACTACTACAACTATTAATTATTATTATTATTATGTATGAATATTATATATTATTATTATATATTTTTATTATTTATTTATTTATTTATTTATTTAGTAATATGTACTTAAATAATTATGATATTAATTCGATATATTTAATTAAATATATTTATATTAATTTTTTATTCTATAAATGTCCTAAATCCTAAATTCACTATATTTTGTTAACTTTTTAATTTTAGTCATATTGGAAATTTAAATAAATAGAAATAGGGATGAAACTATTGTAAACTATTCAATTGAAGAATGTGTAACAGATATAGAAAAAAATATATATATGGAAGTGGTTATTGGTTATAGTCCTCAAACCTCTACTATAAACATAAGGTACTTCAATAAAAATATGATAAAAGAGTTGATTTAAAAAAAAAGGTGTTAATATTGTTAAATATTATGAAGAAACATGAAAATTCTTTATCACTTACCTATAATAATGAAAGAGAAAACAATATGCTGAAGGATTATGATGCCGTTCCAATATTGAAAATGATTTATCAAAAAAAAATTTTTTTTAATCCATACTATTAAAAAGGGAGATACAACGAATGGTAAAATATTTAATCAATAATAATATTTAAGATAAGGATGAAATTAACGATAAAGGGTCATTATTCACACTTTATAACGGCAATTAAAAAAATAAATGTATAGATATAAATAGTGAAAATGTTAAATCTATGAGAATATAATAATATAATAAAAAATATTGGGAAAATGTATATTGGTAAATTGATGTAAATCTATGAAAAAAAAAATTCACCTTTTATTTAATACCTTACAATATAGTAGTATGGAAACAATAAAATATATTATTGAAGGTGGAGTAGAAGTGATCATGGATGATTCGTTATGAATATTTCTATTTTTACTATGCCATACGATGCAGTAAATCAAAATATGTAATATATTTATTAGAATAATGATTAGAGAAAAAATGTCTCAGAGAAAATACATTTAATATGAATATAACCTGTAATAAAGATGAAATTTTTAATAAAATTCATAAAATTATAAATACTTTTGTATGAAAATTAAAAAAAAAAGATATTAATCTATTACATAATTAATTATAATAAAATATTTGAAACAACAATAAATTAATAAACGTAAATAATATATTTTAAATTATGTCTATCAATCTTTTTTTTTTAAAAAAATAATAATAAAATTAAATAAAATAAATAGTGTAATAATTAAAAATAGTAAAATATTAATAAATATATAATAAAACAAAATAAAAAAGTAAAATAAAATAAAATATATAAAATAAAATAAAATATATAAAATAAAAATTAATAAAAATATTAATGATAATATTAATAAATAAAATTAAAAATAAAATTTAAAAATAGTATTATATAAAAATTTTTTTTAAACTTTGGAAGAGAATACATTTCTATTACTTTATTAATTATTAATTAATAAAATATTAATATATTGTATATCTTTTAAATGAAAAAATATACATTATAAATATATATTAAGATAAAAATATATATATATATAAAAAGAATACTGAAAATAAAAAAAATATTTATTAAAAATAAGCTTTAATAAAAAATAAAGTTAATGAAATACAATAAAAGTAAAGAAAAAATTTAAAAATAAACATATTGATATTATAAATCTACCAAAAATATTTTAATAAAGCAAAATAAAAAAGAATTCTCTGTAAAATAAATAATGTGGTGACTACTAAACTCTCCCTTGAACCAATAGAAATATTATAAAATATTATAAAATACACATTAAAAATACAAAAAAAAAAAAAAAAAAAAAAAAAAAAATACTTAAAAAATACATAATATATATTTATTTATATATATAACTTAAAAATTAATAATATATTATTTAATGAAAAAAATCTTTTACTAATAAAATAATAATAATAATAATAATAAATATTAATAATATAAAATTTTAATTAAATTAAGGTATAAAAAAAAATAATAAATAAATAATACAAAATTTTAATAATATTAGAATTAAAAAATTGATAGCAATTTTTATATAAATTTAATATTTTTAACTTAGAATTTTAACTGGAGATATAAGAAAATTTATAATAACTTATCTATAATATTATAACTTATCTATAATATTTCAATCATTTATTACAGTTGAAGACTACGCTGATTCAATAATCTATCGTCCGTACGCTTGATCTCAAGTTATAACTCAACGATATGTGGACTTGGAAGATGTTTTTTGAAGAAGCTGAATTAGCAGAAAGTTGCCGATAACAAAAAACATACAATAGAAAAGAATTTGAGCGAAATAACAATCCAGAAAATATTAAACAAGATTTTTTATAATACAACACTTAATAATAAATTTGTTGAGTAATGAGAGTAATCCGAATAGAAAAAAATATCATCATTCAAAAAATTATAAATTTCATGACACTGTTGCGGACGACAAGGACATTATTATAAACATTGTCCATATTATTTCAAACAATTTGCTGAATTTGAAAATCAAAATCAAAGTTATACTTCTAATAGTTATTTAAACTTTTAAAAAGGAGAAGGGAAACTTCCCACTAATCAAACAAAAGACGAAATTGTAGCTACTGCAATAAGAAAAAAGCCAAATTTTTTGTTGAAAAGCCATACAAAAAAAAAAAAATAAAAAAATAAAGAAAGATATACAAATAATCAAAATAATAATATATATTCCAATACAAAAAAAAAATAATGAGAATATCGAAATTGAAAATGATACACTTCCAAGTGACAATATATATTGATAAAAAAAAAACTTAATGAAATTGATGTTTCTATCCTAACTCAACCATCAATTAATAAGTCCAAAAAAGAATGAAAGAAAACCGACAAAATGAAATTTTGTAAAATTTCTAATAACCCAGAAATTAATAAACATCAAGAAAATTAGTAGAAAAAAAAAAAAAAAAAAAAAAAAAAAAGATTCCAAACATTGAATTAGCTGAAAAGAAAGTCAACGTAAATGATTTTAATAAGTAAATAACTATTATGGAAGGGAAATCAAAATATGATATATAAATTCCCAAATTTGTTAATATTACCGTACCATAATTATTAGATGTCAGTCCAAAAAACTTCGTGTAGACTTTATTAAAGCATTAAAACTCAAAGGTTCTGAAACTATTAATGAATCACACGAAGAAATTGTATTACCCTCCATGTATAGAGAAGATGTAGCAACAGCTGAATGGTTTATTTATAATATCAAAGGTATAACATTTTTAGATACATGTAAGTGTATTAACATTATCACTAAAAATTCCTTAAATAAATTAAATAAAATTAGACCTATCGGATTTGTTAAAAATAACATTGTGCAAGTATTATCTAAAGAAAAACATTTATACAGAAATTTATTTACTAAATGTTAAAATTGAAAAATTGGCCATTCATTATATTTTCAGAGCTACTGATAATGATCAAAACTTGTTTAACGTATTAATTGGCTATAGATCACATAAGAAAACATCTTATTCATTAATCTCTTAATAATAATCTATGTCTAATGAAAGGAAATGATTCCTGGTTACGAAACTTTGTAAAGGCGATAATAGAAGTACTATTAATAATGACGACGATATTGAATCTACAGTAATATATGATAAATAAAACTAACTCTGACATTAATAATTCATATTTATATTACTTCATAAAAAAAGATAGTCATAAGAAAAATAAACTCATGCCAAAAAACAAATAAATATAGTAAAATCATATGATGAAATAGAAAATTAAAATATAAATAAACAATCTAATGAAGAAATTAATAAAAAGGATTAAATGCTAGAAGTTATAATTAATGAAATACTAAATGGATTTAAAAATAAAATCAAATTAATTTTTAATGAATTTTATTATATTCTTGCTACAAAAAATGATGAATTAAAAACAACCAATTTATTACTACATAACATTCAACTTGAAGCAAATACTAAACCAATTAAACAAAAATATTATAGATTTTCAAAAGTTCATGTTATAGCACTCAAAAAAAGAGTTATAAGAACTTATCAAAAATATATTAATCGAACCATCAAATTCTCCTTGGTCCTCTCCTGTTAATCCTAGTTCTCAAGAAAAATAAAAAATGGAGATTGTGTGTATTGATTTCCGAAAAAATTAAATAACTTTACCGTTATAGATGCTTATGCGTTACCTTTTATTAATGAACTTTAATTTTCTAATAGTAAACAAGTAAAAATTTTCACAACAATTGACTTATTTTCAAGAATCCACCAAATACCCATGAATAAAGTCTATTAATAAACAAGTAAAAATTTTCACTACAATTGACTTATTTTCAGGAATCCACCAAATACCCATGAATAAAGAAAATATTCCTAAAATAAGTTTTACTACAATGAACGGAAATTATCAATTTTTCGCAATGCCTTTTGGATTGTGAAACACTAATATCTTCCAAAAAGAAATGAACAGAATATTTTTTTATCTTATTGGAGTTTGTATGTATGTGTATTTGACGATTTAGTAATGTTTTCTTAAAAACACTTTATAATTAAAAAAAATTAAATTAAATAAAAGATAACTTAATATTAATAACAAATAATAAAAAAAATTTTTTTTTTCGCTTTTTAAAAATTATCAAATAAAATATTTATTTAAAAGATTTTTAACAATGGAATATATAATTATATATATTTATTTAAATATTTAATTAAAATATTATATTATGAATGTAAGAAAATAAAAATACTGAAATAAGTGAAACAAATTGAGGAAAAGAACAAATTATTATTAACAAAACATATAAATTTAATTTTAATATAACAAATAAAAAAATTCTGAAATATATAGATATACTGAATATAAAACTTTAAATCTTTCATTATTTTAAAAGATAAAAAGGAAATTTTTAATATATGAAAGTTTATGTAATCATCTTGAAAAAGAATTTGATCCATCTATATCAATTAAAAAACTTATAATTAAAGGTGAAATATATATTTAGGTTTTATACCTAAATATATATTTAATGAAGTTTCACAAAAAATGGGATTTATATGTCCTGAATATAAAACTATTAAATCTCAAATAACAAGTGATATAAATAAAAAAGTACTTCTTGATGAAACAAAGATTGATGAAATTCCTAATGAATTAAAATATTATAAAACAGTAAGAAATGAAAATTATATGATATTTAAAAATCCAAATTTAATAATTTTTCAATCCTCATTCCAAGAAAAATTATTTATGAAATATACTGAAGATATATTTGTAGATAGTACTTTTTATATTGTACCTAAATTTACTTATCAAGTATTTAATAAAAAAAAAATAACTAATAATTTTATAATTATTTTTCTTTTCATAAATTATTGAATCAACAAATAATATTAATTATAATAATAAAAAAATTTTATAATAAATATTTATTATTTATTAATTGAAAAATAAAATTTATAAATATTTAAATATTAAATATTGAGAAAATGAAATAATTTTAAAAAGGATTTTTATATAATTATTTATTAATATAATTTTTTTTAATAGATTATTCATAAATATCTCTTTTATTAAAAATATTTATTAATATTTATTAAATATTAAAATATTTTTATTAAAGTTTAGGTTTTTATAAAATACTATAAAATACTATAAAATACTATACAAGAATTTAAAAGTGGTAAAATGATCTATTAATTAATTTAAATATTATTTTTTGTTTTTAATAAATATATTTTAAATTATTATTCTTTACCGTTTTTAAATTATTAATATTTATTTATATATATATTTATATATATATATAATTATTATTAATTATATGTATATTATGAAAACTTATAAAACATTTCAAACGTATGATAAAATATTTTATTTTTTAATGCTCAAATTTTAATAAATTATTATTATTTTATATGTATATAATAAAAAAAATTTTATTTTTAAATTTTTTTATTTATTATAGTTTTGTTTATTTATTTTTTATTTATTTTGTTATTTATTTTTTATTTATTTTTTATTTATTTATATTATATATATTATTTATTTGTTTTATTATTAATTCATTTATTTATTAACTTTTATAAATTTTTGTAAAATATAATTGAAATAAAATTTTTAGAAATGAAATTTTTCTATTTCCTACAAAAAATTTTCCGAAATGCAAATCAGAAATTTTTTTTAACCTCAATTATTACGAACTTTAATCTTTATTTATTATTCATTAATTTTAAACACAAATTAATAAAAAAATAAATATTATTTGTACATCATAATGTAATATTCCGAAATGAAAATTTTCAAAGGGGGAGGTGCACTTCGAAAAATTTCATTTCGGAAAAGTTTCTTTTCACAAAGTTTTTTTAAAAAGTTAATAAATAAATAAATTAATAATAAAACAAATAAACAATATATATAATTTTATATATAATTTTATTAAATAACTAAATAAAAATATAATAAAATAAAAAAAAATTATTAATTATTTATAATTTATAAATTTTTTATTTATTTATTTATTTTATTATTTATTTATCTATTTATTAAAAATTTGCGAAATGAAACTTTTCCGAAATGCCACACACTCCATTTTGAAAATGAGAATTAATCACATGGTTTTTGTATAAAAGTTAATAAATTTATGTTTTATTTTCATTTTATTTTCAATTTTTATTAATTTATTTATTTATTTATTTAAATATTAATATATTATAATAATATATTTGAATATTTTTATAATATTATTAATAATATATTTAATACAAAAAATATGATAAAAATGAAATATAATTTTTATTTAATAATTACATATTCAAATATAGTTAGTTCTGTATGTTGTTTGTAACATACTTTTGATATAAATAATTAATATAATTATATGCATTTTATAGTTTAATTTGATAGTGTATTTAGATTAGAATTAGTATCAAAAAATATACAAATACAAATATGAATATTGCTATGTTTTATGCTGTTTTTTTCATCAATTTGTACTGAAAACATACATAATATAAAATGTCACATGATTTATATATATAAATAATGGGGGAGGTTGCATAACGCCAATTTTTTTCACGTGATGTATATAAATATGTGGCTATAGCTATATTATGCTACATAATATTATTTTATTGTATTAATTTGTTATTTCAATTTTTAAATTAATTATTAAGTGAATAATTAAATAAATCATATAATGGTTAGATTTTATGATTTTAATTCTTTTATTTAAATGCTATTAACAAAAGAATTATATAAAAATATAAATGTTATTAAAAATATAAATATTATTAATAATAATTCTTTTATTTAAATATTATTAAAAAAAAATAATTATAATGATAAAATTATTAATTATAGAGACGCATTTGAATATTTATTTAAACTGTATAAATTTATTAAGCTTTATAAATTAAATTTTCGAATGAAAGAATTATTATTATTTCGTTTGGTTATTCCTCATTTCTTAATCATTTATTATAAAATAATATTTATAATATATTATTTAAATCAGTTAAACAATCAAACCACAAATTAATAGTATTATTTCTATCCCATTTAGCATTAATTAACTTGGCTTCAATATTTTTGTAGGGTTCAATTAAGACACTGATTTCATTAGTTTTATTTATTGCTCTTTTTTTTATTTTCCAAATTCCTCTTATTTTTCTTTGATAATCATAATATGGTAAATGTTCAAGTTCATTTAATTTATCTATTAATTCATAATAAGATGGTTTTGTTGGAAATAAATTAATTAAATAACTATTGAGTGATTCTGCAATTATAATATTATTGTTACACGTATTAGCATTTTTTTTTTTAATTTTTTAAATAATATTTTATATGTTTCTTGTTCTTTATTTTTTTATATTGCAAAAGAAGTAGTATAAAAACTATCTAACTCTTTAGCGTAAGTTCTTGTAATAAATATTTGATAACTAAATTTAGGGGCAATAAAAAATGACCATCAACAAATATATCATCATTATATTCTAAATAATTTTACTTGAAAAAGGGATTGAAAAATTATTAAATTAGTATTTTTTGAATATAATAAAATTTTCACCTCGCTTTGGTTTATAATATTTAGATTTATTAGGAATTTCAGTAAATGTTGTTAAATTGGATGGTAGTTTTTTATTTAAATTTCTTGATATTTGGGATTTAATTGAATTATATTCTGGACATATAAATCTCATTTCTTTAGAAATTTTATTATATAGGGGTTTTATTTTTATACCAAAAGGAATTGAACTTTTTTCAATTCCATTTTTAATTTTATGTTTCATTATAGATAGAGATACATCGTATTCTTTTTTAGGATGATTATGTGAACTATCATATTTTAAGATTTCTTTCTTATCATTTAAAATAATAAAAGATTTACATTTATTTCGGTACATAAACTTTGGAATTATCTTTTCTTATATACGAAAAATTAAATTTATATTTTTTATTAATAAGAATTTATTTTTTTCCTTTGTTATATACGAAAAATTAAATTTATATTTTTATTAATAATAATTTATTTTTTTCCTTTGTTAGACTCACATCAATAATTAGATTTTCTTCCATTTCTATATTTTTATAAATATTTTTTAATTATATAATTAAAATTTTTATATTAATTATCCAATATTATTCTTACTAATTTTGAAAAATTAGTTTTTCAATTGTTTGTAAAAAAAAAAAAAAAAAAAAAAAAATAAATAAAGAATGCAATAATATAAATACAAGTATACAAAATAAAATAAAATAAAATAAAATAAAATAAAATAAAATAAAATAAATAGTTGAAATATGAATATAAAGTACAGATTGAATAAAATAAAATAAAATAAAATAAATAGTTGAAATATGAATATAAAGTACATATTGAATAAAATAAAATAAAATAAAATAAATAGTTGAAATATGAATATAAAGTACAGATTGAATAAAATAAAATAAAATAAAATAAATAGTTGAAATATGAATATAATGTACAGATTGAATAAAATAAAATAAAATAAAATAAATAGTTGAAATATGAATATAAAGTACAGATTGAATAAAATAAAATAAAATAAAATAAAATAAAATAAAATAAAATAAAATAAAATAAAATAAAATAAAATAAAATAAAATAAAATAAAATAAAATAAAATAAAATAGAATAGAATAAATAGTAGAATATGAATATAAAGTACAGATTAAATAAAATAAAATAAAATAAATATTGAATGTAATAATATAAAAGTACAAGTATATAAAATAAAATAAAATAAATATTTATTATTATTTTTATTAAAGATTACTAAAGACAATTTATTTTTAAAAATAAAATGTTTTATTTAATTATATATGTTAGAAAGCAAAAAAATCATTTATGTTTAGTGAAATTATTAACATTAATATTGTTTTATATATTAAATTACATCATCAATTGAATACAATAAAAATGTAAAAAATTTTCATTTCTAAAACAATGATCGATCTGTAATATTCTTTAATAAAAAATAATATTAGATATTTATTTTATTTTATTTTATTTTATTTTATTTTATTCAATCTGTACTTTATATTCATATTTCAACTATTTATTTTATTTTATTTTATTTTATTTTATTCAATCTGTACTTAATATTTATATTCTACTATTTATTCTATTTTATTTTATTTTATTTTATTTTATTTTATTCAATCTGTACTTAATATTTATATTCTACTATTTATTCTATTTTATTTTATTTTATTTTATTTTATTTTATTCAATCTGTACTTAATATTTATATTCTACTATTTATTCTATTTTATTTTATTTTATTTTATTTTATTTTATTTTATTCAATCTGTACTTTATATTCATATTTCAACTATTTATTTTATTTTATTTTATTTTATTTTATTTTATTTTATTTTATTCAATCTGTACTTTATATTCATATTCTACTATTTATTTTATTTTATTTTATATACTTATTACATTCTTTATTTATTTATTTATTTGTTTCTTTATTTATTTATACATTTATTTTTTTTACATATAATTGTATTAAAATTTTTTATGGCGTTAACAAAAAATTTTACAAGCCATTAAAAATAAATGGCGTATTGAAAATTTGTATTATAAAAATTGGCGAAATGAACCACATTCTAAATAATGATTCGAAAAACAAAATATCGTTTATATTTAAATAAAATAATTAGAAATTCAAAAAAAAAAAAATTTTTTTTACTAATTACTATAGAAATATATTTTTTTTACTAATGATAAAATTTAAAAATATAATTGGATAAAAATATATCTCGTATATATTTTTATCTTATAAATCATTAAATTTTATTTTATTTTATTTTATTTTATTAATCTGTACTTTATATTCATATTCTACTATTTATTTTTATTTTATTTTATTTTATTTTATTTTATTTTATTTTATTTTATTTTATTTTATTTTATTTTATTTTATTCAATCTGTACTTAATATTCATATTCTACTATTTATTTTATTTTATTTTATTTTATTTTATTTTATTTTATTTTATTTTATTTTATTTTATTTTATTTTATTTTATTTTATTTTATTCATTCTGTACTTTATATTCATATTCTACTATTTATTTTATTTTATTTTATTCAATCTGTACTTTATATTTATATTTCTACTATTTATTTTATTTTATTTTATTCAATCTGTACTTTATATTTACATTTCAACTATTTGTTTAATTTTATTTTATTCAATCTGTACTTTATATTCATATTCTACTATTTATTTTATTTTATTTTATTTTATTTTATTTTATTTTATTTTATTTTATTTTATTTTATTTTATTTTATTTTATTTTATTTTATTTTATTTTATTCAATCTGTACTTTATATTTATATTTCTACTATTTATTTTATTTTATTCAATCTGTACTTTATATTTATATTTCTACTATTTATTTTATTTTATTTTATTCAATCTGTACTTTATATTTACATTTCAATTATTTGTTTAATTTTATTTTATTCAATCTGTACTTCATATTTACATTTCAACTATTTGTTTAATTTTATTTTATTCAATCTGTACTTTACATTTTTATTTAAACTACTTATTACATTTTTATTTAAACTACTTATTACATTTTATTTTATATTTATTAATACTTTAATATTATATAGTACTTCATTATTTATTTATTTTATATTTATATAAAATAATATATTGTAATTATAAAGTTCTAATAAAAATTTCTATATTTTATATATATATATTAATTATAACAAGAAAAAAAATTTTGGTTAAATTTTATAGTAAAAATAAATAAATACTATAAATGATTTTTAATTAGTATATTAATAAAACAATTAATAAGAAACGTTTTATTTGTATAAGAAAAATAAAAACTGAACTGGTAAAATATTAATTATACAACATTTTATATTTATGAACTTTTATATAAGCAAAAAGTATATATTTAAATATTTATATAAATAAATATTCTAATATTTTCTTTTTTAATCATAATCATTATATATTAAATAAAAAAAGTATAATTTTTTTTCTGCTTTATTAAATAAATATAAAAAAAAAAAAATAAATAATATAAAATTTATTAAATATAAAAAAAAATAATAATAATAATAATAATATATAAATTTTTTAATAATTTATATATAAATTATTTTATTAAAATTTATATATATTAATTCTTTATATACAAATTAAATTTATTAAAATTTATATATATATATTATTTCTTTATATGTATATTAGATTTAAGAAGAGTATATAAAAATAAAATATTATAAAAAGATACTTTTTATTAATTTTATATAAATAATTATTTAAATAAGTTTAGTATTAAATAAATATATATTAATATATGAATATATTAATATATGAATAAATTAATATATGAATAAATTAATATATGAATATAAAATATATATTAAAATTTATGACGTGAAACAAGAATACATGAATAAAACTACTATAATTAGTAATCGTTAGAGCTTGATATGAACCGTTTTAAAAATAATATATAATTAGAATAACATACTAAATAATATATATTGGAAAATTAAAATTAGATAATATTAATTAAAACTATTTTTATATGATTTTTTTATGTATTTATTTAGAATTTAATTCTATTCTTTAAAATAAATTTAAATCTTTCTAAATTAATAAATATTTTATTTTTTTAATTATTAGAAATGGTTGATATTAATTTTTATCTATATATAAAAGTATTAATTAATATATATAATTAATTGATGATGATTCTATCTTAATACAAAAAATAAAATAAAAAACAATATTCTTTTAGATGCTATTTAATTTTTTTTTTCTGCGTAATTTTTTTGAGTAAAGTTTTTAATGTAAATTTTTTCCGTGAAAAATTTTTTTGTGTAATTTTTTGTGTAATTTTTTGTGTAATTTTTTGTGAAATTTTTTGTGAAATTTTTTTTGTGAAAAGATATATTTTTCAAGGAACAATATATTCTCCATATATATATAATTTGTGTAATGTATTCTCCATAATAAATGTGTTTCCATAAAATATTATTGGCTAATATTTAAATTTAGAATTGAATATAAAAAAATTTTTTTTTATTAATTTTATATTTCAAAAATTATATAAAAAAAAGTCAAAATAACAATAGTGATTAGTGATATTTGATTATTTCTTTTATAAAAATAGAAGCCTTAAAATAAGTATTAAAATAATAATTAATTAAAAATATAATAATATTTTTGAAAAATTAACTCTTTCTTTAATATAGAAATATTATAACGAAATATTAATATTTATATAAACTATTATTAGAAAGTATTACTTTATTTATAATATATACATTTATTATGTTATAACTTTCTTATTAATTATTTGTTTTTAATTATATATTTTTATATAAATAATTTAATTAAAAAATTTTTCTGAATAATTTTTTCTTTAATAAATAAGGCTTATATATTTCATTAATAATACTATAGAATAGATTATATTTGATTTATTTATAAGAAAAAAAAATTCTAGACTTTAGTTGATTCATTTAAATTTTGAATTCTATAATTCTATATACGTAATTATTCTATGCCATAGTGTAACGTATTATTAAAAATTATAATTTTTTAGAAAAAAAAAAAAAAAAGATAAAAAAAGATAAAAAAAGATATTTAATGTTCTAGTAATTTAAAAGAATTTATTAAATATAAATTAAATTTTGAATTACAAAAAAAAAAAATTTTTTTAATTTATTCGATTAATATAAATTAAAAAAGTATTCAATTTTAGGAAAATTATTCATCTTTACAATTTTTACAATTTAATTATTGGATACTTATAAATTTATTTATTGATATATATATATATAATATTTTTTTTTAAATATTTCATTTTTATATATAATAAATTTATTTATTGATATATATATATAATATTTTTTTTAAATATTTCATTTTTATTAATAATACATTTTATTATAATAATATATTATATATAAATGTGATTTTCATTACTATTTTCTATGATTTTTAATATTACTTTCTATGTATTTTTATAATTTTATATATATTATACTAAATATATATATATATTTATTTTATTATATTTTTTTATTAAAATTCCTATTTTATAATCGGTAAAATTTAAAACATATTATTAAAAATAATTTTTTAATTTGATTGTATTTTCTTAAGAATAAATAATTGAAATTTATATATTTATATGCTTTATGCTATTAATATATTTATATATTTACGTGTACTTTCTTTAATATATTCCTTTTATATATTCATATTAATATTCTTTAATTTATTCTTGATTTAAATATATTGAATATTAAAAAAAAAAAAATAAGAAATAGAAAAAAAAAATGGAAAATAGAAAATGGAAAATATATCTTTCCATTTTTGATAACAATTATTTTCTTAAAAAGTAAAAATTTAAAAACTTTTATGAATATATAAATATGGAATAATATCCTTTTTCTATCATTTTTTTTTATAAACAAAAAAAAATAAAAAAAATAAGAAATAAAAGATAAAAAAAATAATAAAATAGAATAGAACACAAAAAAAAGAACAAATAATATATATATTAAAAAATAAGTTAAATTCAATAAAAAATTAATAATAAATAAATAATAATTTATTTGTTTTTGTAAAATTATATAAATATAGAAAATAATTTACTAAAAATGAAATTAACTACTGTTTTTACCGTTGTTGCTGCAGCTTTATCGGCCTCTCATGGTAAGTACTTATAAATACAATATACTTATATTATGAATGATAAATTATAATAGGCGTTTGTAATAATTTAATATAAAAGTAAAAAAAAAAAAAAAATTAATTATATAAAAAAAGGCGTATTTATATATTAAATAAGTCTAAATAAATATTAATAAATTATATTGATTTTTTTTTTTAATTATTTTTTTATTGATTTTTAAAAAAATATTTAATAATAAATAGCTCAACCAGTTAATGATTGCTGGTCTGAAAGTTTAGGTTTTCCATGTTGTCCTTCTAGTTATTGCGAAATTGTTAAAACTGATAGTCATGGTTCATGGGGTTTCCGTAACAATGAATGGTGTGGAATTAGTACTGATTGTGAAAATATAAGTGATGAAGAAAGCACTGAAATTGTCGTTGGTAATGAAGAAGATATTGTTGTCATTGAGTCTGACAGTAATGTTGAAGATAATGATGTTGAAGATGAAAAAAATAAATTTGTTAGTGACATTGTTTTTAACATTAAAGATAATTTAAATAATGAAAAGATTGTTAATGTTGCTTCATTAGAAGATTTAGATCTCAATGTCGATGGTTACCACTTTTCTGGTGCTTTTGAAGATGATAAATATACTAAGTTCTTCGATTTCAGTAATGTCACACAATCTAATACTTATGATATTTTCTTAAAATATGATAAGAGAGAACAATATACTAAGCAAAGTGGTATTGATCTTACTGGTTACGTTGATTCTTTAATTGAAAGAACTACTTCATTCAT
This sequence comes from Neocallimastix lanati (nom. inval.), assembly GCA_016946835.1. Classification (NCBI taxonomy): domain Eukaryota; kingdom Fungi; phylum Neocallimastigomycota; class Neocallimastigomycetes; order Neocallimastigales; family Neocallimastigaceae; genus Neocallimastix; species Neocallimastix lanati (nom. inval.). The sequence goes on along the minus strand of JACVTC010000079.1, from coordinate 708,099 downwards.
TCCATACTGGAATAAAGAAATGTTCAAAGGAACTTGGAACTACATTGATGGTGTTTTCTTAAATAGTGTTATAAACTTATATAAAAAGACTAATAATGAAAAGTACAAAGATTTCTTCATCAAATATGTTAACTACTATGTTTCTGAAGATGGTACTTTTGTTCATTACACTGCTGATGGAGTAAAGACCGTCGATAATGAAATGGGTTGGGTTAATGGTGAACTTGATACCGTTTGTGAAAGTAAGATTTTATTTGATGCCTATGAAATGACTGGTGATAAAAGATACCTTACTGCAATTGAATTCACCTACAAGAAGCTTATGGAAATGCCATACTGTTATAATTCTCCAAACTTCTGGCATAAGACCTTCTATATCAATCAAATCTGGCTTGATGGTATGTATATGTACGCTCCTTTCTTAGCTAGATATGCTCTTTTAAAAAATGATCTTTCAATTTTAGATGATATTAAGAACCAATACGCTTTCATTCATGATAATATGAGAGATGAAAATGGTTTATACCACCATGGTTTCGATACTACCAAGACTATTTTCTGGAGTAAAAATAATGATGGTAAGAGTGAAAACTTCTGGCTTAGAAGTATGGGTTGGTTTGCAGTTTCTCTTGCTGATATCTTAGAATATTACCCAGAAGGTGAAAACAAAGAATACTTAAAGAGTATCTTAGAAGAATTATTAAATGGTATATTACCATACCAAGATAAGACTACTAAGATGTTCTACCAAGTTATTGATAGACCAGAAGAAATTCAATTAGTTGACAAATTTTATTTCAGTAATCTTAAAAACTCTAAATACGGTAATATTAATACCTTTGTTTCTAACTATGTTGAATCTAGTGGATCTTCTATGCTTGCTTATTCTTTCTTAAAATATGGTAAAGTTTACCAGAATGGTGGTAACTTTGAAGAAATTGGAAAAGAAATATTTGAAGCTGTTTACAAGCATTCTTACAAGAACAACACCTTATCTGATATCTGTATTACTGCTGGTCTTGGTCCAGAAGTTAAGACTTACCGTGATGGTACTTTATCTTACTACCTTGCTGAAGTAGTTGGTGATGATGATGCAAAAGGTGTTGGTCCATTCATTATGGCTTTCATTGAATACAACTACTAAATTTAAAAAATATATATAGAAATATTAAGTTAAGAATTTTAAAAAAAAAAATAAATAAAAGATGTTTAAGTTAGAAAAAAATAGATGTCACAATAACTAAAGATTAAATAAGTAAATAATTTTTATTATAATAGGTTTTTGTTGTCTTTATATACATAATATTATTTAGATATTTTAATATAGAAATATATGAATGTTTAATCTAAATGACTAACATTACTTCCATAGACAGTAGCTTTTTTTTTTAATTTATAAACTTAAAGTAAAATAAATAGATAGATAGATATATTTATATATAAATTAAATAAATAATTTATAAATAAAATTAATTAATTAATTAAATAACTAATAATAAATATAAAATATAAAATATAAAAAAAAAAAAAAAAAAAAAAAAAAAAAAAAAAGAAAAGAAAAGAAATAAATAAAAAAAATAAAATAAAATAAAATAAAATAGAATAGAATAAAATAATAATAAAATAAACAAAAAATAAATATATATATATAATAAATAAATAAATAAAAATTAAAACAAATAAAAAAACATAATATAAATAAAATATAAATAAAAAAAAATAATATAAATAAAAAAATATAAATAAAAATTAAAAAAAAATAAAATAAAATAAAATAAAATAAAATAAAATAAAATAAAAAAACATAATATAAATAAAAAAAAACATAATATAAATAAAAAAAAAATAATATAAATAAAAAATTTAATATATCAAATAAATAATTTAAATAAAAAATAAATTATTTATCCTATTTATCTCATTGAATAAATTAATTATTATATATATATATATATTTTTTTTTTTTTTGTGAAACAATATAATATTTTTTTCTTTTATTATATTAAAAAAAAAATATGCTATTTACAGTTTTGAATGGATCAATTGGTTAAAATTGTATTAATATAAGTAATTTTCTAAATAATGAGTGTGTAATTATATTACGTAATATCTATTATATTACTTCCTTTTGATGGAAGAGGTGCAGACATTATTAATAGCTTTACATCCCTTTATTGTGTTTCTAAAAAACTTAACATTCATCGTCTTTCGGCAAAATATGAGATTGCTCAAGTAAGATGTTATAAAAAATGGAAATACTCGAAATATATTTCCCAATGATGGAACCTAAGCTGTATGGTTTCTGAGGGGATTCAGCAATTAGTATAATAATAAAATCTTAATTATTTTTCAATCTTATATGCAATTTCAATCTTTTTATATAAAACATAACTGTAGCTTTTTAAATCAATTATTCAATCAAAAGAATTTTTTACACTATACTACTAACAATATTGTTTTTGTTTTTTTCTTATATTTTTTAAATTTTTTCTATATTTTTTCTATACTTTTTATATATATATATATACTTTTTTATCGTTATATATGTTATTTTATATCTCTATATTAATTTTTTACTTTAGGTTTTTTTAATTTTCATATCCTTTTACAATATTTTAACATATAAAAAAAAAAAAAAAAAAAAAAATAAATTAAATTTACTATTTTACATTATTTTATTGAATAAATAATTTTTCCACTAACATTGTTTTTTAAATATATCTTAGGAAATACAATTCATGTGAAACTATTAACTCTTATATTCAGTAAACTTAAATGTTAAATATTTTATATATAATTCTTTGGTATTCAATCCTTATAATCAATTCATTTTAAATAGAAATTAAGTCAGTTCTTTTCTCAACTAACTCTAAACATGGATGCTTCTAGTTCTGTTAACACTACTCCCTTCCATCGTGGTTTCTACTGCTTCGGAAATCATATGAATAATTATAGCCTTATTTTCATTCATGACCTTAATTCTTGGTCCCCTAGAAAACTAATGGCACAAGTTATTAGTAAGATCCCTTACTACAATGAAATTATTCCATATGTTAAAAAACTTTTTTCTCCAAGGTATGGCTCATACTTCATTATTAGGGTTAATAAATACAAAAATGATCTCATCTTTTTCTATGTTTTAAATTTCTTAAGAGATGAAATTCCTGAAACAGCTAAAATTACCTGGTCCTTGTGTAATAAACTGAATCAAATGAACAAGTCGAGGAAATCTAAAAACATTGATGTTGAACTTAATCCTATGGCAAAAGATTTTTTCTCTAGCCATCTAAATTCAAATTCTTCTTTCTTTAATCTCTGTGTTAGTTGGAATATTAACGGTTGGAATACTGAAAAGCGAGATAGTATTTTGTATCTCAACTCTACTTTTAAACCTATATGTATCTGTCTACAAGAAACTGGAAAAAGTAAATATCTACCAAAAGATGTTTCATCACCTTTAATTCCATATTACAACTCAGTTTTCCTTAAAGCTAAACCTAAAACCCCTGGTATGAGAGGACTCTTTATTGGTGTTCATTCTTCGTGCTCTTTCTTCCAAGAACCGTTTTTATACAAATATATCATTTCAGTTAATATTACTTCTTTTTGGAATCAAAAATGTACTATTGGTAATATCTACTTCCCTCAAAGCAAATGGAAGGAAGCAAGACTAGTTGCTTTTGATGAACTCTCTCAATGGTTACGTTTTCACAATAGAAAAAATGTTCCGGCTGTCCTAGTTGGTGACTTTAACATGTCATTAAAGAAGATCAAAACATACATTTCAAATAATTTTCCTAATTGGTATATTGCTCCTTTATATGGTAATCAATTTACATATGCTAAAGGTACTAGATCATCTTGCATTGATCATGTCATCTATAATGAGGCTTTGGCATCCCATATTAATAAAACCTCGGTTTGTACTTCGTTTTACGGTATTTCTGATCATAAACCTATTTTACTTTCTTGCAACAAAGTTCTCTCCGATGGTTTTATAAGGCCTACTAAAGTTTCTAAATGGTCAACTCATATTTGTAAAACAAAAAATTCAGATATTTTATCACATAATTATTTTTCAATCCTAGAAAATGACCTTGATTCTCATTACAATTCGCTTACGGCTGATGAAATGGTAGAAAAATTTATCAATACAGCAAATAATATCGGGAAAGATATTAAGGCTTTTATTCCAACAAATTTAAAGGGCTCTGCTTTTCATTGTCCTTATTACATTAAAAAACTATCTCATGAAAAACATATTGCATTTCGGAATATTAAGCCTTACTTTAATTGTGAAAATGTTGATAATTACCTTGAACAATTTAATAAATATGAAAAACTTTGCAAATTAATCAAGAAAACTAAGAGTAAATTTCGTTCTGCTAGATTTAAGGCTAATATAGTAAAAATAGGTAATTATTTTTTGAATAAAGATTTCAAAAATGGTTGGAGATGTTTAAAGAAAATGGCTAAACCATCATATTCATCTACCTCCCTTACTTGCATTAAATCTAAGTTTGGTCAAGATATTATCTCTCCTTCAAAGCAATTAGATAGATGGGCTGAATATTATAAAGATCTTGCTTCGGATCCCTCAGGTCACAGCCTTAATCGTAATTACTGGAATCATGCTTTAAGGAATATTAGTCTTAGATCCACTACCTGGAATATAAATGGTCCTATTACGATTGAAGATATTAAAAAAACTATTTCATCGATGAAAAATAACAAAGCACCCGGCCCCGATGGTATTCCGATTGAATTCTACAAAGCTCTTTTTTGTAACGAAGAATTACTAGAATTACATCCTGCTGCTGGAAAGTGTCTAAAATTGATATTTAATAAAATATGGAATGGGTCATTTCCTAAAAAATGGAACTCAGCTTCTATTGTATCAATTCCTAAGAAGGGTGACCTATCAGATTGTAGTAATTATCGAGGTATTTCTCTCATTAACGTTGGACTAAAAATCATTTCAAAAATTATAACAGATAGAATATCTACTTACGCACTCTCACACAATTTCATTAGACCTGAACAATTTGGATTTCGCAACCGCGAAGAATGCATTAGTTTATTCATTTCCGTTAGAGAAATTTGTCAAAGAAGAAAATTCCAAGGAAAATTCACATATTTAGCTTTTTTAGATCTTAAAAAAGCTTATGATTCAGTTCCTATTTTTAACATTCTTACTAAATTATATCACTATGGAGTACGCGGTAAATGTTTTGATTTTCTTTGTAATTTATATACTTCATCTAAAGCACGTGCTCGATTTGCTTCAATGTTATCAAATGAATTTCCTATTAAAAGAGGTGTTCGTCAAGGTTGTCCTTTATCTCCAATCTTATTCAATTTATTCATCAATGATATACTAAATGACTGTGAAAAGTATGGTGTTAATGTTGGAAGAAAAAAGTGTTGTGGTGGACTCTTTGCTGATGATGTTGTTCTCATTGCTCCAAGTGCAAAAAATTTAGAAAAATTATTAAAAAAGGTACATAAATGGGCTAATTTAAATGAAATGACTTTTGGTATTGAAAAGTGTGCAACTATGGTTATAAAACCAATGAACTTCCAACCTCCTCCAAACTATAGTGATCCAACCTTCTATTTAGGAAAGAATGATATTCCTAAAGTTTCTAGTTATGTCTATCTTGGTATTCCTTTTTCAGATGATCTCCTACTAGAACACATTATATCTCACATGCATTTTAAAGTTAGAAAATCCCTTCTTTCATTTACACGTTTCTTTTCAAATAAACTTATTCCTATTGTATACAAGAAAAAAGTTCTTCAATCTTTTGTTATTAGTAAAGTAATTTATTATTCTCCTTTACTTGGTTCAAACAAATCTAGAACGGCTAGAATTCAAACATTAATTAATACTGGTCTATTTTGGTGTATCGGTTCCTTCTCTAAAAATGGTAAAACAAATACAGAAAACAATGACTATATTAGACATAATTCAACAATGAGTACTTATGCTTTATCTCGAGATCTAAGCATCCCTCCTATTGCTGGTATCTGCGCAGCCTTACAGATTAAATCATTTGCAAAATGGAGTAAATCAAACTGTATCATAAAGGATCTAATTAAATCTATTCCCAAAATGCCTTATTATTCCTGGACTAAAGAATCTAGAACACTATATAAAAAAATCAAAAAATATAAATGTGTAAAATATGACGATATTATAGAACGTTACTGGAAATCAGTTTCCAGATTTCAAGGTATTAAAGGTCAAAACTACGATAGTAACAAGTTCTCAAACAATAAAGCTATAATAATGCTTAGCTTAAAATATCCCCAATTCAACTTAGGATTTTCGTGGATTATACGTTTACGCTGTGGTTATAAATACAATACTACTATTGCTATTAGAATGGGTAGAGTTTCAGAAGATTGTCCAAAGTCCTGCCCATGTTGTGGTGAAGGTAATCAATCTTTTGAACATTGGATTTTTAAATGCGATGCTCTTGCATCTTTTAGATGGAATTCTTTAAATTTCATCGATGATCTCTATGTTTTATTCCTTAGGAAGATTAGAGCGTTTAATCCTCTTTCTTCCTATGACTCTATTTCTGATTTTGAAGATTATATCAATCATTATATATACTTGTTCCTTCTTGGTGGGACTTTAGTTTTAAATGAACTACATTTCGATAGTGGGGAACAGAGACATTTAAATGAACTACTTTTCAAAGGTTCATCTGAGTCACCTGTTCCAAAAATTGTGGGCTTGGCGGAATTCTTAACAAATGCAATACCTATCATAAGTAGTTCGTTTGAGCTATTATTTGATAGGTATTGCAAAATATCAAACTTAACCAAGAGCGTCGACGTCGTACTGATAAGGCATAATGAAAATACAGGATTATCATCTATTACTACGAAGGGTGATTCTCGCCCTAGTAGCTCAATAAATGATGAATCCGGGGAGAGTTTAGTGGACACCACACTATCTATTTTAAGGATGTTACTTCTAAATTTTATTTCTTTTTTATTTGATAGGAAGGGTAAAATTCCCGCATAGTACAACTTGCCGAAATACATAGTATTTTCGAGCTTTTTTATTTTTTATTTTTTATTTTTTAATTTTTTATTTTTAATTTCTAATGTACTTTTCACCTACATGTATTTTTTAAAATAAAATTTAATAAAGTTTTTGGAAGTGTATTCTCTTCCCTGTCTAAAAAAAAAAAAAAAAAAAAAAAAAAAAAAACTCGAAATATATTCTATCTAATTTATTTAGGGATATATCGAGGTGTAGACGTCATGCATGGGATAAAAAAAGTAAAATTTTAGCTTACAAATTAGATAAATTTCCATCAAAAAAAGCAATTATAAACTTTTACTACAATAGAGATATGACAGGAAAATCAATCAAAGCTAAGGCTAATAAGAAAAAAATAAAAACATGAGAAAACTAGAGACTACATAAAACTCAACTTCAAGTATCCTGAATTTAGCATTGGCTTCAGATGGGTATTTGGTGCCAGTTATAGATATAAATTCAATGCTCGTGTTGCCAAAGCCACCAAAATGATTGAAGAAGACCATCCAGAAAGGCGTCCTTGTTGTTATAGAAAAAATAGTAATCCTCGATTGGAACATTGATTTTCTAAATGCTATCTTTTCCGTGAATTTGGAATGAAATATTTTAAGGATAATGAAATTCTTTATGAAAATTTTTATATTATTTCTAAATATTGTCCAATATCAAATAGTAATATAACCATTATTATCATAGATAAATATAGAATCAAGTTCTGATTCTGATAGTAGTAACGAGATATATAATATTAATAATAATAATAGAAATAATACTGTTAATAATGGTAGAATTAGTGATAGTGAAAATAGGAATATTAATATTAGTAATAATGAAAATAATAATATCGTTACTACTAATGTAGTGAATAGTTCAATTAGTGATAATCGTGTTAATTTAAGTAATTTTCTGAATAATGAGTGTATAAATATATATGTGACGTGGTACTGATTATATTTCTTCCTTCTTGGTGGAAGAGATACAGACATTATTGATTTAAATTATCAAAAGGAATAGGATGTTTTGTTTAATAACTAAATCGTTTCTGGTGATTATTCTGAAACACCATTCTTGGTGTATAAAAATTATGCCTAGGACTAGTACTCGATAAGGGTTACTATTCCGACAGTATAAACACAAACTAACCAGGAGTGTCAACGCTGAAAATGCAGTAAGACAGGCTAGCAGGGCCAATGCCTCTGAAGGAGAAGGTCATAATTTCTTCCAAATAGCCAATTCAAACTCTAATCCGGAATAAGTGATATGGAGGTGAGATTCGTTGTATATGAACTTTTTTCTGAATTTATTTATACACTTATATTGAATATTATTTTCTATTTCACATTATTATTTAAAATATTATTACGTTCTTATTGAACAAATAATATCTATTTTTTTTACATATCGAGTGTTTCTTATAAATAAAGAATCTTCATGTAATTAATAAAGAATAAATAAATAAAGTTTAAATAATTGCAGCTGTAAAAATAAAAAATAAAATAAAATAAAAAATGATGGACTTTCTCATTTTAATTTAATTTTTTATTCAATTCATGAAGTGGTTAATAATTCACTCCTGAATTCTTTCTCTAATTCCTTTCCATTTCTCAATCATTATTGAACATCATTATAGAACAGTACTGAGACGTACAAACATGAAAATCTCCGGTATATGTGGCATTTATATTGATATTCACAATTCCTACCAATTCACTAATGATAATTTAGAAAATTGATATATTCTCTCAGTAAATATAGCTTTCTTATGGGGTGTTAGATGTTCATTAAGAAATATTTACACCCCTAGTAAAAAAGAAACATAAAGACTCTAGTTATAAGGGGAAAATAGATTTTACTAATTAGCTTAAGAATCAGCAGAATAGCCTTTCTGCTATTTTTGATGATTTTAAAATGACTAAATAGTAACTTAAAGATCTTATTCTTAGAATTTCTCATCAATGGTTTGTTATGGATAAAGTTGGTCATTAGTTTTCTTGATCTAATGATTGAAAGAATTCTTGTATTGACTTTACAGTTATTAACTATAAATTAAGAGATTATACGAATAATGCTTATGTATACAACTCTTTAAATGATATCTCTGATCATTTACTATTTATTCTTTTGTGTAAAAAAAATATCTCCCGATGATTTTAGTACGCCACCACCTGGTAAGGAAACTTAATAATATAATCGAATTTTTTGGGATAAATATAGAACAATTATTTCTCATAATAAATTCACATATTTACGAGATGAATTTGAACATAATGATAATCTGAACTCTAACACAATGGTAAAGAAACAGCAAATGAAATAGGTGATGAAATTGGAGTAAGAGTTCCTAAAGCTCATTCAATTAAAAATAGCAAAGTAACTGGTCCTGATGATATAACAATAGAATTTTTTAAAAAATATTTTTCAGCTCTAATATATATTACTTCTTCTCAGAATGAACCTAGAAATTACTTATTCCTACTGTACAAAATATATACCTTTATTATTTAATAAAAATTTGAAATGGTGACTTCCCTAATGAATGAAATTCTATTTCTATTGTTTCCATTCTTAAGAAAGAAAATATTATAAAAAGAAAAAAAAAATTAAAAAATATCTCTTATAAACCTTTTAAATAAAGCTCATGATTGGGATATCAAAAATGAAATGACCTTTGGAATTAGTAAAGGCGATACACTTTTTGTTAAACCAAAGAACTTTATACCTTCAAATCATCATGAAAATCCTATATTTAAGATTGGCATGTACCATCTACCAAGCCCTAATCATTATACATATCATGGAATACCTTTTAATAAATCATTGGATTTTGAGCCTATTACTGCTAATATGAACTGTAAAATAAATTATACTGTTAACTTTATTTTAGATTTTTAACCAATAAAAACGAACCTTTCTATTTTTTAAGTAGTATAATAATTTCATTTGTCCTCAGTTCTTTATTTATTATATACCTTTACTTGGATCAAAAAAAAAAAAAAGAACATTGAAAAATCTCATATTTTTTTTAATCAAGGCTTTTTTTTGGAGTTTTGGGTTTAAAAAATAAAACCTTCAATAATTCTATATATAATATTTATAAAGGTCTATTAATACCTCCTATAACTTGTGCAAAGGCTCTGATATAATGGTTCAAAAACTAGGAAGAATCTCATGTATTATTTCTCATTTAATTAAAAATATACCAATACTTTCACATTACTCATGGATGAAAAAAAGTTCATAGATTAACAATATGCAAGAATAAAAATAAATTTCTTTGAGAAATACTTGAAGTTTTACTGAGAAAATGTTCATTATACAAGTACTCCTGCAATTATTCAATTAAATAAAAGAAGTTTAAATTTAATTTTAAAAAATTTATTCAGCGCCTATCTCTAAAATATTCAAAATTTCCTCTTGGATTTTTTTTTTTGATTGAAAAAAATAAATGTGTATTAAATTTTAATATGAAACCTTATGTAAAAAGCAAACAGGTATCAAAAGATTGCCCAACATAATACCCTTGTTGTAGTGTAAGTAACAGCAGACCTAGATTTACATCTCGGATACTTTTATGTTCCAAATTCGAAAAATATAGACAACAATTCTTAAAACTTGTTGATGAAATATTTATTAATTTTTCTCTGATTGTTCATGCGAAATCATTGAACATTCCTAATGTAAAAGAAGAAGATATTGATAATAACAATAATATTTTTTACTTAGGAAGATTTCGATAATAATAATAATAATTTTTAAGTACTATGTCACCTTCATGGCGGAAATTCAGTATATGCGAACTTAAAGATCTGCTCGAGGGAAAGAAGGCGTCTTATTAATGATATCATATCAATCACCGTTCGAGAGAATCTTCTTATTTTGTGGGGCTTACCGAATTTCGTATTAGTATTATGCCTTTTATGATTAGTGATTTTTCACATTATGATCAATTTTTATTCCAATTAGACCTACCTGGTCAAGTGCGTCGATGTCGAAATGATAAGGCAAAGAAGAAATTCTGATACAATTTCAAATGATAATTTTTATTCACATGAAGTTATAATCTATGAATGGAAAGGGTTAGAGGTTATTTCGTCCTAGAAACTCATAATGTAGTTTTTTTAATATTAATGTAAAAAATTTCATACATTTCATTTTTATAAATTTCTTTTAATAAATATTACTAAATAAGGTTTATTCCTATAATAAAAAAAAATTATTTAATTGTAATAATTTATATAAAAAAATTATATAAAATGGGTTTATCCCTTTTATTATGGGAGTGGTGCATTTCGCCAAGTTGCATTTCTCCAAATTGAAAATTATTAAATAAATAAATAAAATAAAATATTATTAATATTGATGTATTTATATTTAAAAGTAAATATTTAAATATTAAAAAATTTTTTTCATATATAATATCTTTACAAATATCTGTTTAAATAAATAAATAATAAATAATAGTAATAATTATAAAAGGATTGTCATTAATAATAATAATGACGGATTAAAATTATAAATAACATTTATTATCATTTACAAATATATATATATATATAAATGAATTTATAAAAATATTTAACTACTTTAGAAAAACATAAAAATGTTTTTCTTAGGGCATTTTATGTTATAAATTAATAATAAATAATATATAATATATAATAAATAAATAATATAAACTGTAGCAATAATTACAGAAACATCAGTAATGATATTTTTATAATAATGATGAAAATAATAATAATAGTTATTAAATATAAAATAAATATAAATGAATTAAAATTATGATATAAAAATTTTTATACTAAAAGTAAAATAATCTCATAAATACTTTATTTTTATCAGTTACACTAAAAAAAGGAATAATTTAAAATATAAAAGAATTAAAAAATAAGATTTGGATAATTAATCTTCATTTAAAATACATATAATTAAAAAATATATCATTAAAATATTTAATTTTATTACTATTTTACAAAAAACTAAAATAAATCTTTATAATTAAATATATTTTTATAATTAAATTTTAAATATTATAAATAATTATTTTATTACTAATATATACAAAATATTAAAAAATATCATTAATTAATTATTAAATATAATAAAACCAAGTTTAAAAAAATTATTTTGAATTTTTATTTATTTATTTATTTATATATCAATTCAACTTGGCGAAATGCAACTCTCCCTTTTATTATATTCTTAAGTTTTTTTTTTAAAAGTAAAATATAATAATATTAAAAAAAATTTTTTTTAAAATAAAATATTATAACAAATATAATATATTAATTAAAAAAAATTTTTTTTATTTTATTTTGAATTTATAATGAAAGATAAATACTTAAAAAAAAAAAAAAAAAAAAAAGGAAAATCAATAAAAAATAAAAATAAAAATAAAAATCGTTTGATATTTATTTAAATATATATAAAAGAAGTTAAGAAAAACTAATAGTAACATTTTTTATATAAATTATTCAAAAAAAGGTTTCCTAGTTTTCAAAAAATAAAAAAAAGTCAAAATTAATTATTTATAATATCAATAATTTCATAAATATTATTGTTATTTATTCTTAAAAAAATAACAAACGATTTTTTTGTTTAATAAAAACTTAAAATGATAGTTATATATAAATTTTATTAGTTTAAAATTATTGGAATAAAATAATTAATAAATATTAATTGAAAGTTTTTAATTTTTTTTATTTAGTTAATCTTTTTTTTTATCTTACCCATATTGATTTTTATTTTTATTTATTTAGAGTAAAAAATTACTTTTATTATATATATTATTTTTATTTAATAATATTAAAAAAAAAAATTAAATCTATTCAAAAAAGAAATTTGACTAATACAATTTATCAAATTAAAAAATAAAAAAATAAATTATAAATAATTGCTTTTTATTATTAATAAATTAAAAATATAAAAAAAATTTAAAAATATTTATTAGTTTTTATTTCTTTTTGTTTTTTTAAAAAAAGATATAATACTAATAATAAATAATTTATAATTAATAAATAAATAATAAATAAGTAAAAAGTATTAAGTAAAAATTAATAGAATAATAAATAATGAACTAAATAAATAATAAATAAGTGAATAAAAAAATTTTCATAAATTTATTATATTTTTGAAATGAAAAAAGATTTATTAATATTTTTAAATTTATTATTTAATATGCTTTTGTGTAACATAAATTAATAAATATTAAATATATTTTAGAAAATTGAAATCCAATAATGTATTAATAACTATTGCTTTTTAGTATTCCTGAGTATTAATTGAATATTTCTATCCAATTATATATTAAAAATATTTTTAATACAAAATTATATAAAAAAAAAAAAAAGGGATTTATTTAAAGTTTTCTCAAAAAAATAAATAAATAAAAACGTAAAAATAAATAAAAAATTAAAAATAATAATAAAAAAAAAAAAAAAAAAAAAGAAATTAATAATAAAAAAAATGAAAAAGTTTTATATATTATTATATATTTTTATTATTGGAACAATTGAAGTATATACCAAAGGATATAGATGTTATAGAAGAATTGGTCCAAAAGAAATTAATACAGATGTTAAAAATAATCAAAAAACAAATTCAACAAATACACCAAATTTAGCAAATGAACCAAATATGGTTAATAATGGAAATATTGATAATATTTTAGGATCAAAGAATGGAACTATAACAACTGAAAATAAACAAATTCCTGTTAATGTACCGGTAATTAAAGCACCACCTTATATTAATAATATTAATAGAGTAAATAATAATGAAAATACTGTTAATAATGGTAATAACGTTAAAACAAATGTTGTGCAAACTAAAACAAATAATATTACACCAACCCAAAACACTAGTAATGCTAATACTCCTGTAATTCCTAAAGCAACTTCAGGGTCAGGACTTCAATGTGTAAGACATGTTGTTACAACAGGAAATGAAAATTGCAGTTCAATTGCAAATGATAATGGCATTGGTTCATATTTTGAATTAAGAAAAATAAATCTTACTTTAAATTGTGATAGCTTGGGTTCAAACACAAAAGTTTGTATTAAAGCTGAAAAGAAAAATTATGAATATAGTGTTTATACTGTTGAAAATGGAGATTCATGCTCAACACTTTCAAAAATTACGGGTGCTTCTGAAAGTTACTTAATTTTCTTAACAAGTAATGGTAAATAAACAATAAAATAAACAAAAAAATTATAATAAATTCATAATAATAAAAAAAAAATCGAATATAATACAGAATTATTATATATTCATATAAATTTTTTTATAAAATGTAAACTAATGAATATATATATTAAACATTTATTATTAATAAATAATGTTAAAAAAAAGGTCGTAATTATAGTAGCTGTAAGGAAATAAGACCCGGTGACTCTATTGAATTCCGTTCTGATAAAAAATATGCAACCAATTTCAGTAATAGCAAAGCTATTTAATTAAAACAAACTTTTAATTAATTTTGTTTCAATGATTAGATAATTAATACATTAAAATTAAAATTTTCAAAAATGAAAATTAAAAAAATATACAGTTTAAATAAAAATGATATTTATAGATTTCTTGAAGCATTAATTTATGCATTAAAATATATTCTTATAATAATATGCAAAAAAATATACCTTTTAATTAAAAATGATTATAATTTAGAAATTTCATAAAATAAAAATTTATTTAAAGTAATATTAAATAACTGATAATACATAAACTGGTAATATTTTTATTTATATATATATATATTTTCACTTCCAATAATATTAATTAAAATATTAAATTTCTTATAATTCATTAACTAATAATATTACTCATTAAAAAAAATAAATAAAATAAAATAAAATAAATAAATAAAATCGATAATAAAAAATTTCGTAATCTTCAATTACATATATGAAATTTATAATCTTAATAAAAATCAATAAATATATTTCTAAAAAAAAAAAAAATCTTTTTAAATGGAATTAATTAAAATTTTAAATTTCTGTAAAATCATTAAATTTAAATTTAAATTTATTTTTCTAATTCTAAATATTATTAATTAAATTTACAACGATAATATGAAATCAAAGGAAATAAAAATAATAAGACGAAATAGATGTTACTTTAACTATATAATTTATATCCAAATAGTTTTGGCTTGATCTTTATTGGATGATAGCAATTTCTTTCATTAATTCCAAAATTAATTATAAACATTTAACTTTTTCTACTTGTTTTTTGAATCTAATAATAATATATATATTTTTATATCTTTATTTTATTTTTTTTTTTTTTTGTTTAATAAACTTAAAAAGTATTTTTTTACCCATATAAAAACATTAACTGTAGTTTTATAATTGAATTAATGCTATCTTAAAAATTTTTTTATAATTAAATCAGATTTTTATATATAAATAATTTGTTACTGTATGTTATAGAAGTAAAAACAATTCTATTTAATAATTTAAAGCTTTTATGGTTATAAAATTAAGACCTTTATATTATTAATTATATAATTTGTTTCTGTTTAAGGTTCCAAATAAAAACAGAAAATTATAATTAAACCACTTTTCTTTTTTGCTTTCTTTATTTTTTTTTTTTTTTTTTTTTTTAATTTTAATTTTTATTAGTGTTAATTTTTATTATCAATTTTTATTCAGTAAGAGCAAATATTTATTTATAATATTTTTTTAATAAATAAATAAATAAATAATAATAATAATAAAAAGATAAACATATATATTAAATTTTTTTTTATAATATTTCTTCTAATATTTTTATTTAAATAAAATAATAACAATGATAAAAGATAAATATATATATATATTATTGTATTTTTTAAAAGTTTTAATTTACAAATAATAAATGTCATTAACAACTATTAATAATATAAAAGATTATGAATATTTGAATATTTGTTGTTGTTAATTATTATAATTACTAAAATTACGTATGTAAATACATATATAATAATATATATTTTTAATTTATTACATCATAATTAATCGAAATATTTTTATTAATTTTAATTTTTTTTTGTTTTTCTTATATAAAAATATATTAAATTAAACAAAAAAAAAAAAGTTTTTTTTTTTTCTCATAATAATTTAATATTTTAATTTTAATTAATAATAATTAATTTTTATATATATAAAAATAAAACATATTGTTTTATAAAGAAAAATTCATAAATATCAATATTTCAATATATGTTTTTTTTTTTTTATCATTAAATATTTTTTTTTTCTTTTTTTAAGAAATAATAGTAATAAAAAATATGAATCATTAGTATTTTAAAAAAAATAATTTTATTAATAAAAAAAATATATCGTTTTTAAACTAATTATTGCTGAGATTGGTGTTGGAATTTTAAATAATTTAAAAAAAATCGCCCTGTATTAGAGTAATTCTAATGCTCATTAAATAAAGATTTTTTTTCTTCATGTTGTTTATTTTTCCCATTAATGTCACTATAATTGAAAAAGTAATTATACTTGTTTTAAAAAAATACACAATAAATTAAATATTTTTTTTCTGTATTATTAAACTATAGGCCTAATACAAATTAATTTTTTTTTTTTTTTTTTTTTTTTGTAACAATTAAATTATTACATAACAAATTTATTAAATATAGAATAATATATTCAATAATAAATGTAATATACAAAGGATTTAAGTAAAAAGGATTTAATAATATATAGAAAATGAAAATTTTAATTAATTTGCTAATGTAATTCAAATTTTTTTATTAAAATATATAATTTTATTATATAACGAAATTCTATATCATATAAAATTAATTTTTATTTAAAGTTTAAAATAATTATAACTTATTATCATAACAGTTAATAATTATATAACAATAATTTTTGAAATAAAGTGATCACTAAGATAATATAATAATGGAGTTCATCTTTTTCCAAGTTTTTAATATAGTATAATACTGATTTTCATTAAATTAATAATTTCACCTGTTATAAATCTTTATCGTAAATTGATATTTATATCAAAGGTGTTATATATTTTTGATACATTAATTTACTAAATGTTTTCATATCAATTTCTAACTACCATATGTATTTATAAATTTATTCCTAAACAATTACAATTAATATTATAGTGATTTCAAATAAAATCCTAAAATATCTTTTAAATTGTTTTTGCAGCTAAATTTTAGAATAGAGTGTATTTTTATTTTTATTATTATTATTATATTTTAGTCTAAGAGATATTTTTATCAATAATCATTTTTCTAATTTGATTTTTATTAAGTGAATTTATTATTTCTATCTATTTAAAATAGAAAAAATATATAAAAAAATTTTTTCTTAAATATTTAAATATTCCAATTAGTTAAGTATTAATATTACTATCATAAAATAATAATGAAAATACAAATAAAATAATTATAACATTAACAGTAATAAAATATTGCAATTACAAAAAAAAAAAAAAAAAAAAAAAAAAAAAAAAAAAAAGATATTTTCTTCATCCTATAATGTAAAATTCTTTTTTTTTTTGTTTTTGTTTTTGTTTTTGATTTTCTAAATATGAATGTAATACATCTTTTACATTAAAAGCAGAAAATTTTCATATTAAGTATATACTCCAAGTATCTTTTATAATATATATAATTTATTATGATTTTATATTATCCAATTTACTATATTATTTTAATTATATCATATATAAAAATATAAATAATAATATATATTATGATAAGCACCGTCTTTTTCATATTTCTAATGTAACAATTAGCTTTAATGTTTCAATATAACATAAAAAATAATATTAACGATTATATTATTTATGTAAAATATTCTAAAAAATATTTATATTACCCATATTAAAAAAAAAAAAAAAAAAAAAAAAAAAAATATCAGCCCATATTCAAGTTTATCATATACAATTATATGAGATAAACTTTTTTTTAATTATTAACAAATTAATTACAAAAAGTATTAAAGTATAATAATAATAATAATTTTAAATTAAAAAAAATATATATATATACGTTTTAACCTAAAAATTTAATATATATATTTAATGCAATTTATATATATATCCATGTAAAATATATTTAATTATTATTTATTTGAATTTTTTTTTAAAAAAAAAAAGGATATTATTTTTAACAATATTAATATCAATAATATAATTAATTACACAATAAAATTAAAATAAAAAAAAAACTTTAAAAATTATTATAATATTTAATTTATAATATATATTCAAAATATATTAAATTATCACATTAAAATTTGATTATTTTTTTATTAAATTATTAGTTTTTAGTATAAGTCAATAAATAAAAGTAATAAATATGTAAATATATATTATAAATTTAAGTATAATAATAATAATACAAGTTAATATAATTTTTACGCCTTTTTTTTTTTTTTTTTTAATTTATTTGCCTATAAAAAGAAGAAAAAAAAAAAAATTCAAAAAATAATTTCTTTTTTTTTTTTTTTTTTTTTTTTTTTTTTTTTACTTTTCAATTTACTTTTCAAAATCAAATATACATACTAGCAATCAATATTTATATAAATCCTTTTATAATTTGTATTTTATTATTGTCTATAAGTTTATAATATTATAGAAAATTTAAAATATAGAATAATTAAAAATAGAATAGGTAGACACATACTTTATTAAAGATTTATATATATATTGTTAGATAAAATTAATATTTATAATAGTATATATAATAATTTTGTAAAAGGAAATATTTAATAAAAAAAATTAATTCATTTAGTTAAAAAAAAATTTCATGGTAATATTGAACAATTCTATAATAAAATTTACGTATATCAAAAAAAAAAAAAAAAATAAATAAAATAAATAAATAAATAAATAAATAAAAAAGTTCAATCAATAATAAATACATACATAAAATTTGATATTATTAGAAATTTTTAAATAATAAAAGATTTAAAAATATATATACATTTATATATTTATTAATAAAAAAAATTTTATATATATAAAAATTATTTTGATAAAAGATTTATTATTAAATAATAATATATAATTCTTTTATAAATAATATAATATTTTCCATTAGCCATAAAAAATTTGTTGTGATAATTAAATAAAAATGAAATTCATATTTAATTTTGTTTTTATTTATTTTTTAAACTTTTTTGCTTTTTTATCCAAAAAAGTATATGCTGATAATGTAATTATTAATATTTTAATGGAAAAACCAGATGCTATAAATGAAGCTAAATGGAGTAATTATATAACACAGTTGAATCAAAATGATTTAGTTATAAATGATAAATCAGGAAACAATTATGTAAAAATTCATATCACCTATGATACCAATGAACCAATACCAAAAAATAACAATAAAAAATATGCCGATATTATTAAGAATACAGTTTCATCTTTTTCAAAACCTATATATGATATGTTTATAATTGATGAAAAACTTTTATATAGCGATTCTGCAAAAGCCAAAAGTGATTGTGTTAAAATAGCTACTGGTTCATGGGATTATTATAAAAATTATGTTGATTTAACTAATGAAATTCAAAAAGAGGATCTTAAATATCATAGTGAAGATATTTTAAATAAAGGATATTTTAAAGATCATTTATATGCTTTACCTTTCGAATTAGATTTTGATGTATTATATTATCCAAATAATATTAATTTATCAAAATTAGATTTTGAAAATTCAGATTGGGATGAATTATTGTCAAAAAATATAGGAAGTAATGGAAAAAATACAATGAGCATTGCTTATGGTGAAAAAGATGAATTATTAGATTTATTTATTGAATATGTTGAAGCAAAATTTGATAATTTCTACAATAATGAAAATGACCATTTTGATTTACTTTATGGAGATGAATCAAATAAATTATTTAGTTCTTTCAAGGATTTAGTTAAAAATTTTTCTATTAATAATATCAACAGTACTTTGGAAGCAACATATATAGATGCTTATAATGCTGTTTTTTCAAGTAATGAAAGCAATATCTTCTTTGGAAAGGCATCTCATTATCAATCTATTGCTCAGCTCAGTAATGCAAATCAAGTCAAATTATCAGCATCATTACCTCCAAAGAATTATGATGTTGTAAATGCAAAATATATAGTTATTAATAAAAATTCTAAGTTAGATAAGGATTTACTTATTAATACTGCAAAGAAAATTACTTCCAGAGAAATGCAATTACAAAGATCAGAATTAATTGGTAGTGTTCCAACTTTTGATCTTAAATCTAATGATGAAGCTTACTGTCAATCTGGATATTCTGAAATTTGTGAGTTTGTTAAAAAAATGAAACAAATAAATATTAAAAAGGTTTTTGAAAGTCCTGATGCTGCACCATTTATGGAAGTTCGTATGTTCATTCCCGAAACACTATCCAAATATATTCTTGGAGAATTCTCACACAAAGAAGTAGTCAATGTATTTTCTAATATTAAATATTATATTTTAGAAAAACCTGAATTTTGGAAATTTTTAATTTTCGGAACCTATATTCCATGTATCTTAAGTTCCATATTTATTATAGTCATTACCTATTATACATATAAGTTTAGAAATAGTCCGCATATTAAATATCTTTCTCCAGGTTTTTGTGTTATTATCTTAATTGGTTTCTTGCTGAATGCTGATATTCCAGTAATCCATATATTTTTGAAATCAAACTTTATGGCCATATTTAATTATTTATATGATACAATCAATACAATTTTCTTTTTTTTACCTATGCTTTTTGTGACATATCGCATTTATTCAATTTATAATAATACTACTAATTACAATTTAGGTGAAAAGTTAAATAATAAAAGTTTATATACATTATTTGCTATCATATTTGTAATTTGGACAGGCTATGGAGTATTAGTTTGCATTTTTACCGAAGTATATGTCCAAACCAAAGGTAGTATATTTGATAGTCGTAGAGTGATTTATAACTATGTTTTTGATAATCAAGAAAGAATTGCTTATCGTTTATATTACATTGGTTGCGTAAGTTATTTTTTTAATTTTTATATATTAAATTGTTTTAAAAAGTTTTTAAATTTTAAATTCCTTAACATTTATTAATATATTTTTATTTCCTCCTATTTTTTTTTTTTTTTTTTTTTTTTTTAGATTATTGCTTGTGTCTATATGGTTGGAAAATTAGGTTATGTTAAAAAACGTTATGGTGAATTCAAGTTTGTTTATATGATGGTCTTTGCTCTCATTTTTGAACATGTTCTACATTTTGTAACATTATGTTTAAATATTAAGGACGAAGATGCTGTTATGAGTTTAGTAGTATCTAATATATTATTAACTTTAACGTATACTGTATTTGCATACGTTTTACTTGGAAATAAGCTCATATATTTAATTAAACATCCAGAAGAAGTAAATTCTACTCAGAATAAGGTAACCCGTTACGATTTTTCTACAGGAACATTCCAATATGTGGATAATTCTATTTCATTTAAAGGTGATAGTAGTAATAACTCTAAAATTAATTATGAAAAAAGCAAAATGAATAAATCTCAATCAGGTTCTCTTAATGATAATAACAATATTAGTCATCCAAATACTTTTTATAGCAATACTGCTAGTTATAAAAATAACCTAAATAATTCAACCAATTTCACTAATACAAATACTTCATTTTATAATAATCAAAATAATACATATGATATTAATAATTCTGTTTTCAAAAACTTGAATAATTCAATGTATAATGGTCAAAACACTTATGCATTTAATAATACCAATAGTCAAAGTGCTTTAATGTTCTATAATAATCAAAATAACTCAATATTCAATAATAATCAAATTAATTCAATACTCAATAATTATGATAATGGACAAAAAAATTCTAATTATTATAGATCACAACTTCTTAATAATTTAAAATAGAAATTTAAAAATTAAATAAATTTAATAAAAAATATATTAAATAAAATAAAATAAATAAATAAATAAATAAATTTTAATAAATAAATAAAAAAAATAAATAAAAAGATAAATTATAATAAATAAATTTATAAATTAAAATGTAATACAATTTAAAAAAAAATAAATAAATAAATAAATAAAATATAATAACAATATATTAAAATATATGTAATATAAATTTCAATTTACAATTAAATAATATAAATTGGATTTTAAATAAATTATTATATTATAACTGGGATTGGATTGCATTTTTTCCCATTTTAAAAGAATATAATAACTTTAAAATATAATTTTAATTTTAGATTAAAAAAGTATATTAAAAAAGAAAAAAAAAAAAAAAAAAAGTTCCAATAATTTATTATTTATTAAGCTTTTTAATTTAATTTAAATACATTAAAAAGTTCCTTTTTTTTTTTTTTGTATTATCAAAATAATTTATAATTCTATAAAGTATTACTAATATAAAAAAAAAAAAATAGGATTAAAAATTTTTATAATTTTTATAATTTACTTTTATTATTTTCTACTATTACTATTTAATTAAATTGAAGTATAAAATCCGAGGATATTATTAAATTAATTATTTAATTTATTAATTGTTATTTAACAATAGGTTCATTAAAGTAAATATAGAAATTTTTCTTTTTTTTTAATTTATATCAAAGTGCCAAAAATACTTATTTTGTTAATTTTTTCAATTGTATTCAACCAACTATTTAATTAAATAATGAATAATTATACAGAATTTTTAGAATTTAATTATTTGATATATTAATTATTATCTAATAATTCGAATAATTACATCCAAAAAAAAAATAAAAAAAAAAGTAAATGTAATAAATATCAAAATGCCTACAATGCTTTATTTTGCTAATTTTTTTTTTATTTAAAAAAGAATTTGCTTTAACAAAATAAATATATAATAAATAAATATAAATAAAAGTATATGTATTAATTTACTTTAAAATAATAAAGTTTATGATATTTCCTATGACTTTTAAAAATAATGATATTTATAAATAATATTATTTAAATATACATATTAAAATTAGTATTATATATAAAAATAAGTGACACTATATTTAACTTTATTATTAAAAAATAATCATATCAAAGATATAAAATTAAATGAATAAACAAAATAATAAATTATTACAATTTAATATTGTATGCTGTAAATATTAAATTGTTGGGAAAAAAATTGATTTAATTATAAATATAAATAAATAACAGAAATTAATGAATAATATTATTAATATTAATTAATTAATTAATTAATTAATAATAATAGAATTACAATGGAGCATTTCATATAAAAATTATCCTATTAGTTTTTACCATAAATTTTATTATTTTTCATCAAGCTTATGAAAAGAGCAAAAACTTGCTTAATGTTATTTTTTTTTTTTTATTTTTAAAAAAACAATATTACAATTAATTCATTTATAATATAGGATAAATATATATATATATATATATATGAACTATAAAATCAAAATGTTCTTGGAATATGGGTTATTTTAATTTAATTTATTATAATTCATATTTTAATCATATGATTTATATTTAATTTTAAGATATATTATGTTACTAAAATATGAATAAGCAATTTAGCAATATATTGGAATGTATTACCATGTACAAAATAATTTACAATTTTATGATGTTAATTCATAAAAATTAAATTTTATATTAAACCTTTCCAAATTTTTGGTATTTATTGTTATTAATATTAATAATTAAAAGATAAAATTAAAACATAATAAAACTTACCAAACATATTACTTTTAATATTCATTTGCTTTCATTCGTTTTATAATAAGTAAATATTTATAAACATAAAATATCATTTAATATTATGTTAAAATTACCTATTTTTTTATTTTTACTTTTTTTTTTTTGTAATTATTACTGGCTCAAAGTTTATCATGACAAAAAAATTTACTATTGTTTAATTATCATTCTAAATCATAAATTAATATAACCATAACAAGTTTCAAATTTAAAAATTTTAAATTATTTAATATATAATAAAAAAGTATTAATTATCCAAAATGCTTTATTTATTTTCCAAAGTTTGATTTATATCAATTAGTTATTTAATTTTATATTAATTATATTAAAAAAAAAAAAAAATTAAATTTAATACAGAATTATATTATTATGATGGTTAAAAATAATTACCCTTGATTATTTATTTAATATTTTTTCTTTTTGGATATTTATTTTTTTTCCCAACTAATATGAAACTTTATATTTATAAAGAAAAAAAAAATAAAAAAGATAATATAATATCATATATGTTTTCTCTTTTTTCAAATATTGTCTTTTTAAAATTTTAATAATTTTAAAACACTTTTATTAAAATAATTATAATAATTAAAATACTAACTATAATTTTCATAACAGTTATAATATACAATTGAATGTAACAAAATATTTGAGTTTATTTAAATAAAATTTTAATAATAATAAATTTAATTTTTATAATTTTAATAATATCAGTAATAATAATGAGGATGATGCTTGATTATTTTAAGGATTATTAATAATAATAAACAGGTTACTGTAGTGGCTGGGTTCGAATCCCCGACATAATACCAAATAGTTGCTGAGGTTTTCAATCCAATAAAAATACCTAAAGAATGAGCTATACTGCTTAAAAACCATTGAACGAATTTAATGATATCATCTATAGTAATTGGATTACTTCACTTTTTGACATTATCCTTTTGATAGGCATCTAAATTACCAAAGCATCAATACCATCACAATTATTATTGATAGCTACATTCATACGTCTTTGAATTAAAGATTTTATACCTTTAACATGTAAATCAAGTCATCTATCATTTTCCCATCCTTGGTATACTTCTTTAACTGAACATTTAAATTTAGAGTATTCTTTACAACCATCATGGAAGTCTTCGATAGTATCTGTAGAGAAGTAACAAATAATCTTTATACAAGCTTTATGAAGATTTTGATTGTTTTCAACTCTTTCACCAACATTAACATTTATATCAACAACCTTTGAAATTTCACGTTCACTTTATTTAATTTTTCAAAAATAAAAAAAATTTAATATATATATATTATAATAAAAAATTTTATATAATATTTAAATATAAAAAAAATAAATAATAATAAAAACAATTTTTATAATAATAAAAAAACTATTTATTTATTTATTTATTTATGTATTTATTTATTTATTTTATTTTATTTTATTTTATTTTATTTTATTTTATTTTATTTTATTTTATTTTATTTTATTCAACCTGTACTTTATATTTATATTTCTACTATTTATTTTATTTTATTTTATTTTATTTTATTTTATTCAATCTGTACTTTATATTCATATTCTACTATTTATTTTATTTTATTTTATTTTATTCAATCTGTACTTTATATTCATATTCTACTATTTATTTTATTTTATTTTATTTTATTCAATCTGTACTTTATATTCATATTCTACTATTTATTTTATTTTATTTTATTTTATTTTATTTTATTTTATTTTATTTTATTTTATTTTATTTTATTTTATTTTATTCAATCTGTACTTTATATTCATATTCTATTATTTATTTTATTTTATTTTATTTTATTCAATCTGTACTTTATATTCATATTCTACTATTTATTTTATTTTATTTTATTTTATTCAATCTGTACTTTATATTCATATTCTATTATTTATTTTATTTTATTTTATTTTATTTTATTTTATTTTATTTTATTTTATTTTATTTTATTTTATTTTATTTTATTTTATTTTATTTTATTTTATTTTATTTTATTTTATTCAATCTGTACTTTATATTCATATTCTATTATTTATTTTATTTTATTTTATTTTATTTTATTTTATTTTATTTTATTTTATTTTATTTTATTTTATTTTATTTTATTTTATTTTATTTTATTTTATTTTATTTTATTTTATTTTATTTTATTCAATCTGTACTTTATATTCATATTCTACTATTTATTTTATTTTATTTTATTTTATTTTATTTTATTTTATTTTATTTTATTTTATTTTATTTTATTTTATTTTATTTTATTCAATCTGTACTTTATATTCATATTCTACTATTTATTTTATTTTATTTTATTTTATTTTATTCAATCTGTACTTTATATTCATATTCTACTATTTATTTTATTTTATTTTATTTTATTTTATTCAATCTGTACTTTATATTCATATTCTACTATTTATTTTATTTTATTTTATTCAATCTGTACTTTATATTCATATTCTATTATTTATTTTATTTTATTTTATTTTATTCAATCTGTACTTTATATTCATATTCTATTATTTATTTTATTTTATTTTATTTTATTCAATCTGTACTTTATATTCATATTCTACTATTTATTTTATTTTATTTTATTTTATTCAATCTGTACTTTATATTCATATTCTACTATTTATTTTATTTTATTTTATTTTATTTTATTTTATTTTATTTTATTTTATTTTATTTTATTTTATTTTATTTTATTCAATCTGTACTT
Organism: Neocallimastix lanati (nom. inval.); assembly: GCA_016946835.1. Classification (NCBI taxonomy): domain Eukaryota; kingdom Fungi; phylum Neocallimastigomycota; class Neocallimastigomycetes; order Neocallimastigales; family Neocallimastigaceae; genus Neocallimastix; species Neocallimastix lanati (nom. inval.). The sequence continues at coordinate 681,577 of JACVTC010000079.1, read as the reverse complement.
TATATTCATATTCTACTATTTATTTTATTTTATTTTATTTTATTCAATCTGTACTTTATATTTATATTCTACTATTTATTTTATTTTATTTTATATTTTAAAATTCTAATATATAAATGATAAAATTCTAATATTAATTCATATTATCAAATTTCCTTAATATAATTTAATAAAATCATTTGCTTTTTTATATGTTTTGGAATTTTTTAAATTTTTAATATTTTCTTGTTATGAATTATAAAAATATAATAATATATATTTTTAAAGTAATTAAAAGGATAGCATTTTATGTTAATATAAAAATAATTAAATATTTTATTAATATTTGTTGTAAATATTAATATAAAAGTAGAATTAATATTTTAGGTAAGAATTGAATAAATGATATTTATAATATAAAAAAAAAAAAAAAAAAAAAAAAAAAAAAAAAAAAAAAACTAATAAAAATCTAAACTAGCTATATAAAATCCTTCATCAAAATTTAAATCATGGAAATATACATTATTTATGTTAATACATATTTCTATGTAAAAATTCTACTTTCATGTACATGCGTACACGAAAATAGAATTAATTATTTAATTAAAAATAATTAAATAAATTATCTTTATTTAATCTGGTAAAGATTAAGAGTCACATTTCTACTCTTAATTAATATATATATATATATATATAATATTAATAAATCCATATAATACATATAAAATAAATATATACTAAATTCTAATAAAATACAAAAAATTTTATAATATTAATATTATATTAAAATTTAGTAAATGAGTGACTATATTTCCTTAAAAAGGGAACCTATATTAGATGGTACAAATTATCGTATATGGTAAGATAATATAATTGACACTGTTGATAAACAGGATACAGGTGAAAATCTAGAAAAGGATATTTTGGCTAAATTATGTAAACAACAACAAAATGAAGTAAACAAATTAAATAAGCCAAAATAAATATAAATAAAGTATAATAAAATCATTAAAAATACAATAAACACAAGAATTCTAATGATATTATTGGTTTAAAAATACCATCCGAAATCATAACCTATTTAAAATAAGAATATAAACATGATACAAATGAAATGACTTTGTGGATAAATAAATTAAAAATGTTTAAAGCTTAAAAAGAAAAATGGAATTCCTTTGCTTTGTCCCAGCCACAATTTCGTACATGTGACTGTTAAGGGATATCATTCAATACTACCCTTGCTTAGAGATTAAGAAACAAAAGCCGACGTTGAATTGGTTTAGCCAATTAGCAACTATTGTAGCTGTGAAATACATTATATATGTTTGTGGTGACCTATATTTATTGAATATTACACAATTTTAGGTTGTACTCATTGTATATATATGGTTTTGTGTAAAAGAAGGGAACAATATATATATAAAATAAATACAAAAGTCTAAAAAAAAAAAAAATCATTCTGAACACAATAAAAATTTTTTATAATAATTATATTTCACATGATAATAATAATAAAATATCACAAAAAAAATAAATTAAAGGAACAAAACTGTAATAATTTAAATAATTCTAATATTAATAATGATATTAATAGAAGGTAAAAATGAGTTTTATGAGAATTATTTATTATTAAAGTACTAATATCTAACCTTAGATTTACAATTAAAGTAAAATCAGTTCTATTCACATTAGAACTGTGGCTAAATTTAGAGAGATGTTAATTTATTTAATTAATTAATGTACTACATGATCTTTGTTAAAACATCTATCTGAAGGAAAGAATGCTATCTCTTCTTGATGGGTTTTTATAATAATTCTGATGGTCTTTATAATATTACTAAACATAAAACTAGTTTTTTTACTAAAAGTTTTTCTCAAAAATTTGATATTGATTATAAACATACATTTTCTCCAACACTTAATATTGACTGCCTCGATCATATTATTATTGCTCTTGCGCAAAATTTAAAATAGTCCTTCCTACAATTTGATATCAAAGCTACATATTTCACCGTGAACTTGGATAAAGACATGTATATCACAATCCCCCTAGAAATCCTAACGTTGTGAGAGGATATTGGTTATTGAATAAAGTCCTATATTATGATTTAAAATAATTCGGCCCCCCAATGGTACAAAACAATTTCAAACTTTTTTTTTTAATAAATCAAGATTATAACGACTTAAATCTAAAAATTGTGTATTTAAAAAGGTAATTAATAGAGATGAAGTATGCTTAATTGGTCTTCAAGTGAATGATATGATTATAACTGGAGAAAAAAAAAAGAAATAAATAATATTTTTATTAAAATTTAAAAATAATTTTTAAAATAACAATCTGGACCAATTGGCAATATTTTAAAAACACTTAAAATTAATAACAAATTTATAAAAATAATTAGAAGAATGCTATGTGTTAGTGACAATATAAAAGCAGAATATAAAAATACATTTTCTAGAAAACCCATATAAAGGTGTGTTTCGCACAATTATATTTTTGTTCAAATGTACAAAACCTGATATAGCATTTTCAGTAAACAAAAACTATCAGAAATTAAGAAAAATTATTAATATTAGATTTTCACAAAATTTTTACCATTTTACAATATCTAAAACGTACGAGAAAATACAAAATAAGACATGAGGAAATTGGCTCTATCATTGGTTTCAATAATTCAGGTGATATTGCAAAATAGAAAATCAACTTCTGCAAATATTATAGTAATGTGAAAAATTCCAATATCTTGGAATTCTAAGAAACAATCATTAGCCGATAGCTAAAATAGAAAAAATAAGTGCTTCATTATGTATTATGAAAAAATTATTTAGAATAAAAAATATATTGTATGAATTATTTAAATATAATAAACCATTAATATTATTCACTGATAATAATTCAAGATAAAAAAATTTCAATGAAAAATGGAGAATTAAATCCAAAATTAAAGCATATTTCAATTAAATACCAAATATACTAATCAATACATTAATAAAATATGTTAACGGAATTAAAATAACTACAAATCAAATTTTCATTAGTAATGAAAATTGATTTAAGGAGGAGTGTTAAAGTATAAATTAATATTTATGAATAAATTAAAAAATCAAGATTAAAAATTAATTACTATATATTATAATAATATAAATCAAAAAATATTTATGTAAAAATAAATTTAAAAATGTAAATAAGCATTATTTTTTGATTATATATATTTCTATGTAAAAATTCCATACTTTCATGTACATTAAACATATATAATTTTTATTTAGATTCATAAAAAATAATTATATAATTAATATAAAAAAAAAAAAAATACTTTATTTTATAAACAAAAATGAAAAATGTCTTTCATTAAAATATTTACTAAATAATAAATAAATTTATAATTAAAAATAATTAAATAAATTACCTTTAATAGATTAAGAATCACATTTCTTCACTTAACTAATATATATAATATTAATAAATTAATATAATAAATTTCATATAAATATTAATATAATATTTTTAAAATATTCTAATAAAACACAAAATTTAAATAATTAAATAAAATATGTATAATTCAATTAAAAATAATAAATTTATAAAATTAAATTTAATAAATATATAGAACTAGGATAGCATTATTACATTTAAATACTGATTAAAGAGTATGAATAACAAATAAAATATATAAATATATATATATATATATTATTATTATTATTTTTTCATATTTATGAAAATGAAAAGTTCAACTTTAAAAATTAATAAATCATATAAATCATAAAAACATTTATGTAAAATTAATGTGAAATATGTTTCAAATGTATTGAAACATATTATATGTTAATTAATCAATAAACTACATTGTAAAGATATAAAAATATGTAGTTAATACTAAAAAAAATTATAAATAAATAAATAAATTAAATAAATTAAATAAATTAAATATTTGTGACTCTCCTTTTCATAATATAAATAAAATTAACATAACTATTATACTCATACTACCCATTTTTTAACAGATTAAAAGTCTCATCTGACTCTTATTAAGTAATTCTTTGAAAATAAATCAATTACATGGCCCAATTTCATATCAAAAAAAAAAATAAAATAAAATAAAATAAAATAAAATAAAATAAAAAATAAATAAATAAAATGAAATCACATATTATAACAGTAGTTACCATGATGTCAATTTCACTGGAAACTTGATTTTATTATTGATCAAAAATGAAGATTGGTAATATAAATTTTAAACCCTGAAAAAATGTGTTAAGCTTCTTAATATATACTAAAGAAGCACACTTAAGACAAAATGAAACACTAGGCAAGCGCGAATATTATATAAATTAAAGAACCATAGAAACTTTTAGTGAATTTACACCTAGCTAAACTTTAAATAGCAAATTATAAAATATAATAATTTTTTGATGTAAAACCAAAAAGTAGTCAAAGTAAATAATAAATGTTCCTAAAGTCTTAAGAATTGTCATAATAATAATTTATATGGCTTATAACCAGAAAGTTGTCATAAATAATATAAAATGGATGGTGTAAAACCTAATGTGTTTCCAGTCCATTATTTAAAACTAGGTAATACTACCCAATATTATAGACTTAAAAGTTTTATCCACGAAAAAAAAAAAAAGAAATAATTAAAGGTTTAATAATTTTATCCACAATTTTTTTTAAGACTAGAAAGAAAATACACTTTCAGTGTTTTATTAAATCGATGATTTTATTTTTATGCATTATATTTTAAAAAAAAAAAAAAAAAAAAAAAAATAATAAAAATTAAAAAAAAAAAAAAATACATTATTTAATTTAAAATAAAAAAATAAAATGTATGTAAAAGATTAAAAATAATAAAAATTAGAAAAAAAAATTAATTAATCATAGAATAATTAATATAATAAAAAAATAAAAATAAGTTCCAAAATTAAAAAATTTCGGTGTGATGAATATTATGTGTAGTAACAGGATCACCAGTTAAATCTAAAACTAATAAAACAAAGAAATAACTTCTTTAAAATAGATAGTGTGGTATCCACTAAACTCTCCCCCTGAATCACAAGAAAAATCATTAAAAATTAAATTACTTACTAAAGGTTCTATGTTTGGAACTATATTGTTAGTAAATGTGTAACAGGACTACTAACTACACTATTCCTTTGCCATATCGGTACGACCTCTATACAATATTAGTCATGACACAAAATCATAATTATAAAACACAAATGACAGATTTTTACAATTATTATTATTAAAAAAAATGTAATAATAAATTAATATGGAAAAAAAAATTAAATAAATGAAAGTATATATACATGTATATTTAATTCAACTATAAATGATAAATTCATAAGCCTAAGACAATATTATAATGTAAAGAATGTTAATATTAAAAAGTTAATTAAAAGTTTATTAAAAGATATGAATAACCTATAGAGATTAATATTTCACTTAATAAAAAATAGAAATAGTAATAAATTATTTAAATAATAAAAAAAACAATTAAACAGATCTATACTTTAAATTATTTATTTGTAGCCCTCATAAGAATGCTTAATATTCTTATAATTTTGAAATTTATGAGATAAAAAAATGAATAATAAAAAAAAAAGGGAGTCATAATATTCTATATTATGAATATTTATATTAATAATAATTATAATTATTATAACAATCCAATTTAAAAAAAAAAAAAAAAAAAAAAAAAAAGAGTCATAATACTCTATAGCATAAATATTAATAATAATATTAATAATCCAATTTTAAAATAAAAAAAAAAAAAAAAAAAAATTTAAACTTTTAATACAAAACGAAATTTGTAATAAAATTTACTATATAAAAATGAAAAATAATAAATTAATAATAATAATAGTAATAATAATAATAAGTTGAAAGTTTAACTACAAATAATTGTTTCGAATTTGTTTTACATGTGTATTTATCAATTAATCCATGACCCACTCTAGAAACAGTACAAAAACTACATCGATTTATATTATGTATTTAAAACCTTATTAATTAATATTCATTTTATGAAAAAATTAATTAAAAAATATCAATTAATTAATTTTATAAATTATGTATAATTTTAATTAATTAAAAAGTAAAAAATTTTTTATCCACTTTTTTTTTTATTTGTATTTACAACTTTTTATTTTATTAAATTAAAAAAAAAAATAATTATATATATTATAATATATATATATATTTTTTTTTTTTAGCTTTTTTTAGTTTTTTTTTTTTTTTTATGTATATTATATATTATAAATATTTATTATTTTTAAAGATTTAAATGATTTATCTTTTTTAAATAATAAATCATTTCAATATATAACATAATTAAACATTAACTATAATTATTAACTATTTCTTTTACTATATATATTATATATTTTTAAATTTTAACATTTATTACATATATAATTGTAATTTTTTATATTGACAATATTATATTACTAATATATATTAATAAAAATTATATAAATATATATAATTTCATATATGTAATTGTAATTATTTTTATTGACAATATATTTTAAATATATATTTATAAAAATTATATAAATATATATTATATATTTCAAAGCTTAAATATTAATTTTAAAATAATCTTTTAATATTCTTTTTTAAAAAAAAAAAATAAAAAGATTATTATTTTTATGAGAACTAAATCATTATTAGACATAAAATTTACTAATATTTATTATTGACAATGAAACATTATATTAATTTAAATATATATATTTATAAAAATTATATAAATATATATATATGATTTTCAAAGATTAAAATAATATCCTTTTTATTATATTATTTAACTTGTCTATTTTTTTTTTTTTTATTATTAATGCTAAATTACAATTAGGCATAAAAATCGTTAAAGCTGATTTTCTTAGGAGCCTTTTTAGCAAGAGTAGATGTTATCTTTTTAGTGTTTTGTTTTTTAGTATTTTGTTTTTTAACGCTTTGTTTTTTACTGATTTGCTTTTTGGTAGTTTTAGATAATTTTTTAGAAGTGGCTTGCTTTTTAGTACTTTTTGTAACCTTTTTAGTAGTTGTTAATTTTTTAGATGTTAATTTTTTAGTAGTTTTTGACTTATTAGGAATGGCAGTAACCTTTTTAGAAGTGACTGGCTTTTTAGTACTTTTTGTAACCTTTTTAGAAGTGACTGGCTTTTTAGTACTTTTTGTAACCTTTTTAGAAGTGGCTGGCTTTTTAGTACTTTTTGTAACCTTTTTAGTAGTTGTTAATTTTTTAGTAGTTTTTGGCTTGTTAGCAATGGTAGTAACCTTTCTAGAACTTGTCTTCTTAATTACAACTGTTGTCTTCTTTGTAGTAGTTTTTTTAGATGTAGTCTTCTTAGCAGTAGTTTTTTCATTAATAGTCTTTTTAGTATTCTTTTTAGTAGTTTTTTGAGTAGTTTTTTTTGTAGTCTTTTTAGTAGTCTTGTTATTTGATGACTTTGATCCTGGTTTAACTGCAGCACCAACAGCATCACTAAAACTGTTACCACATTCTTTCTTACCATTAAAGATAATACTTTCTGGAACTAAACTAGATCCTGCCTTAACAATCATACTCATACCAAGACCACTTAAATTTTCACATAAAGCCTTTCTATTTTTATCTAAACCATGGTAGGTAACACCGAAAACAGCTTTACCAGATTTAAGGAAATTGTTATAACGATAACATTCATTATGTTTAGCACATGATTCATTAACTGCAAAATCAAAGTAATCAGCAACTTCATCAATAATACCAGAAACATTCTTTAAACCAATAGAAATGCCTAAAGAGTGTGCGGTGCTACCTAACCATTTAGCAAATTTAATGGTATCGTCTCTAGTAATTGGATTTTTCCATTTTTTAACAATTTCCATTTGATAGGCATCTAAATTATCAACTTCAATACCATCACAATTTTTACTAACAGCAATCTTCATACGATTTTTAATTAAAGGTTTTAAACCTTCAACACGGAAATCAAGCCATCTTTCATCTGGCCAGTCATCGTATACTTCTTTGACCAAACCTTTAACTTTCATGTATTCATTAATATCATCACGGAAGTCTTCAAGTGTACCACCAGAGAAGTAACAAATAACTTTTATACCAGCCTTATGAAGCTTTTGAATTTTTTCAACACTTTTTCTAACATCGATATCAACTACCTTAGCAGTTTCATGTGCACTTTATTTAATTTTTAAAAATAAAAATGAGTATATAAATTTTATTAAAATATTTAAATATAAAAAAAATAAAATATATAAATAAATATAAGTATTCTTTTTTTAAAAAATAATTTTAACATACATATCGACATCATGTCCTAAAACATAATTCCAAGTAGTTTTTGGAGCTGGTTGCCATCTTGCTTTAGCACCATTAGCAAATATTAAAGAAACTAATGCAAGAGCTGGATATATAAATTTCATTTTTATATTTTATTATTTTTATTAAAATTAAGGATATTTGATTTTTAATCCACTTTTATTAATTTTATTTTATGTTTAATTTAATTTTATTAATTTTATTTTATTATTTTTTATTATATTTTATATTATTTATATTACAATTTTTTATTTATAAATTCTAAATTTTATTTATTTTAGAGATTTATTCATTTATTATTTTTCTTTTTCAAAAAATAATAAATAAATTTTCTATAATAAATTTATTATTTTATTATAAAGAAAAAAAAAAAAAAATAAGGTGTACTATTCTTATTTTATATATACTAAATTTTTTGAATCTATAATAAGCTTAAATTTAAAAAACAGAAGAATAATAAAAGTATAAAGATTTATGTAGCACAAGTATTCTATTAGCCTAAGATTAGAGTGTTCATATTACCTTTTTTAGAAAAAAGAAAAAATAAAGTAAAAATAAAGTTTTTTAGTGTTTCAAATTTCAAAAAAAAAGTTTAATAATTATGATTATTTTATTTCAAATAATTAATTATTAATATTATTATTATTAAAAAATTGACAAATTAATTATTTACTTATTTATTTATTTATTTATTTATTATTTATTTATTTATTTATTTATTTATTTATTTATTTATTTAAAAAAGTTTAATAATTATGATTATTTTATTTCAAATAATTAATTATTAATATTATTATTATTAAAAAATTGACAAATTAATTATTTACTTATTTATTTATTTATTTATTTATTTATTTATTATTTATTTATTTATTTATTTATTTATTTATTATTTATTTATTTATTTTTTTATTTATTTTTTAATGTTAAGAATCAGGAATATATGGTTTATAATTATGTAAACTTTTTTAATATATTTTATGTTCAACTATTTTACAATTTATAATAATTAAATTATAAATTAAATGATTTTTATAATTCAATATTTTCTTAAAAATACATTATAAAAAAAAAAAAAAAAAAAAAAAAAAAAAAAAAAAAAAGAAACTAAATAATTAATACTAGTTTTCTCAGAATAATTAATATTAATTAAATAAATAATTAATTATAAGTAGTAAATAATTAAATAAATATTTTACTTTATAAATAGTTAAAAAAAAAAAAATAAAAACACTTTATATTAAATATACTGAAATAATTAAAAAAAATAATAATTAAAAAAGAAAATAAACTGACTAATTAATATTAATTTATTCAAAATAACTAGTTAACTAGTTAAATATATAAGAAATTTAATAAAAATAACAAATAATTAATTAAATATTTTACTTTATAAACATTTAAAAAAAAAAAAGATACTTTCTTAAATACTACATTATTAAAAAGATTAAATAATTAATCCCAATTTATTTATAATTAATAGTTATATTTAAAAAACGAATAATTAAATAAAAAATAAAAGTATTATCTAAAACAAATAATTGAACAATGTATAATAAATTATTAATAAATTTTATTTATATTATTATTAATATAATTATTTTTTCTAATACTTTAATTTATACTTATAATAATATTACTTATTATGAAAATTACTCAAGTCATACTTACATTCTTATACTTATGATAAAAATAAGGTTTTACATAAAACAGATATTTTAAAAATTAAAGATATTTTTTATTTTAGCTCTTCTTGTAAAAATAATATTTGTACTCAAGTAGATAGTGATTTTTTAAAGGAGTTTGTTGAAATTCCAGATAAAGATGGTAATATAAAAAGAAATATTAAATTTTGTCATTATTATAAGATAAAATTATGTAAATGTAATACTAATTTATATGGATTTTATAAATACAAAACTAATACATGTCATGTTATTATATATTTTAAATGTAATTCAGATTCCTAATAATGTTTAACTAATAAATGTATTGACGGTTATTGTATATTTAATTATGAAGATACAAGTGAATTTTGTACTAATATTTATAGTAATTCACTTTTTTTTTTGGTAGACATTCATATAGACACTGTGGGAAGGCAATAGGTGATTTATGTAAAAGGAATAAAGAATGTGGGTCAAAAGAATGTTTGAATCATATAGTCATTGTCCAAGATCAAATGGACCTTCAAATAGCGTTTTTACTTCAGTTGTTATTCAATTATATTTTTTAATTATTACAATTATATTTATTTTTATTACTTCATGTTTTTGTTGTATTAAATTAATAATAAAAAATAAAAATAAAAAGTTATAATTATAGAGTATGTAACCTCAAATGAAACTGAACTTTTACAAATTTTATTCTATATTTCATGAAAAAAAAAAAAGCTAATCAAAATTATTAATATTGAATCATTGATAAAACGATTACTATTTCAAAATCGAATGTTTCCTTATAACTAACTCAAAAACAAATCTATTAATTCTAAATTAAATGTTTATATACAAATGCTAATGTAGTAAAATATAAACAAAATAAAACATATAAATAATATATTAGAAAATGAAGAAATAAAGATAAGTATAAATGCTATTTCAATCAATTATTTATTTAGTCTACTTTTTAACGAAAATAAATGTTTATATCTTGATGATATAGAAAATGGTAAATTTAAAGTAGTTAATAGGAAATGTTAATAATAAGGCTAATTTTGAATTTAATAATGAACTTATTCAATCTCCTTTAATCTTTATTTTTTCAAAAAAATAAAGATTATATAGGAAAAGGTAAGAATAAAAAAAATATAAGTAAATGCCAATGGTTAGATATTAAATCTTTGTATTAACCTAATCAATCAACAATGGTAAGCACGTGTAACATTTCGGGTGTGGGGCATTTCGCCAAATTGAAAATTATTAAATAAATAAATAAATCAATAAATAAAATTAAATATTATTAATATCGCATAAAAACAATTTTAAAAAAAAATATTTTGAATTAATATTTATTTATTTATTCATTTATTTATATCAATACTCTACTTGTCGAAATGCAACCTGGCGAAAAGCAACTTGGGGAAATGCAACTTGGGGAAATGCAACATTTTAATACTACGCCACTTGGCGAAATACAACCTGGCGAAATGCAATTTGGGGAAATGCAACTCTCCCTAACATTTCCTAGTAATATTTATTAAATTTACCAATGATAAATTAAATAATTATTGATTAAAATAATAAACAACAACGAATAAAAAAAAAAAAAAAATAATAATAATAATAATAATAATAATAATATAGAATGCAAATAATCGTAAATAAATAAATAAATAAATAATAGAACAATTTTATGCATTAGCAATTGAGTATAAAATAACAATTAAATAATATATTATTGAAATTTTTAGTATTAAAAATTACATTAATATACTAGGTTTTACAATTTATAATCATAATCATAATTTATACTATAATTTTATTTCAAATTATTTAATTCTTTTATTTTTTTTTTTTTAATTTTAAATAAAAAAGAAACATTAATAAACTAAAATAAATAAATAAATAAATAAAATAAATGAATTATTATTATATAAAAAAAAACCTAACTTTTTACATGATATTTTGTGTAAACTAATTATTTTTTCTATATATTAAAATAAAATTATAATTATTTTTACATGGAATAAAAGAAATTACTTTATTTTTGATAAAGTACTAAAGTAATTTTTCTATATTCATTTATAAAAAAATTTTATATATTAATCATATTATTATGATTAGTTATAGAAGATTTTTTACCTATTTTTTAAAAATAATAATTCTTTTATAATCTACCTTTACCATTTATAATATTTATATATACCTTTTATATAGATTATTATAACGTTTTGTTATTTCTCAGTATACAAATATACATTTTTATTTTAATTAGTAAATAGGTATATTAAAAATATTATGTTAAAATTTCAAATAGAAACACATAAAAATTTTAAAATAAATTGGAATATAAAAAAATCAAATAATTAAATAAAATAACAAAGTATAAATGAAAAATAAATAAATAAATAAATAAATAAATAAAAATACATAAGCATGAATTAACGTTGAGAGTTTTTTTTTTTTTTTCCTTTTTTTTTTTTTTAAAAAAAAAAAAAAAGATATTTAAAATATATTGATAGCCCTTCTGATATTGAAGTAGTAAAGTTATTATTTTATGATGTAATTAATGACTGATATTATTGTTAAATTTAAATATAAATATTTATTGTTATTTGTAACATACTGTACAATTTTATTCAAAATATATAATATTATAATTATTGTTTCAAAGTTTATATTTAGTTTATTCAAGTATCATTTACTTGTTAGGTGTACTATTATTTATTAATTAAAGTATAATCTCTAAATGAATGGAGTTAAAATAATAAATGATATTATAAAAAATAGTTGTGATACAAAAGATCTTAAAAAAAAATATTCATAAAATATTTAAATATATGATATAAAATGAAATATTCAAACCGTAATTAATATAAAATAATTTGTATTATTCAAACATAAATTAATGTCATAAACCAAATTTAAATCTAATGATTTTATAATATTTTCAATACGTGACTTGATTTATAAATATTAATTATACTTACAATTAATAATAAATTTTATAATATAAATCAATCTTTTAATTATATTCTTATTATTATATATTTATATTTATATTTATATTTATATAGTTATTAATTATTTCCTTAAATAATAATTATTAATATTTATATTCATTTAATAGTTCATTTTAATCGTAAGAACAACTAATTAAATAATTAATTATAACTAAATAGCATAAAAATAAAGCATTTCTCGGAATGAAGAGAAGTGTAAGTTAGCAAGTAAATGAATGAGTAAGAAAGCTGTTAAATAGTTTTTAAATATGTAGTCAAGTATAATTATTTAACTTGAATAAATATATGTAATCTTAATAATAAAATTAAATAAATAAACAAATAATATTTTAATAAATTTAATAAATGAATCCCAACAATAGTACCTTGAACTTTTGTGTTGTATATCATATACTAATAATAAACAAAATATTTTATTAATAATCAATAAATATAAATTAAAATGGAATATTAAGAATTAAATAGTATAAACATTGAATAGTTAAATAATTTAATAAATAATTATTCATAAATATAACTTTAAAATAAAGAATTAGTATAAAAAGTCATAAGAAATAATAGTTTAGCAGTCAAATCTGTTAATAGTTAATATTTATTAATTTATTTTGATTATATGTAATATAAATAATAATGAATAAAAATTTTTTCCACATTAATTGTAATTTACTTTAAAAGTAAAATATCTATTTCATATATTTAATAATGAATTCATTAATTAAAATTTAAATTTAATAAAAATTAATCTTTTTTATTATTATTTTGTAAAATTTTATTAATATTTTGAACTTCGTTTCTAACATTTTATAATTAGGTAAATATTATTAAAAAGTATAAAATTGAGATTTATCCATCTAAACTATGATTAACAATTATTGTGGCTTATGAATTTAAACACTCAGTTCCTTATTTTCAAAGTATAAAATTCGAAAACTTTTTTTTTAATTCGACACTTCAATAAACAAAAAAATTTGATTATTTTTTTTTTATTAAAATATATAAGTCTTTTTAATTTTTAAATATTTTTTTATTTTTATTTTAAATACTATTTATTGTTTTAAAGATTATTTTATTTTTAATGATTATTTTATTTTTAAAGATTATTTTATTTTTAAATACTATTAATTGATTTAAAGAATATTTTATTTTTAAAGAATATTTTATTTTTAAAAAATATTTTTTTTTAAAGAATATTTTTTTTAAAGAATATTTTATTTTTAAAAAATATTTTTTTTAAAGAATATTTTATTTTTAAAGATTATTTTATTTTTAAAGAATATTTTATTTTTTTTAAAAATAAATTTAAAAAGTGTATTAGGAAATAAAATAAAAATATTCTTATAAGTCATTTAACTAGAGAAAGAATAATATGAGTATAAAAATAAAATAAATATTTACAATAAAGTAATTATAAACAATTATTAAAGCTATCATAATAAAGATTAAGCCTTTAGTAATTAAAAGGATGTTTTGAAATAATTAAAAAATTTCTGTTTTTTACTTAAATACATTAATTTTTTAATAATTCATTAATATTATATTGAAATATTTATTTAAATAAAAATCTTTTCTATTATTATAGTAAAATCAAATAAAAATATTCAAAATGACGTTTCATTAATCATATATCAAAAATGTTTTTATTTATAATTAATAAAATAAAAAAAAAACATATATATATTTTTTATTTTTTTGTTTAAATTAATATTTTAATATTTTTCAATCTATAGTATTAATAATCTTAAAAAGTTTATATCTATAAATAAACTTTATTTTTTTTTTTTTTTAATTTTTTTAATTTTTTCTTTGTCCATACTTAGACATTTAATCAATATATTAATAATACATAAAAATTTTTTTTTTTTTTTTATTCTTTTATTTTGTGTTATTTAATATATATAGAAAAAAAATTAAATATTAATATTATATATTAATATTAATATTAAAAAAAAATTTTTTTTTTTTTCTTTACCAAAATAATTACCGTTCAATCATTTATTTTATTGGCAGAAATGAATTAATAAATTTTTTAAATTATTTTTTAATTATGACATCACTAGTAATTATATATTAATTAGAATATACAAAATTTAAAGAGTATAAATTAATAAATGTAATTTAATTATTGAAATATTAATAATATAATAGATTAGTTATTTATTATTGTAGTTTTTAAATCTTTATAATATGAATTATTATTTTTAGTTATTTCATTATTATGAAATTCTAAATCTTTATTTATTTTTTATTTAAAGGATTAAATTATAATAAAATGATTAAATAATAAATATTTATTTATTAAATGTGTATTATTTATAAATAAAAAATAAATAATAAACAGTAAATATATACTGAAAAAAATGTAGTAATTGATATAAATAATAGATAAATAATTAATTTATAATATATATCTATTTTTTATTTTTTATTTTTATTTTATTATATTATTTTTTTTTTTTTTTTGATATCTATTAAAAAATAAATCATTGTTAAACACTGCCCTATAATTTTTAAAAAAATATAAATTAAAGAATATTATTTTAATTTAAATATAATTTACTTTAATTTTTATTTATTTATATATAATAAATAAATAAAAATTAAAGTAAATTTTAAGTAAATGAAGACTTGCTAAAAATTTTAATATATTAATTATATTAATTTTGGATACAAATTTTACTTACCGTTAAATATGTACAAACACTAAACATAAATTAAAAAGTATAATTATTAATAAAAAGTTTTAAGCCAAAAATAAAAAAATATTAAAAAAAAAAAAAAAAAAGATAAATATATATAAATAATTAATTTTTCGAAATTAATATTCTATCATATAAAAACGAAATAAATAAATATTTTATTTATTTAATAACAAAAAGATAAATATATATTATTTAAATGGAAAAAAAATAAATATGAATTATTTAGATGAAAAAAAAAAAGAATAACCCTAATTAATATTTATTACTAAAATATTTATATATTAAATCTAAATGATATAATATTTATATTATTTTTATATAAAATAAATTTAATCATTATTTTAATATTTATTTATAATAATTTATCTTTTTTTTAAAAAAAAAAAAAGAAAAATAAAAGAACTTTTTTTATTCAATATTATTGTTATTTCTTTATATAAATATATATATTCTAAACCTACTCTGTTCTGTTCTTATCATTTCATTTTTTATTATTTCTTCATTTATACAAATAAAAAAACAATATATATTTTGTATATTAATTAAGTACAACAAAAGTTTAGGTTTGTAATCATCTTTATAATTTTTTTTTATTGTTTTATTGCTGTAGTCCTTTTTCTATATTTGACTTATAGATAAACATTTTTTATAAATTAAATTGTGTATATCATCATACTTTAATTTTATTTTAATATTTATATTCTGAAATTAAATGAAATTATGTATGACATAAAATATATTATGATTTAATTAAAAGTGTATTGTTTTTAAATTATTTCTATATAAAATTTCCATTTAAATAATTTTCAATATATATAAAATATAATTATTTTTTGACATATTAATTATCTTTAATATATATTAAAATTTTTTTTTTTTAAT
>JACVTC010000079.1:655000-660000 GCA_016946835.1 Neocallimastix lanati (nom. inval.) | reverse complement strand
TCTAAAGAGTGAGCGGTGCTACCTAACCATTTAGCAAATTTAATGGTATCGTCTCTAGTAATTGGATTTTTCCAATTTTTAACCACATCCATTTGGTAAGCATCTAAATTATCTACTTCAATACCATCACAATTTTTACTAACAGCAATCTTCATACGATTTTTAATTAAAGGTTTTAAACCTTCAACACGGAAATCAAGCCATCTTTCATCTGGCCAGTCATCGTATACTTCTTTGACCAAACCTTTAACTTTCATGTATTCATCATAATCATCACGGAAGTCTTCAAGAGTACCAGCAGAGAAGTAACAAATAACTTTTATTCCAGCTTTATGAAGATTGTTAATTTTTTCAACGCTCTTTCTAACATCAATATCAACTACTTGAGCTTTTTCAAGAGAACTATTTTAATTATATTAGTAATATAAAAATATTATAATAGATATATAATTAGTTTCATATATATTAATTTAGTATATGATTTAAGAATTTTTATATTTATTTCTTTAATTTTTTTTTTATATATATATAAAAAAAAAAACTATATTTATAACTACTAAATTTATATAATTATTTTATTATTAAATTTTATTAAATAGAAAATACTTTTTATTTATAATATATATTAATATAACAAATAAATATTTTTATTTATTCATGTACATATTTATTCACGTACATATCAACATCATGGCCTAATACGTAATTCCAAGTAGTTTTTGGTTTTGGCTTCCATCTAGCCTCAACATTGTTAGCCAATAATAAAGAAAATAAAGCAATGGTTGGATATAAAAACTTCATTTTGAAATATTTTTTTATTAAATTATTAAATTAAGATTTTATATATATATATATATTTACAAACAATTTAAAAATGATTACTATTAAACCAATTTTTATTTTAATAAATAAAATTCAAAAAATTATTATTTCTAAATTTTTAATTTAATTTGTAATTTTTTTTTATTATTATTATTAGTTTACTTAATTTTTATAGTTATAATTTATTTACAATTTTTTAAACTAAAAAAATCAATAAATAAATTATTAGCCATAAAAATATTTATTATTAGTTTTTTATTTAAATAAATAAAAAAAAATATTATACAAAAATTTTTATTATTACTTTAAAAAAAGTTTTTTTTTTTTTTTTGATACTTCTTTAAAGTTTTTATAGTTAATTTTTGAAGGTACTAATTTTTTTTTTAAAAAAAAAATTTTAATAAAAAAATTAGGAAATTTTATTTTGTTAATTTTCTAGACCAATAATTTGTAATCAGTACTTTTTAAAACATAAAAAAATTTTTTAATTTAAAATAAAAAAAAAAAAAAAAAAAGAAAAAAACTTCAAAATATTTATTTTTCTAATTATTAAATTGTATTATGAAAAAAGAATTAATTTTTTTTTTTTTTTTCATAATACAATTTAATAACTTTAAAGTTTAAATATAAAGGATTAAGATATATTATTAAATATTTAATATATAATATATTTCACAAATAAACAAAAATTGTACGACATATATTAATTCTTATTTACTATTATTTTATTATTTAATATTGTAAAACTTTTATTACTTTTACTAGAATTATTAATTATTTGATTATCTATTTTTTTTTTACTACTTTAGATAAATTTAATAATTATTCATTATTATTAATTAATAGGTATAATCTAATTACACTTTAAATATTTAATATTTATATATAATTAATATATGAAGATTAAAATAGTTTAGTCATATTATGTCAGTTATTTAAACATACAAATATACAAATTAATATATTTCTTCATCATATCATTTATTTATTTAAAAGTTAATTCTTGGCCATTATGTAAAAAAGCATTTATTAATAATTATTATCAGAAGTTGTATTTATTATATATCATTATATATATTTTTTATAAAAAGAAAAAAATAGAATAAAAAATTATAATAAATAAATATATAAAAATTAATAGTTTTTGAAGTTTCTCTCCCTTTAATGGGAAATTTATTAATAAGTAATGTTAATAAATTTACTATTCGTTAAGTATTCAAACACTTTTTTACCCTCTCTTTAATATAATATTTATTCAAATTTGTTTTTGAATTAATTCAAATTAAAAAAAAAATAACAAAAAATGAATTAATTAATTTTTTATTAATTTTAAATTGTGTAACATAATTTTAATGATATTAATTTAATGTTAATATCATGCTAATATAATTTTAATTTCTATTAAATTATTTATTTATTTTTTTTTAATTAAAGTTAGTTATTTCAAATTAATTATTATGTATAATTTAAAATTGTATATATCAAACTATATTTAAATATATGTTTCAAACATTAAAGTATATATAAATTTTTATATGATGTATACAATACTACAAATACTTTAAATTTTCTTTTGAGAGAATGTATAAAAATAGATTAAATATTTTGAATATATATATCTTACTTCAGAAATTAGAAACTTTACTATTATGAACAGATATATTGGTTATAAAAAAAAAAAACTCTTATAAAATGAAAAGTATTTATTGTTTCCTTTTATCATATTATGTATCATCTGTGTTAATATATATATATATTAATTTTAATTATAATTTTTTTTTTATATTATTATTACTATTAAGTTTTCATGAATTATAGCTTAAATTATTCAAAAGAGTGTACATAAATACATTTGTAAATATATGAGAGGAAAAAGGAAGATAGGGCTATATTTACTTTTTTCTTTATTTTATTTTATTATTTATTATATTAGAAAATGTTTTATAACTTGTAATAATTAGTAGTTATCTCTTGCTAATTTAAATGAATATTGATAATGGAAAATTGATACATTTAATTAATTATTTAATGTATTTTTTTTGGCGTGTTTTATTTTTAAGTTTATATTTATTTTAGTTTTAAAATCATAATAATATTTAACAACTAAATAATTAAATTAAAAATTAAAAATTAAAGATTAAAATTTAGATTCATAATTTTAATAAGGGCTTTTTTTTTTATTTTTTATAAAATCTTATTTTTATAATATAAACTTTATATAGATAATTTATTTTATTGTATTATATACTTCATATTTAATTTTTATTATGTCTTTATTTAACAATATATATTATATATTTTATTTAATTATTTCATATTATTTTTTTTATTTAAAATAAATAACAGGATATTTTTATAGAGTGCAAAATGAAAAAGAAAAATATATATATATGTATATGTACATATAAATTTAATAATTTTATTATTAATTATTTTTTTTTGATGTTTCATTTACGAAACTTTAATTAACTGGGAGCATTTAAGGAACATTTAATAATCAATATTAATATTATATTTTATTAAAACAAAAAAAACATTTTTTTATAAAATATATATATATTTGATAATTATTTATTTTTTATTATTATCATTATTATTATATTAATAATTATTATTTATAACTATTATTATTATTATTATTATATTTATAATTAATATTATTTATTATTTAGTATTTAGTATTTAGTATTTAGTATTTATTATTTAGTATTTATTATTTATTATTTAGTATTTATTATTTATTTATTAGTAGTAATATTTTTGGGGGTAAAAATATAAATATTATACAATATTTTCTCCAACTAATTTATATAACTTTATAAAAATAATGGAAATCAGTTCTTGTTATATAAATTTATAAAAAAATATGAAATAATTTCTTGTATAAATTTATATAATTTAATAAAAAAAAATATAACATTATTAATTTATAAATGTATATTAATATGTAATTTATTCATTAATTTATATTAATTTGTGATTTACTCATTGTAGTGTTCTTTATTTAAAAAAATATTTTAAATGAATTATTAGTTAAATCATCATTAATTATTATCCTATTCGAAAGTTATATAATTAAAACAATGCAAAAAACAATTAATATTAATACAAAATTCAATAAAATATAATTTATATATCAAATAAAATAAAATTAATTTAAAATTAACCTAATATTTATTTATATATACAAAAATTATATGGTTAATTATATAGTAAATATATATATATAATTATTGTAACTAATGATATATTCAAAAAGTATTTATTATAATTATAATTATAATTTTTTACCGTTATTTTTACCATAAATATTTTTTTTGGTATCATTTTTCTTTTTTCTTTTTATTTTTTTTTGTTATAGTTAATTCTATAACAAAAAGAATTTATATATATATTAAATATAAGACTATTAATGTATTAGTTTATATATTTTTGGTTTCTTTTTTTTTTTTTTTTCATATAAACATAACAATTTGATTTTTATTGGTTAGATTCTTTAATATTATTTATGATTTATAAAAAAGTTTATTACTATTAAAGTATACATATAATATATAATACTAAATTTAGTATACCAATTATTTTTAAAGATTTTTAATTTATTGTATATTAAGTATCATCATGTCTGTTAAATCACACGTGATCAAAAGTTATATACTAATTTGATATTTATATTATAAAAATAATTTTTTAATATTTTATCTTATCATATTTGTGTATTTATTTACTATTATTTTTTTTTTAAGATTTATAATATACAAAAAAAAAAGAGAAAAAAAATGAAAAAAAAAAATTAAAGGTAAAGAATTATTTTTAAGAATTAAATAAATTAAAAAAAAAAAAAAAAAAGGTAATGCAGTTAATAACTTTTGTAAACCCAACAAAAACAAAATTTAATCATGTATGCTGTTAAAACAAATTTTAGCTTCATACTTATTTTTAATTAATTTTTCTGCTATAAACTATTATTAAATACCTCAATAAATTTAATAATTTATAAAATTTTTTAAAATTTTTTTATATTATTTAAATTATTTTTAATAATTTATAAACAAAATTTTCAAATTTTATCAAAATATTTGAAAAGGTTAGAAGAAATCTCAAGACAATTGAAATTTTAAAACTTAATATATATATATAAATTCCATAATATAGCCATATTATTATAATTACCATAA
>JACVTC010000079.1:545000-650000 GCA_016946835.1 Neocallimastix lanati (nom. inval.) | reverse complement strand
ATCTGTACTTTATATTCATATTCTACTATTTATTTTATTTTATTTTATTTTATTTTATTTTATTCAATCTGTACTTTATATTCATATTCTACTATTTATTTTATTTTATTTTATTTTATTTTATTCAATCTGTACTTTATATTCATATTCTACTATTTATTTTATTTTATTTTATTCAATCTGTACTTTATATTCATATTCTACTATTTATTTTATTTTATTTTATTTTATTTTATTTTATTTTATTTTATTCAATCTGTACTTTATATTCATATTCTACTATTTATTTTATTTTATTTTATTTTATTTTATTTTATTTTATTTTATTCAATCTGTACTTTATATTCATATTCTACTATTTATTTTATTTTATTTTATTTTATTTTATTTTATTTTATTTTATTTTATTTTATTCAATCTGTACTTTATATTCATATTCTACTATTTATTTTATTTTATTTTATTTTATTTTATTTTATTTTATTTTATTTTATTCAATCTGTACTTTATATTCATATTCTACTATTTATTTTATTTTATTTTATTTTATTTTATTTTATTTTATTTTATTTTATTTTATTTTATTCAATCTGTACTTTATATTCATATTCTACTATTTATTTTATTTTATTTTATTTTATTTTATTCAATCTGTACTTTATATTCATATTCTACTATTTATTTTATTTTATTTTATTCAATCTGTACTTTATATTCATATTCTACTATTTATTTTATTTTATTTTATTTTATTTTATTTTATTCAATCTGTACTTTATATTCATATTCTACTATTTATTTTATTTTATTTTATTTTATTTTATTCAATCTGTACTTTATATTCATATTCTACTATTTATTTTATTTTATTTTATTCAATCTGTACTTTATATTCATATTCTACTATTTATTTTATTTTATTTTATTTTATTTTATTTTATTTTATTTTATTCAATCTGTACTTTATATTCATATTCTACTATTTATTTTATTTTATTTTATTTTATTTTATTTTATTTTATTTTATTCAATCTGTACTTTATATTCATATTCTACTATTTATTTTATTTTATTTTATTTTATTTTATTTTATTTTATTTTATTTTATTTTATTCAATCTGTACTTTATATTCATATTCTACTATTTATTTTATTTTATTTTATTTTATTTTATTTTATTTTATTTTATTTTATTCAATCTGTACTTTATATTCATATTCTACTATTTATTTTATTTTATTTTATTTTATTTTATTTTATTTTATTTTATTTTATTTTATTTTATTCAATCTGTACTTTATATTCATATTCTACTATTTATTTTATTTTATTTTATTTTATTTTATTCAATCTGTACTTTATATTCATATTCTACTATTTATTTTATTTTATTTTATTCAATCTGTACTTTATATTCATATTCTACTATTTATTTTATTTTATTTTATTTTATTTTATTTTATTCAATCTGTACTTTATATTCATATTCTACTATTTATTTTATTTTATTTTATTTTATTTTATTCAATCTGTACTTTATATTCATATTCTACTATTTATTTTATTTTATTTTATTCAATCTGTACTTTATATTCATATTCTACTATTTATTTTATTTTATTTTATTTTATTTTATTTTATTTTATTTTATTTTATTCAATCTGTACTTTATATTCATATTCTACTATTTATTTTATTTTATTTTATTTTATTTTATTTTATTTTATTTTATTCAATCTGTACTTTATATTCATATTCTACTATTTATTTTATTTTATTTTATTTTATTTTATTTTATTTTATTTTATTTTATTCAATCTGTACTTTATATTCATATTCTACTATTTATTTTATTTTATTTTATTTTATTTTATTTTATTTTATTTTATTTTATTCAATCTGTACTTTATATTCATATTCTACTATTTATTTTATTTTATTTTATTTTATTTTATTTTATTTTATTTTATTTTATTTTATTTTATTTTATTTTATTTTATTTTATTTTATTTTATTTTATTTTATTTTATTTTATTTTATTTTATTTTATTTTATTTTATTTTATTTTATTTTATTTTATTTATTTATTTTATTTTATTTTATTTTATTTTATTTTATTTTATTTTATTTTATTTTATTTTATTTTATTTTATTTTATTTTATTCAATCTGTACTTTATATTCATATTCTACTATTTATTTTATTTTATTTTATTTTATTTTATTTTATTTTATTTTATTTTATTTTATTTTATTTTATTTTATTTTATTTTATTTTATTTTATTTTATTTTATTTTATTTTATTTTATTTTATTTTATTTTATTTTATTTTATTTTATTTTATTTTATTTTATTTTATTTTATTTTATTTTATTTTATTTTATTTTATTTTATTTTATTTTATTTTATTTTATTTTATTTTATTTTATTTTATTTTATTTTATTTTATTTTATTCAATCTGTACTTTAATAATATTTATATTCTACTATTTATTTTATTTTATTTTATTTATTTTATTTTATTTTATTTTATTTTATTTTATTTTATTTATTTATTTTATTTTATTTTATTTATTTATTTTATTTATTTATTTTATTTTATTTTATTTTATTTTATTTTATTTTATTTTATTTTATTTATTTTATTTTATTTTATTTTATTTTATTTTATTTTATTTTATTTTATTTATTTTATTTTATTTTATTTTATTTTATTTTATTTTATTTTATTTTATTTTATTTTATTTTATTTTATTTTATTTTATTTTATTTATTTTATTTTATTTTATTTTATTTTATTTTATTTTATTTTATTTTATTTTATTTTATTTATTTTATTTTATTTTATTTTATTTTATTTTATTTTATTTTATTTTATTTTATTTTATTTTATTTTATTTTATTTTATTTTATTTTATTTTATTTTATTTTATTTTATTTTATTTTATTTTATTTTATTTTATTTTATTTTATTTTATTTTATTTTATTTTATTTTATTTTATTTATTTTATTTTTAAATATAGTTCTTCCAGAGACCGGATTTTTATTAATTTATATATATATTATATATTTAAAAAGACAAATAAAATAATTAAATAATTTGATATGGATTAAACTGATTTTTTTAAAAAATAAAAACTTTATCAGTAACATTAAAATTTAAATTATATATATATTTTTTATTTTATAAATTTATTAAAAATCTTTCTTTTAATGAAAATAATTTAATTAAAAAGACAAATAAAATAATTTAATAATTTAATATGGATTAAACTGTTTTTTTAAAAAATAAAACTTTATCATTAATATTAAAATATTTAAATTATATACATATTATTTTGTAAAATTATTAGGATAGAATTGCTCTTGTTTTAAGTTGGTGAATCAACAGGTATTAGAAAATTGTATATTATTAATAGTGAATTAACAGGTATTAGAAAATTGTATATTATTAATAGTGAATCAACAGGTATTAGAAAATTGTATATTATTAATAGTGAATCAACAGGTATTAGAAAATTGTATATTATTAATAGTGAATCAACATAAGGTTATAATAGTATAAATTTAGTTTCGAGCAGTTCTTGTAATTATTAATGAATGTTTGAAGCTTATTTAAGACTTTACTGATAAGATATTATAAATATGATAAATACTATTGATATGATAAATAAAATTTTATACTTTTTTTTTTTTTTTGTATCATTCTACAATGGAATAATAATTTTATTAATTTTTTTTTTTAAGTATTTTTTTAGACTAGGGAAAATCTTTATTTAATAATCTTTATTAAAAAAATACATAAAAATAAAATGTATAAAATTTTTTACATAAATATTAAAGTTACTGGTAATGAATTCTCAAAAAACTTTAAATATTAAATGAACTACTTTATCTTTTGTATTAGAACTTTTTTAAAGTCACCAATAAAAGAAAAGAAATATTAAAATTATAGAAGTTTAAATACTTTTATTTTGTTCATTATTATTATCTGATTTAAGATATTGATGCTAATTTCATTTAAAAAAAGAATTGTTATTATGATCTTGTTGATAAGATCATTATTGATGGAACAAATGAATGTGAAAAAGCTATTCATAATTTAAGTCATGTATTTTCTCTTTTTGCTTATATTTTTTATGATAGAATGTTTATTAATAAACCAAAAATATCTGTTTAAACTTTAAATTTAATTTTATCTATTTTTATATTTATTTTAATATAAATAATTGACAAAAATAAAATAGTAAATTATAAATTAATTCTTAATAAAATTTTAAATTTAATAAATAAATAAATAAATAAATAAAGTTCGAAATAATAGCGGCTATAAATTGTTGATTTATCATCTATTTATGTTTATTAAATATTAACTTTATATTATTTATTATTTACTATTAATAAATAATAAATAATAAATAATAAATAAATAAATAAATAAATAAATAAATAAATAATAAATAATAAATAATACTAAATAATAATGAATAATAATAAATAATAAATAATATATGATTAAATAATAAATACTAAAAAATATTAAACAATAAAAAATGAATAATAAATAACAAATAAATAATAAAATAATAAATAATAAATAATAAATAATAAATAAATAAATAATAAAGATTATAATAATTTGGTTCATTTATAAAGAATCTAAATAGATAATTTTAATATTATATGGCGTGATAAAATCTTTTTATTTTTTGTTCAGTAAAAAAAAAAATAACAAAAATTAATACTTAAAATTATATATTTAAAATATAAAAATTTTTTTGTGTAAATATTTTACTATTATCTCTTTTATTATATACATAATTATTAAATTATAATATATCATACATTTATGTATATTAAATATATTAATATTTTTATTTATATATTTTAATATATAAAATAAATATTTGTCTCTGTATATAAATTTTTTTGATTTAATTTTTTACAGTTTTATTATTATTTAAAGTTCATTTTAAAAGAATAGAACATAAAAACCAATATTATTCAGTAATTTAAAATTATTGGTGGTTGATTTAATATCTTATTAAAATAATAAGGGAGAGGTCCAAAACGCCAATTTTTTTCACGTGATATATCAAATTTTGAGGCTTTTTAAATTAATAGTTATATGATACTATTTTGTTGTATTATTAATTTGTAATTTTTTTCTTAAAATTTATTAAGTGAATAATTAAATAAATTATAATGGTTAGATAAAAATAAATATTTTTTTACAAAAAAAAAAAAATTAAAATAAAATATTCAAACAATTAAAAGGTTTAATATTCAAACAATTAAAAGGTTTATTTTAAAAAAAAATATATTAATAAAATACTTTAACAATTATATAGATTTATTTATTTAAAAAATATTAATAAAATATTTAAACAACTATTAATAAAATACTTTAGCAATTATATAGATTTATTTATTTAAACAACTATTAATAAAATATTTTAGCAATTATATAGATTTATTTATTTAAAAAATATTAATAAAATATTTAAACAACTATTAATAAAATATTTTAGCAATTATATAGATTTATTTATTTAAAAAAAATATTAATAAAATACTTTAACAATTATATAGATTTATTTATTTAAAAAAAAAATATTAATAAAATACTTATTTATAAAAAAATTTAATTATTTATTTATTCTAAATTAATATTAATTATTTTTTTTAATATATACTAATAAAGAATTTATGAATTAATTAATTATTTTATTTATATTATAATCTAATTAAATTATTAACTTTTAAGTCTTTTTAAAACAACAAATATATATAGCATTTTTTAGCATATAAAGTAGAACTGGGCTTTCTTCTGGTTGTTATGTGGCGGACTTAATAATCATCTGGTATCTATTCTTTATCTGATTTTCCCGATAGGGTTTGGAGAAAGGGTAAAGGGGTTATAATGGCACAATTTCAGGTAAGTATTAATTCCGCTCCTACCATTATTGGATTGCCACGTATTTAATTTCTATATTTGATCACCCATGGCATCCTAGTGTAGTTGTATAGCTTATACTGTGAGGGTTACGAGTTCAATTTCTATAGGATAACACGGATGTTATTTGACATGTCTACTGGAGCTACCTCTGCTTAGGAATTTGGAGCGCCGACGTCGTACTGATATAGTATAAGATATATATACCAAAGTATATATGTTCTTTACAAGCCCATATATATAATATGGAATAGACATGTGAATTCATATGTGTAAAAAACCTATTTATATATCTCTACAAAACGGTTGCTGTAATATATAAATAGTAATTGAAATGTGAACAACAAATTTTAATTTTTGAAATTTCAATTTACAGCTATAATTTAAGTCTTATAAAAATATTATTTTGTAATTTTTATTATTATTTAATATTTTATTTATAAATTATATATAAAATAAAAGGTTTAATTCTATTATTAAGATGTTATAATAACAACTAAAGTTTTAGTTATAATATAAAAAATTAATATTTTAAATAATATTAATTTAAATATAAATTTATAAAATAAAATTTTTTAATAATAAAATATAAAAATATTATATTGATATTAATAATAAAATATAAAAATATAAAAATATAAAAATATAATATTAATAGAAAAATATAAAAATATAATATCAATAATAAAATATAAAATATAAAAATATAATATAAATATTAATAATAAAATATAAAAAATAAGGTTATAAAGAAAATAATTATTTATCATTTTCCTTATAACATGATTGTCAAAAAAAAAAAAAAATTATATAAAAATATTTTATTTTTTATTGACCTTTTTAATTTTTATTTATTTATTTATTTACTTATTTATTTATACATTTATTTCTTTTTTACTTAAAATTATATTAAATTTTATGGCGTAATAATATAAATTTTAAAAGCCACAAATAAATAGATGGCTTATTAAAATTTCAAAAAAAAAAAATTGGCGAAATGGACCACATTCAAATAATAATTTTTCAATAAAAAAAAAAATAAAATACATATGATATTTAACTCAAAGAAAATGAGCCACATTTTAAAATTTTCTATTTTTTTTTTTTTTTTTGAATATTTTTTTTCTTGGCTATTTAAAAAATTATTATTTTAATAATTTTTCAATAAAAAAAAAATTAAAACACATATAATATTTAACTCAAAGAAAGTGAGCCACATTTTAAATTTTTCTATTTTTTTTTTTTTTTTTTTTTTTTGAATATTTTTTTTCTTGGCTATTTAAAAAAGTAAAAGAGTACTGTTTGTGGCTTTATATAAATTTAATATTTTATAATTAATTGTTGAATTTTTATATAAAAAATGTTCTATAATATTTTATTATATAATAAATATATATAACAAATATATTTAAATACAAATAATATATAATTTTAAAAAATTATATAAAACAAACTTTATTTTGGTCAAAATATATATATAAATGATAATTTTTTTTCAAAAGTCCTTTTTTTTTTTTTTTTTTTTAAAAAAAAAAAAAATAAAAATAAATAAATAAAATAAAATAAAATAAAAAATAAAATTTTAAAACAATAAAAATAAATTAATCGAAGATAATGGTATATTGATCTTTGATTAATAGAAATAATAATATTAATATAAAAAATCCTTCAAAATAATAATAATAATAATAATAATAGACAAAAATATATAATTAAATAAACATAAATATTAAAATGAAAATAAAATTATTTGGATTAACCTTATCATCTATTTTCGCATTAGCAAATGGTATTTTTTTTTTTTCAAAAATATAACCTTTTTTGATTTCTTATAAATTATATTATGTATGGGGAAATATTTATTAAAATTAAACAACCTTTTCAATTTATTTGATTATATATAAAGCTAAACAACATTATTTTAATGTTGTTTCAATAAACAATGATGAATACTCACTAGGTGTAAAAATTAATGGACAAGTATCTAATTTTACTTCGAAATACTTTCCATGTAAATATATATATTAATTTTGTATTATTATTATTAAATAAATAAAACGTAATTATTTAATAATATTTAAAAATTTAAAGAATGAAAGACTAATTATTTATTAAAATATATATATTTTATTTTAAATAAAATTTAAAAAATAAAAGTATTTACTGGTACGGTAAATGTCGATAAGGTTGATAAATATAAATATGTTTTATTGAATCGTTCAGGTTCAGTTGTTGAGGAAGAATCTTTTGAAAGAACATATTCTGAAGAAAATTCAAATAAAAATGAAGTTTATAATAGGTAATTGATACTTTTATTATTAAAATATTTAATATATTATTATAATATTATAATATATTATTGTAAAATTTAAAAAAAAAAAAAAAAAATTAAAAAAAAAATATTTTAATTTAAAACTTTCATCTGAATATATGTTAATATAAATAATTAAATAGAACAAATAAGAAAGTCGAAGTTCCAAAACTTCCAGAACCATTAAAAATTAGTTTTCCAATGGGTACCGAAAAATATGAACCATTCCCAAAAAATGAAATATATAATGTATTTGCTAAATGTAACGAAGATCAATACAATGATAGAAAGAATAATCCATTCCTCGAAGGTAAACAACGTAATGATGAATTGGTTAATTGTACAATTAGTATAGTAACTCCTGAAAAGGTTTATCAGAGTAATGGTAATATTCATTTAAGTGGTTATGGAAGTCGTCTCTATAAAAAATTATCTTGGGTTATTAAGTTGGATAATAAATTTATGGGTAGAAATACTATAAAAATTAGAGCTGTTGCAAATGATGCCACTTTAATGCGTGATAAATTAACTGCAGATTTATATAGAGCTATGGGTGTTCCAGTTCAAGAAGGTACTTATGCTAGAGTTATTATTAATAAAGATGTTTGGGGCTTATATACTATTGTAGATAATCACAATAAAAAATGGTACGCAAATTATATACATGGTAATAATAAGAGTCGTGTTGGTACTTCATATAAAATGGTTTCTAGTCATCCTGTAGGTCCATTTGCTGATCTTAAATACTTAGGTGATGATCCTCTAAATTATTCTGGAGCAGGATCTTATGGAGTTGATGAAGTTGATGAAGCTGATCCAGAAGCCAATGCTCTTGATACAAGTACTAAATGGAATCGCTTAATAAAGTTTGTAAAGTTATTTGATGAATGGAATAAGAAATATCAAAATGATAATTCTGATGCAGCCATTGAAGCTCTTAATAAATTCCTTGACGTTGAACAAACTCTTAGAATGATGGCTGTCGATGCTTTAACTATGGGTTATGATAATTTTTGGTATGTTCAAAGTAATACTCTTATTTATTATAATCCTCAAGCGGATAAATATCAATTTATTCCATACGATTTTGATGAAGCCCTTAAGGGTCGTAATGATTTATTTGATTTTGAAGTTGTTAAAGATGATTGCTTAACTTGGGCAAATATACCTGAAACTGGTAGTGATCAATACTTTACTAAAGCTATTCTTGCTCATCCACAAATTAAGGCAAGATATGATGTTGTATTAGCTGCTGCATCAAGAAGATTATTCACTGTTGATTCTGTTTCTCCATATATTGATGCCATTTCTAATTTAATTAAAGAAGATGTTGAATGGAACTTCAATTTAGCCAATAACTATACTTCATCTTATGATGGTCTTGTTAATCATTTTACTTTGAAAAACTTTAATGATGCTACGAATATTGGTAAGGTACCATATGATCGTGACGTCACTCCTGATGAAGTAGTATATGGTCTTAAAAGATATATTCAAATGAGAGGTGATGGTTGCAGAGCTTATACAAAGGATGTAGTCGTTCCAGTTGAAGAAATAAATTCAGCTAATCATTTTACTTCAACAGCAACTATTATATTTGTTTTATTCCAAATATTTATTTATTTCATTTAATAGAATGATTTATTTTATTTTTATTTTATTTTATTTTATTTTTTTTTTGACATAAATAATTAAAAAAAAAATAATAATAACAAGAAATATATATATATATTTTTTTTTCAAAAAAAAAAAAAAAAAAAGATAATAATAATTAATTCATTATTTATATAATATACTTATACTTATTAAAACAAAATATAAATATTTTTTATACAAATTCTCAATACGATTACATAATAATGTTAAATTAAAAAAGTTATATTAAAAATAAGTTAATATAAGTATTTAAATTAAAATTTAGTTAATTATATATATATTAAAATTAATTTTTAATATATATATTCATGACAATAAGCAAAAATGACAATATTCATATCTAAATATATTATTATTTTCATCTTTTTTCTTTGAAAAAAAAAAAAAAGAGCAAAAAAATAGAAAAAGAAAAAAGATTATAATACATTTTAGAAATCAAATTTATTATTAAACACACACACAAAAAAAAAAAAAAAAAAGAAGAAGAAGAAAAAAAGAAAAAGAAGAAGAAGAAAAAAAGAAAAAAAAGAAGAAAAAAAAAAGTGGTTTAAAATGAAAATATAATATATATATATATATTAAAAAAAAAATAATAATATATAAATGACATTTTTTTTATAAAAAAATTGTTATTTATAGTAACCAATATTTATAGTTCTTAAAAGAAAATGATCTGATTCTTATCTATGTTAAAAAAAAAAAAGAAGACGAAAAAAAAAAAATGAAATGAATAATTCTTTCATTTCAATATTCTTTTAATAAAATTTAGAAAGAAAATAGAAAAAAAAAAAAAAAAAAAAAAAATGAAATGAATAATTCTTTCGTTTCAATATTCTTTTATTAAAATTGAAAGAAAAGAATCAATTTTTTTTTTAAGAATAGAAATATATATATATAATTTTAGTAAAAAATAAACAATTTTTTTTTTATCAAAATATAATCAAAAATAAAATAAATAGAATAAAATTACCACAAAAAAAAAAAAAAAAAAAAAAAAAAAAAAAAAAATAGAGAGTAGAAAATATCATGTTTTTTTATATTTTCATTTTTATTTTATTATTATTATAATTATTATATAATAGAAGATCAATATAATAAAGTTCAGAGGTTAAAGAAAATGATATTTTAGGATTTTTTAAAATCAAAAAAAATTTTTTTTTTTACTAAAAGTAAATATATATATATATATATATATATTTTTTTTTTTTTTTTTTTTTTTTTTTTTTTTTTTTTTTTTTTTTTTTTTTGTCAGTTTATATAAATAGTAAAGTTTGATCAATTTAAAGCAAGAAATAAATTATAATTTCATATTTAATATTATTAATTATTACTATCATTATTATTATTATTATTATTATTATTTAACCACATTAATCATATATAATTACTGATGAAAATTCAATTTTTATTAGTTTTAATAGTTTATATTTAAATTCTCTTATTTGACAATAGAAATATTATTATCAACAAAATTATTTTTAAATAAAGTTAAAAAAAATAGATATGCTGGTATAATGTGTATACTTTTCGTTATTTATTTTTTATTATTTTTTTTTTATTAAAACTATTATTAGCGTAATTAATGTAATTATTAACAAATTATTCTTATAAATATCATCTTTTGTAAAAAAAAAAAAAAAAAAATAAAAAAAATTAATAGCTTTTTTTTTTTTTTTTTATTTTTTTTTTTTTTTTTTTTTTAAATTGACGATATTTAAAATTTGGTATTATAAATTATTATTTTAAAGCATCTCAGTCTCTCTTGTACTTTTATATTAATCAATAAATATAAAAAATAACATTTATTTATTTATTTATTTTATTTAATAACCAAATCATTTTTGGTGATTATACTAAAACGCTATTCCTGGTGCGATCTGCGACTCTCTTCGTATAAATTATTCCTTGAGTTAGTACTCAACAAAGGATGCTATTTTGACGGTACAAACGCAAACTAACCAGAATCGTCAACGCTAAAAATGCAGTAAAACAGGAGAAGACCATATTTTCTTTCTGATATCTTTAATTAAAACCTTTTAATACAGAAATCTTATAATCTTGAGGTGAGGTTCGTTGTATATGAACTTTTTTTTTTTTTCTGAATTTATTTATACATTTTATTTTGAATATTACTTTTTTATTTCATGTTAACTTTTTTTAAATATAATTATGTTCTAATTAGGCAAATAATATTTATTTCTTTATTAATTCTGTTTTTTTTTTTTTTTTTTTTTTTATATAAAATAAAAAATATTCGTGTAATGAATAAATAAATAAAGATTAAAGTTCGTAATAATTAACGGCAAAAAAAAAAAAAAAAAAAATTATTATTATAATATTTTAAGTTTAATAGCATAATTTAAAATATTATTATTAATCTTTTTTTTTTTTTTTTTTTTTTTTATTATTTTTTATTATTATTATTATTATTATTATTATTTAATTATTAATTAATATTTATTTCTTTATACTATTTTATATTAATAAATATATATAAATATATATTTTAATGTTCTTAAGCAAACCTAATCCAATAAAGATTAAAAATACTTTAATCATTTTTGCATTTATTCATTTATTCTCTTTTTTTATTTTTAATTAATAATTTTAATATTTAAATCATTTAGGCATTTCAACCAAAATTCAATGAAATCATTTTTAACACTTCCTTTTTTTTTTTTTTTTTTTTTAATAGAGTTTCCATATTTTTGTAATATTTAATAATAGTCTTGATTTCCTCAGTTCGTATTAATTTTTTTTTTTTTTTTTTTTTTTTTTTTTATTTATTTTTTTGGAATTCTTTCAGTTCTCTTTTCGAAGTCAATGTAATATTTAGATTCTTCTTTATACAATTCTGATAATATTTGAAAAAAAAGTTTTTTTTTTTTTTTTTTTTTTTTTTTTTTTTTTTTTTTTTTGGAAAATAATTTTATTAAATATTAAAAAAATTTGAAGCGTTATTTGTAATATACTTAATATTATCTTAATAATTCCTATTTTCAATTTCATAGCTAATTAAATAGGTTTTTTTTTTTTTTTACTATAAATATCATATATATATTTAGGGTTAATAAAAAGAAAGTTCGATATATTTTGATAATATATATATAAATCTATTATGTCTTATTTTATTTAATAATTTTAATAATATATATTTTTTTAATTATATATTTTAAATGAAGATTAATTGTCCAAATCATATTTTTTAATTCTTTTATATTTTAAATTATTCCTTTTTTTTTTTTTTTTTTTTTAGTGTAACTGATATTTAAAATTATTATTTTCATAGTTATAAAAATATTATTATTGATTTTTCTGTAATTAATGTTGCAGTATATATTATTTATTTATTTATTTATTATATTATTTATTATTTATTTATAACATATAATGCTTTAAGAAAAACTATTTTATGGTTTTCTAAGGTACTTAAGTATTATTTTTATTAATTCATTTATGTATATATATTTGTAAATAATAATAATAATTATTTATAATTTTAATCGTCACTATTATTATTACTATTATTGTTTATATTATTATTTATTTTATTATTTATTATTTATCAATTATTTATTATTTATCAATTATTTATTATTTATTTATTTATTTATATAAATATTTACTTTAAAATACATAAGTACATCAATATTAGTTTAATGTTAACTTTATTCATATATAAAGTTAAATTCTAGCTTTAGTTTAATAAAATAAAATATTAAATTATATTAAATATATTGAAATTTCAAATTAAATATAAAATAATATGTATCTTGAACAAGCCACAATTAAATATAAAAACATGTAATTTGGGGGTGTGTCATTTCGAAAATTTTTATTACATAAATTTGTATTTTGTTGTAGTGCATTTCGGAAAACATGGCGTATTATAATGTAATAAATAAATAAATGAATAAATAAATTATAAATGAATAAATAAATTTTTAAATAATAATAAAAATAATTAAGACAAACGTTTATTATGACTAAAAAAATTTTTTTTAGAAAACTAAATAAAAATATATATATATATATATATAATTACTACATATATATAATAATTATATTTTTTTTATTTTATTTTAAATATTATTAATTATTATTAATACATTAATACCATGTTTATATTATCAACAGAAAATACAGATTGAATAAAATAAAATAAAATGAAATAAAATAAAATAAAATGAATAGTAGAAACATAAATATAAGTACAGATTGAATAAAATAAAATAAAATAAAATAAAATAAAATAAATAGTAGAATATAAATATAAGTACAGATTGAATAAAATAAAATAAAATAAAATAAAATAAAATAAAATAAAATAAATAGTAGAATATAAATATAAGTACAGATTGAATAAAATAAAATAAAATAAAATAAAATAAAATAAAATAAAATAAATAGTAGAATATAAATATAAGTACAGATTGAATAAAATAAAATAAAATAAAATAAAATAAAATAAATAGTAGAATATAAATATAAGTACAGATTGAATAAAATAAAATAAAATAAAATAAAATAAAATAAATAGTAGAATATAAATATAAGTACAGATTGAATAAAATAAAATAAAATAAAATAAAATAAAATAAATAGTAGAATATAAATATAAGTACAGATTGAATAAAATAAAATAAAATAAAATAAAATAAAATAAAATAAATAGTAGAATATAAATATAAGTACAGATTGAATAAAATAAAATAAAATAAAATAAAATAAAATAAATAGTAGAATATAAATATAAGTACAGATTGAATAAAATAAAATAAAATAAAATAAATAGTAGAATATAAATATAAGTACAGATTGAATAAAATAAAATAAAATAAAATAAAATAAAATAAAATAAAATAAATAGTTGAAATATAAATATGAAGTACAGATTGAATAAAATAAAATAAAATAAAATAAAATAAATAGTTGAAATATAAATATGAAGTACAGATTGAATAAAATAAAATAAAATAAAATAAAATAAATAGTTGAAATATAAATATGAAGTACAGATTGAATAAAATAAAATAAAATAAAATAAAATAAATAGTTGAAATATAAATATGAAGTACAGATTGAATAAAATAAAATAAAATAAAATAAAATAAATAGTTGAAATATAAATATGAAGTACAGATTGAATAAAATAAAATAAAATAAAATAAAATAAAATAAAAAAAAATATAATAATTATTTTATATATATAGGAATCTTACATATTTTAATTTTTTTTCATTTATTTTTCTAAAAAAAAAATTTAAGTTATAATAACGTTTGTCTTTTAATTATTATACTATATTAGAGTAAATAAAAAAATTTAAATGAAAAGTAAATAATTTTAATTATTTATAATTCATATTTTCATAAACGATATATATATATATTAATTTAAATAATATAAGAATTAAAAATTAAAACAATAAGAGTTGAATAATTGATCCTATTAAAATAATTAATTATTTGCATAGTAATATTTATAATGTTTGATCAATATGAATCAATTATTATTAAAATATAATAATAACAATTATAATTTTAATAAAATAATAAAAATCTTTTATTGAATTTAATATGTTTAATAACATAATTAATTTTGAAAAGTATATTGATATTAATAAAATTTATAATAATATAATATTGATATTGATATTAATAAAATTTATAATTATATAATATTGATATTGATATTAATAAAATTAATATTGATATTGATATTAATAAAATTTATAATTATATAATATTGATATTGATATTAATAAAATTTTAACTAGTATCAAATAAATCGGTTTTAGTTATAAATTACTTACTAAAAATAACTAAAAGATAATTTCTATTAAGATTATTAAATAAACACAATAGGTAAATAAATTTGTATTTTTCTAGCATTTTTTTAAATTAAGATTATTTAATTATTATTTAAACGGTTATAAATATAAATTTAAAATAAATAAATTTTTATTTTTCTAGCATTTTTTTAAATTAAGATTATTTATTTTAAATTAATATTTATATCGTTTAAATCAATTAAACATTCTTTCCATAATTTAATTAATTCATTTCTGTTGCATCCATTATAAAATAAGTTTATTTCCTTACTTTTGTAATTTTCAATTAAAATTTTAATTTCATCAGTTGCACTAAATATTTTTTGCTTTTTTTTCCAATTTCCTTTAGTTCTCCTTTGATAATCATTATAAGATAAGTTTTCTTCTTCTTTTAATATATATATTAATTTATAAAATAAAGGTTTATTTGGAAATATATTATTTAAGTAGCTATTATAAGATTCTGATGCATTGTTTGTTAAATGCTCTATATTTTCATAATAATTCCAATTATTAACATTATACTTAATAATTTTTATTAAAATATTCTAAAAATTGCAGAAAATTATTATACTTTTTTTTTTGACAAATTCTTTTTATTATAATATAAATATCAAATATATAGTTAGGGTTTATAAACGGTAAGTTCGAAATAGCTTTATAATAAATATATACATCATTATTATTCTTCACTTCATGATAACATAATATATTTTTTTGTTTTTCTAATGATCTTTTGTAATGCCAAACACAATATTTAATATTTATATTGGGAAAAACTTTTTTTGCGGCATTAGATATACCTTGTTCAAAATCACAATGAAAATTAATTGTAGTAATTAATGTATTACTCCTAAATTTATTTGCATTTTTTTTTATTTCTTTAAATAATGTTTCATATGTAGATTGTTTTTTATTTTTTAATATAGAAATGGAAGTAGTGTAAAACATATTAAATTCCCCAACATAAGTCCTTGTTATAAATAACTGATAACTAAATTTCGGTGCTGCATAAAATGTACCGTCCGCAAATATATTTTTATGATAATTCGAAAATAAATATGCTTGGAATGGTGATTGAAAGATTATTAGATCAGTATTTTTAAATATCATAAAATTTTCATTTCTTTTCGTTTTATAATATTTTGATTCAATGAGAATATCATCAAAACTTTTTATGTTTGGAGGAAATTGTTTATTTATATTTCTTATTATTTGGGATCTAATTGTACTATATTCGGGACATATAAGTCCCATTTCTTGAGAAAAGGCATTAAATATATGTTTAGGTTTTATATCCATAGGAATTGAATTTTTCTTAATTTCTTCCTTAATTTTATGCTTTGCTACTGATATAGACACATCAATTTCTTTTTCGAGATGGTTATGTAAACTTTCATATTTTAAAACCTCCTTTTTATCATTTAAAATAATTAAAGATTTACATTTATTTATAGTCTTATATTCAGTGCATCTATAAATTTTTGATTTATCTTTCCTTTGAAATGAAAAATTAAATTTGTGTTTTTTATTAATAATAATTTGTTCATTTCCTCTATTTGTTTCACTTATTTCAATTTCTATATTGTCTTCCATTAATAATTAAAATTTTTCAATAAAATATTTTAATAAATATACTTTTAAATGCTTTGAAACTTTTTTTTTTTTTTAATATTTAAAATAATAAACCTTTTTTTAATTAATTATATAATTATTTAAATAATTATTTAATTATTAATTATTTATTATTTCTTTATTTACTATTTTATTTATTTATTTTTATTTTTATTTTTTATTTTTTATTTTATTTTATTTTTTTTATTTTTTAATGCTTAAAAAATAAATTTTTATTTATTTTTATTTTATTTTTCAATGTTTAAAAAAAAAGTTTTCTTATTTCTTATTTTTATTTTATTTTTCAATGTTTAAAAAAAAAGTTTTCTTAGTTCTTATTTTGATTTTATTTTTCAATGTTTAAAAAAAAAGTTTTCTTATTTGTTAAGCATTAAAAAATAAAATGTTTATTTATTTTTTATTTTATTTTTCAATGTTAAATAGAAATACCTAACCTAATTATTATTTATTGAAGTGTTGTATTTCGCCAAAAGTTGAATTTCGTCCAGTTAAATTTCGCCAAATTCAACTTTTGGTGGCTTATAAATTTTCGTCATAAAATATCACCACATTTATTATTCACGCCATATTGTGAATATATGGCTTTTTAAAAATTGTAGAAAAAAGCCACAAAATTATGATACAATTAGATATACGCCCCACGTAAGATTACGTGTTTGAAAATTTTTGAGAATTGTAATTTTATTTATTTAATTAATTAATTATTATTCATTAAATTTTTAATAAAATTAAGTGGCTTAAAATTAAAATTATTTAAGCCGTACAACAAAATACAAATTTATGTAATAAAAATTTTCGAAATGCACACTCCCCATGTAATTTTATCTATATTTTAAATCTTTGCTAGCCATTTATTTATTTCTACAAATAATAAATTTATATTAATTAATAAAAAACAATTTTTATATAAAATACTTTAATTAATTTATTTATTTATTCATTTAATAATTCTCAATTGGCGAAATGCAACTTGGAGAAATGCCCCGCTCTCCTAGAATGTATCTTATTGAATTAGGTTAAACTGTCTTAGCTTCAAAAGGAAGTTAGGAACTAGAGAGGTACTCCGAGAAAAAGCACACTAAAAAATCTCAACAATAATATACATGACAGAATACCAATGCTGAACACTCAGTAAGACTTTTCAACAGGGATAATTTTCGTTTATGTGAAAGCAAACCGACTCGTTGTGACTACCTCAATAAGGATAAAGGGTAGTATACACCGGAAGTAAAAAATAATATATATATATATAAATTATTAATGTACCATTTATTTTTTTTTAAATTTTTTTTTTCCTTTTAAAAAAGTATTTATTATAAATTTACTGCATAATAGTAAAATTTTAAAATTTAAAAAATTTAATATAAAATTATAACATATATATATTATATCTTATGCTTTACTGAATATATAATTTATTTAAAATCAGCTTTTTATTTAAATGAATTTTGTAATATCATTTTTAACTTTAATTATTATTTCAATAAATAAATTTTAGTTTTTATATATTTTAAATAAAAAAAATTAAAAAGGTTGATAATATTAAAAAAAAAGTGTTTATTAAAGAAGAAATATAATAAATAAATAAAAGTTAATAAATAAATTAGTATTATTATTGATTTCAATTAATAATAATACTAATTAATTATATCTAATAAAAGTATATGTATCATTAAAAATATACCATACATTCTAAATAATAAATCTTTTATAATTCATAATTTAAAAAAAAAAAAATAAAATAAAAATAACATTTTTTACATATTAATAATTTAATAATTCTAATGATAAGTTTTTTTTTTTTTATTTAATTTAATAGACTATTTTTATTATG
The DNA here is from genome assembly GCA_016946835.1 of Neocallimastix lanati (nom. inval.). Taxonomy (NCBI): domain Eukaryota; kingdom Fungi; phylum Neocallimastigomycota; class Neocallimastigomycetes; order Neocallimastigales; family Neocallimastigaceae; genus Neocallimastix; species Neocallimastix lanati (nom. inval.). The sequence continues at coordinate 630,776 of JACVTC010000079.1, read as the reverse complement.
TAAAATAAAATTAAATACTTTTTTCTTTATTAAGAAACTGTGTTAATAAATATTTCAATAATTTTTATTGTTATTTTATTTTATTATTTTATTATTTTATTTATTATATAATATATATATATGTAATATGTAATATATAATATGTGATATTTAATATTTAATATATTTAATATCTATTATTTGTTATTTATTATTTATTATTTATTATATATTATTTATTATTTATTATTTATTATTTATTATTATTGTTTTATTGTTAGCATAATTATTATTATTATTATTACTACTTATTATTATTTTTATTTATATTATAAAATATATACCAATATATATTTTAAATAAGCAAAAAAAAATATTTTAAAGGCTGAATTTACAGTTGTGGATTAATTTTTTATATAAATATTTTTAAATATTTCTAGTATTGTTAATATAAGTATGTATATCAATATTTATTTATAAAGAACCTATATTAATATATCAATTATTTATTAATTTAAATATTTAATATTTTAAATAAGTTTAATAAATAAATATGTTTTAAGTAAATCTTTTTTTTCTTTTTGTTAAAACATAACATAAAATAGTTCTTTGAAATATTCATAATAAATATGTAATTAAAGATGTAATGTATTTGATATTGTAATATATATTAGTTTAAATAAAAGATAAAGAAATAAAAGAAAAATGGAACAAAGTAATTGCTAATTATTTATTAGTTTCATATTTTAAATAGAATTGCTTAAAAAAGGTTTTTTTTTTTTTATTTTTATTATTTATTTTTTTTTTTTATTAGTTTATAAGTAAATTATTTATTAGCTTTAGATTTTAAATAAACTTAAAAAAAAAATAAAAGTAAAAATACCTTTTTTAATCAATTTTAAGTAAAGTATGTTTGAAATATTTTAAATAGTGATTAACAATTTTAACAATAAAAATTTTTTTGTAATACAAAAAATTAATTTATTACAATATATTACAATATATTTGGTTTATTAATATATATATTTTTTATTAAATATATATATATTATTATTTTTCTATTTGATTTTATTATAAATAATTTAATTAACAAAAGAGCAAATTATAATAAATAAAATAAATAATCAATAATTAATGACATATGATAGAAAAAAAAAAAAATAGAATTTGCTCTAATTATTTAAAAATATTAAAATACTATTTTATTTATGATAAAACTTTTAGAATAAATAAATAAATAAATAAATAAATAAATAAATAAATAAATAAATAAATAAATAAATAAATAAATAAATAAATAAATAAATAAATAAATAAATAAATAAATAAATAAATAAATAAATAAATAAATAAATAAATAATAAAACTTAAATAAAAGATAATACTAATAATAATGTAATTATAAATAATAAACAATAAATAATAATAAACATAATATAAATGCATATTAAATAATAAATATATATAATAAATATATAAATAAATAAATAATTTTATGGTCTATGCTATTTAAAATTTATAAACAAATAATATTATTTTTAAAATTCATTTTAATATTTTAATTGTAAAGAATTAATTATATATAATTAGTATTATTTATTATTATTTTTAATTATTATTTTTATTACTTCACAATAATTTCTATAGAGAATTTTTATATATATAATATATTTTATTAATATATTGTAATAAATTTATATTTTATCTGCATATATTATTTTTATTAAAAATTTAAAATAATAATTCTTTAATTCTTTTACTTTTTTATATTATTATTATTATTATTATTATTATTATTATTATTTTCTTTTTTATTTATTTACTTATTTGTAGAATAAATAAACTATTTTTTTTCTCTCTACTATAAAATAAAAAAATAAATAAAAATTAAAAAAAAAAAAAAATAAAAAATAAAATAAAATTAAAAAAAAATAAACTCTTTTTATAAATAAAAGAATATTTAATACAATTAAATATTTTGTATATATAAATATTCGAAATAAAATTTTGATAATTAAAAATTTTTATATTAATAGAGAATTAGAACTCTATTTTTTTAATAATTTAATAATAAATATAATAAATAATTAAAAATAAAACAGTTTTCCCTTTGAAAAACTTTTTATTTTTTAAAATTTATTATATAAATACAATTTAAAAATTATTTTAAATTTTAAATAATAGAATAAATATATAATATTTAAGCAGCTTTTTTTTTTCTTTAATTTTATATATTAATTTAAAAAGGACAAAATAAAAAAAAATAGAAAACATAAAATAATCATAATAATAATAATTTATATATCTAATTATATCCCTTTTCTTCAATAAATTAAAATATTTCGGTAAATTTTTCAAAATAATAATAATAATTTTATTAATGAAAAGTATTATAACAAATATAGAAAGTTTATTAGTAAAAATTAAAAAAAAGTAATATTGAATTGATATATATTGATATATTTCATATTATAATATTATATATATTATATACTATTTAATCATTAATTTATATGTAAATGTCGAAAAACGATAAAAATAATCAGAATATGGATTTATTAACAAGAATAGAAAAAAATAATATATCTTCGATATTAAGTGGCTATGAGGTATAATAATTTATTATATGAAAATGAAAATGAAAATGTATATATGTTTATATAGGAATGGATAATTAATATATAATAAACAAATATTTTTTGTTAATGAAATAATAGATTTTAGGTCAAGCAGTAGCAAAACTTTATTTAGCTTTCCCAAATCCAAATACATGGAGCTATTCTAATATTGTTGGTGTAGTATCACTTGTTAAAATAAATAATACCTATTCATTTAAGATTGTTGATGCTGTAAGTGAAATTAATAATACTTATCAATAAGACAACTTCATCTCTATAAATAAATATAATTTAATGGATGTTTATTAATGATAATATAAAATCTAATACAAAATCATTAATTTTTAAAAATAATATTCTGATATGTTAAAATTCTATATTTATTTGTATTTATGTTTATTTCGTTTATTCAAAAATAAATTAATAGAATAAGAAAGAAATCCTTTGGGAATATGATATTGATTCAAATATGAAATATACACAATCAGAAGACTATTTACATGTTTTCCCATATAAAACAATTGTAATTTTTTTTTTTTTTATTTATAATTATGTATTAATATATATATATTTTTTTATAAATAATATTTATTAAAAAAAAAAAAAATATAATATATATATATTTAATTAAAAAAAAATTAAATAATAAAGAAATGCATGGCTGGATTCTCCTTTACTGATGAATCTGAAGGTCAAGAATTTTACAATTGTGTTGTAAACCGTAATACTAGTGCCAAAATTTCACCAGTTTCTAGTAGAGTTAGTTCACCAAAAATGAATACTATTTCACCAGTAACTAAAAGTATTAATATCGAAACTAAAAGTAAAGATAAGAAGGATAAGAAGGATAAGAAACGTAAGCTTTAAGAAAAAAGAAGTTTATATATAGAATTAAATAATTGAAATTTTAGTTAAAATTTGAAAATTAAATTAAATCATATTTTTTTTTTTTGTATTATACTTTTAATAAAAATAATAAACAAAAAAAGATAAGAAAAGCAAGAAAGGTCTTTTTGGTTTTGGAAGTAGCAAAAAATCTAAATCTAAAAAGGGTAAGAAAGGTGGTATTGATAAAAGTTTAATTGGTAAACCAACAAACTTTCGGTAAATATTAATTTCAATGTAGTAATAAATAAATAAATAAATAAATAAATAAATAAATAAATAAATAAATAAATAAATAAATAAATAAATAAATAAATAAATAAATAAATAAATAAATAAATAAATAAATAAATAAATAAATAAATAAATAAATAAATAAATAAATAAATACTATTTTATAATATCATAATATTTCGAAAATTTAATTTATATACATTTATTTTTGTAATAATGCATTTATTTATTTTATTAATATATATTTTTAAAAAAAATTAGTCATGAACAATATATTGGTTTTGATCCAGAAAAAGGTTTTGTTGTAAGTAAAATATAAAAAAGCAGAAAAAGTTAAAAAAAAGTTTTTTTTTTTTATTTATATAAATGTATTAAGTATTAATTACAAAATTAATAATTAAAAAATAATATTTAATAAATGTTTAAATATTATAATAATTAAAAAATAATATTTAATAAATTATATATATTTAAATAATTATATTAAAATAAAGACCCAAAACGCAAGTCCTGAATGGCAAGAAATCTTTAAAAAGGCTGGAATTACTCCAGAAATTTTAGAAGATAAAAAGAATAGAAAAATTGTTAATGATTTTATTAAAAGACATGAATCAGAGGTTAAACGTGTACCTCCACCAATAGTAGCTTCACCTGCAAAGAAAGGTATAATTAAATACTTTTGATATCTTAAAAAATAGTTTTATCCATTTAATTATATATATTTTTAATTTTATTGTTTTAAATATTTGATTAATTATATGATAAATTTTTATTAATTAAATCTAATCAAATTGATATATTTTTGTATATACTAATTTATATAATTAGAAAAAAGACCACCACCACCTCCTCCACCAAAGAAGAGACCAGCCCCACCGCCACCACCATCTAGAAGACCTAATCAAGCTAGAAGACCACCACCACCACCACCTCCACAAAGAAAGAAGCCTCAAAGAGCTCCACCACCACCACCTCCAACTCAAAGAAAACCAATTAAAAGTGTACCTGCTCCACCACCACCACAAAGACCAGCCGTTCAAGCTTCAACTATTCCAGCTCCACCACCACCACCACCACAAAGACCAACTTCTCAAACCTCATCTATTCCAGCTCCACCACCACCACCACAAAGACCAACTGCTCAAACCTCATCTATTCCAGCTCCACCACCACCACCACCACAAAGACCAGCTGTTCAAACCTCATCTATTCCAGCTCCACCACCACCACCACCATTACCTGCTCCTTCAGCTGGTATTCCACCACCACCACCTCCTCCACCTTTACCAGGTCAAACCACTGCTCCTTCAGCTGGTATTCCACCACCACCACCTCCTCCACCTTTACCAGGTCAAACCACTGTTCCTTCAGCTGGTATTCCACCACCACCACCTCCTCCACCTTTATCAGGTCAAGCTTCTGCTCCATCAACTGGTATTCCACCACCACCGCCACCACCAGCTAGACCAGCACCATCTACTGGTAATGCAAAAAGTGATCTTTTAGCCTCCATTAGAAGTGCTGGAGGTATTTCATCACTTAAGCATGTTGATGAATCTCAAAAAAGAGATGCTAGTGGTTTAATAACTCCTGGTAGTTCTTCAGGTCCAAAACCAGCACCAAGTTCTTCTGGAGGTGCTATGTCTGGTGACCTTTTAGCTAGTATTAGAAATGCTGGTGGTATTGCTTCACTTAGACATGTTGATAAATCTGAAATTAGAGATGCAAGTAGCGCTAAGCCATCAGCTGCAGCCACAAGTTCAAAGGATAATACCAATGATTTAGCGGCTGCTTTGGCTCAAGCTCTTTCATTACGTAATGATGCATTTGGAAGTGATGGTAATATTTATATATATATATTTATTCTAATTTATCTATTTTATTTTTATTATAAAATATATTTGTAATACAATAAATATTTTATTTTATTTAGTTTTAATTATTTTAAATTTAATATTTATTTTAGTTTAATTTTTTTTTTTTTTTTTTTTTTTTTTTTTTTTTTTTTAATTTTTATTTTAATTATTTTTTATTAAATTTAATTTACAATTTTATTATTTTATTATTATTATTATTATTATTTTAAATAACTAATATTATAATTATTATCAATTTATTTTTTAGATGATAGTGATTCTGATTCTGATGAATCTGATGACTCCTCTGAATGGTCAGATTAAGCAATTTAAAATAAAAAGAAATATGAATATATATAAAAGGCAATTATCTATTTATTCAAAATTAATGAAGACTTTAAACTATTATTCAAGTACAAATAATCCTATTTACCATATATAATAATAATAATAACATAATAATAATAAATATAAAAATAAAATAAAAGTATATAAATTTTTTTTATATAATAATAAAGTAATAATAATACTAAAATAATTATAAAATAATAAATAATAATAATAATTATAATTATAATAAAATAATATTAAATCATTTCCATAAGATATTTATTATTATTTTTTTTTATATATAATAGAAAATTCAAAAATTTATATGTATAAAACAAATATGTATTTACAAAAGAAGTTTTAATAATTAATTTTAATATTTTATTTTAATTATTAAAATAATATAATAAAAATAATAAAAATAAAACTTTTTGAATTAATAATTATAAAATATAATTAATATTAATATTAATAAAATATTTTATTTTAATAATTAAAATAATATAATAAAAGTAATAAAAATAAAATTTTTTGAATTAATAATTATAAAATAAAATTAATATTAATATTAGTAGCAATTAAATTATAATAATTATAATAATATAATAAAACTAATAAACATGCTTAGTAAACGTTTTATATATGAAAAATCAGTCTCTTGATTATATTAATTTGTATTAATATAATATATAGAAAAAAATAAAATTAAAAATAAAGCAAATCAAAATAAAATAAAATAAAACAAAATAACAAAATGACAAAATAAAATAAAATAAAATAAAAAAAAAAAAAAGGAAATTCATTAATTTTATGTTTTATATGTGGTTTATTTCTTTGATTTTTATCATATTTTATTATATTAATAAATATTTACACACCACAAAAATAAAAAAAAAAAAAATCAAAAAAGTTATATAAATTTATTTAATAAAATGATTATTTTTATAATAAAATGAGTAAATTAGGAAAATAAAAATAATTCTATTAATGGATTTATTTATTGATTTATATATGAAATTTATATATTTAATTATGCATATAATATATATTAAAAGTTATTAAATTATATATAAAAAAAAAAGTAAAATAAAATGTAGATACATTAAAAAATGTATTTATAATTTTATATAATAAAGTTGTATTTTTATTGGATGTTAATGTAAATGTCTATCAAATGAAGGCTTGGGATTTTAGTGATTTTTATTGGACAAAATAAATTTTGATACTATTTTTTATAAAATTAAATAAAAATTAATATAATAATTTTTTTTTTTTTTTTTTACACTTTTGCAAGAAATTTTATATAATATTTATTTATAATATATATTATTATATTTAAAGGTAAAATATAAATATATATTTTTAATGGACACACATTCAAAAAAAAAAAAAAAAATTTGAATTAGTTATTGATTTGATACCAACAATTAATTGGAATGTTAATTTTTAACAATAAATAAAATTAAAATATGTTATATGGACTTCAAAATGAAATAATAGAAATAAGAAATAATACGATTTTTTAAATATAAAGTCAAGTATATATATATATAAAGGACAAATAATTAATCATGGGATATCTATATAATTATTAAATAATATTTTATTCAAAGTATTACAAAAAATTTAAACAAATTTTTACTACATATATAAATACCATTTAAAACAATAAAATAAATAAATTATACGGGATATATATAGAATAACAGCAATATAATCTAAAATATTAATGACTTTAATTTTTATTATTATTATTTAATATAAAAAATTAGAACATAATAATTTAAATATTAATCATTATTATTATTTTTTTTTTTTTTTACATAATTATATATTATATTATTCTGTTTTATTATAATACCCTAATTTATTTAAAATAAAATTGAAAATATAATTATGACAGTTTTAATTGATATATAAAAAATGTTAGCTTCATCAAGATACGTTCTTCCTCAAGAAGATATTAAGCCAGAAGTAATAATATTAATAATATAATTTATCTTGAAAATTAATTTATTTTGATACTAATAAATAATATTTATTTTTTTATTTTTTTTAACTAATATAATTGTTTATGGAATATAATAAATTATGAAAAATTTTAATTTATTAATAATAACAAAAATTAATTTCAATAATAAATTACAAAATTAACAAATAACAATAACTATAAATTTTCACAAAAATAACATAATTTATTCAAAAAATTCAATATATTTTTTTTTCAATCTAAAAAATATTAAAAAATAACTAATAAACAAATCAAATGTAATAAATAAATAAATAAATAAAATAGACTTTAAAATTAGTAAACTTAATTAGTTCTTTAAAGGATGAAGGTGAAGGTGAAGCTCCATTCTACAGTGAATTACTTCAATTATTAGAAGACGATAAAGTTTCTGATGCTTTCACAAAGATTGTTGAAGAAACCGATCTTATTATCAGTAAGATCAAGAGTGAAAGAGGTTCATATCAAATAGAAAAGAAATTATTTCATAAATTTAAATTTATTAAAAAAAAAAAGAACTTAGATACTAATAAATCAAAATTTATAATAATTGATTGATATTTTTTTTAATAAAAAAAAATAAAGATTTAGAATCTATCTTCAATTTAGAAATTGCTATTTGCATTAAGTCCGGTTTAAAACAATTAGTTGTTAGATTAGCTAATATCATTAGTGAAAGTCAAAATGGAAAAGCTACAAGAAAAATGAAGATGTAATTATTTAAATAAAATTTTATTAAATTTCTTTAGAATGTATTACCTTCAAAAAAAAAAAAATTTTATACTGTTTAAAATGCTAATAAATATTAACATGCAATGTATTATATATCTAAAAAAAAAAGTTTAAATAATATCTATTCCAATCTTGAAGTTAATGATCCATTAAGATACGATGTTTATCTTGCTATCGTTAAGTTCTCTGCTAAAAATGATTATATGGATATTATTGTTAATCATTTAGTTAAATTAGATTTATGGTTAAAAAATTGGGGTTCATCTGTTGAACAAAAGAGAGAATTATATTTAACTTTAAGAACTTTATTAAATGAATCAAACCACAAGTAAGTTTAAAATAAGTAAACAATATTAAATAATAATAATAATCAATCCTATTTTTTAAAAAAATAGAATTAATTATTATTAACGAAAAAAAAAAAAAATAAAAACATATTTAGAATTATATATATGTAGTTATTAATGTGAATATATAAATAATAAAATAATTTTATTACAAAACAAAAAAATAAAATTTAAAGGATGGAAGCTTATGAATGCTTATTCAAATATCTTCTTACCTTCGAAAATGCTGATGCCAATACTTTAAATTCTTCTAAGGATAATGCTCGTGAAGCTATCAAGGATGCTATTAATAATGACTCTATCTTCAATTTCGAAGAATTATTTAAGTTACGCGCTATTCAAAACCTTAATTCCGAACCATGCTTTGACCTTGCTAAAATCTTCTTAGCTGGTGATATTAAGGAATACGAAAGCTTTATCTCAAGCCACAACAATATCATAAATGAACTTTGTAAGTATAATAAATAAAATAAAATATATAATTTATTATTATTATTATATACAATAATGATAGAAGTTAATAAAATTTAAAATTATTTTATTTTTTTTTTTATTGTTATCACAAAAAAAAAAAAGCTTTGAATGATGAAGAATGTCGTAAGAAGATCCGTATGTTAACTTTAGTTACTGTTGTTGGTCAAGAAATTCCAGGAAGAGTTAATTACAGTGTTGTACAAGAAGCCTTAAATATTCCAGAAGAGGAAGTTGAATTATGGATATTAGATGGTAATTGCTTTTTATTTCTTTTATTATTATTATTATTATTATTTAATTAACTAATTATGTATATAAATAATAAATAAATAATCATTAATGAAATTTTAAATTAATAAATATTTTTAATAGTTATTAGAGCTGGTCTTATTGATGCTAAAATGAATCAATTAGATAAAACTATTATTGTTAAGTAAGTATTTTTTTTTTATTATTATTATTATATGCAACAAAAGATAAATTATAAATTTTTTTAAATAAAATAAAAATGAAAATAAAATAAACTAATAAATTATTAAATTAAATTATTAAGCCGTGCTACTCCAAGACAATTTACTGAAAATGAATGGAAGAAATTAGATACCAGAATTGATGAATGGAAGAAGAACCTTGAAGATATTTTAAATGTTATTGCTAACGCTAAACTTATTGCTCAATCACATTAAAGTATATAATAGATAAAGATATAAAAGTTGAAAAAAATAAAAAAAAAGTCAGGAATTTTTATAATAATTCAGTACATAATTTACCAATAATTTTTTTTTTCTTTATTATTATTATTATTATTATTTTCTTTATTATTATTTTTTTTTTTTTTTATAATTTTTATATATATTTTTATTTCTTATCATTATAAATTAATAATAATAATACTAAAAAAAAAAAAAAAAAAAAAAAAAAAAAAAAAAAAGAAACAGTAAAAGGAAAAGAAATATACAAAAATTCATACAATTTATTTTTTTATTTAAAAGAAAAAAAAAAAAGTAAATTATTTAAATTATTTATAATTAATAATAAATAATAATTCAATTGCAATATATATATTCTTTTTTTAATTATTAAAAAAAAAAATAAAAAGCTAAATACTAAAAAAAAAAAAAAATAAAAATAAAATTAAATCAAAAAAATAAATATAAAAAAATTTAATAATAATAAATATTGAAAAATTTTTATTTGTTATTATATTTTTCAATTTTCAATTTTTTTTTTTGTGAAACAAGACCGATTGTAATCTCGATAGACAAATTTGTAATTTATTATATATATATATCAGTTTATCATGTGAATTATCAATAAAAATATATTATTTTTTTTATTTTATTTTATTTTATTTTATTTTTTTATTTTATTTTATTTTATTTTATTTTTTTTTTTTTTTTATTTTTTTTTATTTTTTTATTTATATATATATATATATATATTTTATATAAATATAAATATATAATAATAGAATTTATTTCTTATTATTCATTTCTTGTATATAAATTTCAATTTTATGTATTGAATAGTATGTTTCAAAAAAATTAAAAAAAAAAAAAAACTTTATTATAAATTATATTTTAATTTTTTTATTTTTTGATCAATAAATAGTTTTTATCGAATAATTAAATGCAGAAAACTTTATTTAAAAATTTTAATCAAAAACTAAATAATAGAAATAATAGATAATATTTAAAAAATTTTTAACTAATATAATATTTATATTATTATAATAATTATTATTATATTAGTATTATTATTTTATTAGAAATATTAATTTTACATATATATATATATTTTTTTTTAAAAAAAAATTCTTCTTTTCTTCCACTTATTCATTAAAATAAAATAAAAATACTATTCATTACCCTTATTATGATCATGATCATATGCATAGATAGATATGTATGTATATATGTATATATATATATATATATGTATTAATAAGTTAAATCAATAAATTTCTTTTTTGCTTCAATAGGTTTAGAGATATAGGTATCATGAATAAGAGTGGCATCTACCATTGGTTCTAGTTTTATATTTTGATGTTCTATTAAAAATTCTTCTACCATTTTTGGTGTGATACAAAGTGAATGTTTCCCTTTCCAACATTTTAACATATTCATACTACCTAACGTTGATACTAAGTCTTCATGTCGAATACTTGTTAAAACAGAAAGCTCACGTAGTGTAAAATTCGTTTTTGGATTATTTTTAATAATACGCAATAGTACCGATTGCCAATAGTTTCTATAACCTAATAAACCTAAATCAGAAAGTGGTTTTTCTGGAGAACCAATCTTATTTTCTCTTTTTGATAGTTCATAACCTAATATTATAAATAATAATAATAATAATAATAATAATAATAATAATAATAATAATAATTTATATTAACAATTTAAATATTTATTATATTTAATTTAATTTATTTCAATAAACTATGAATAATTATATATATAACAAATATATTTATGTAGGCTTACTAAATTCAATTAAGAAATGGCCGTAACCTTTTCGTTGATAAGGAGGAAGAACTAATATACAAGCTAAATTATAATCATCGAATGATGTTTTTTCCTTATTATGTATATATATATATATATATATATTTTTTTTTTTTTTTTTTTTTTTTTTTTTTTTTTTTTTTAATTATAAAATAAGTAATGTACATTATTAGAGAAAAAAAAAAAAAAAAAAAAAAAAAAAAAAAAAAAAAAAAAAAAAAAAATACTTTAAATGTAAATTCATTTATTTAAAATATTAATAATTTTATTTACCTTAGAAAAATAACCTATCTATATATTTATATATATATAAAGTTTATTATATATATTATTATCAATGTGTATAAAAAAATCATTTATGTATTAATATTTTTTATATATTATATTTATAATATTTATTATATAAATATTTACAACATAATCAACTTCTTTTTTATTTTCTATTTTTTTTTCTGTTAATACATAAAATATAAATGGTTCAATATCATAATATACTGTCTTATGATCTAAGAAAAGCTTTGACAAAAGGCAAAAATTTTGACAATATAACTAATTCAAATGAATTTATAAAATAAGATTATAAATTAATAAAAATTCATATTAAAATCTTTACTATATATATATATATATATATATATTTAGTATATATAAATGACTATGAAAAATAATATGTATAAATGTATATATACTCATAAATTAAATTTACTTTTTCTTTTTTTCCATCAATTTCATAAACTCTTAAATTATCCTTCTCATATACAAGTGTACCCGGTGGGTGTAACATTGAACATTCTTTCTAATAATATTTAATTTATATATATTAATAAATCATTAGTACATAATCTTCTTTTATCATAATACTTTTTTCTCTATTTTGAAATTAAAAAAAAAAAAAAAAAAAAAAAAAAATACCATATGCCTTATTAATGTTGATTCATATTTCATATATTTCATGCAATGATTACAGATATATAATATATTTTCATTTTTATATTCATTAGGGTATGGTGAAAAGTACCAGGAATTTAACTGATAGTTGCCAAATTGAACTTTTTCTATATTTTTAATTTTTGTTATTTCTTCTCTTTCTTTCTCTAATGCTGAAAATTTTGGATCTACTTCAGATAAAGACTATAATATAAACATTTATAAATCATAGAATTATTAATATATATATATATATATATATATATATAAATTATTATTTAATTATTCATCTATTTATTTATATTTATTTATTTATTTATTTATTTATTTATTTATTATTATTATTATTATTATTATTATTATTATTATTATTATTATTATTATTTTATATTTACTTGCAACGATTCACTTATTATTCCATATTTTCTTTTCATATTTCGGGTTAATTTTGTTTTATCATCGGGAATATATAGATATGGTGTTGTTCGAGCTATTATTAAAAAATGACAATTTAATAATATTGATAATAATAAATTTTTTATTTTTTATTTTATTTTGTTTTATTTTATTTATTTTATACAGATTGATTATATAAAAATATAAAATAAATATATTAAATATTAAATATTAAACTAATTACTAAAAATATTTACTTGTTGTCTCAGAATCATCAGATATTTCTGGATATTTCCTTTTTGTCCATAAATCTTCTTCTTTTCTCCAACAATCTAATCGTTTATCTTGATTTATAAAATGAATATAATATAATTTTTCATTTTTATAATTGCTACTATTATTAGTATTATTATTAAGACAAGCGTTGGTATCATTATTGGTATTTATGGTGGTATTAATGTTAGTATTAGAATTTAACTTAATATCATTATTTTCATTTTCATTTGAACTACTATTTTCATTAATGCTATCATTATTTGGACTTCCAATTATTTTATTACCGTTTAAACTTTTCCTTCTTTTACTTTTATATTTTATATTTTTTATTTTTTTCTTTCTATTTCCTTTTTCTTCTTCAGATTCATTTTTTATGGCATCATCATCACTTTCATCACCCTCTTTAAAATCTTCATTTTTATCTTTAATTATAACAATTTCTCCTAATTGATATTTCATACGATTTATTTCTGGATTAATTAATACTGGTAATTGGGCGCCTACAACTAATTTTACATCTTCATCTGAATTACCAATAACCTTTTTAATAATTTCTAATGGATTTTTCTTACCTAAATTTTCAGTATTCTCAATATTTTGATGAGTAATTAAATCTTGATCAGCGTTCATTCTTTTACGACGACTGACCTTATGGGTTGGTTTTAGTACGGGTGAATCATTCTTCATTTTAGATTTGCTTTTATTTTCATTTTCGGATATTATTTTTCCTCTCTTTTTCGGTATTGATGAATCGGGAACTTTTATAGTTACTACTTCCATTTTCTTTTCTATTAATCTCTTACTTTTTCTTGTTGGTGTTGAAGTACTTTGTCTTGTTTTATTATTCTGACGTCTCTTATTGGTTTTTATATCATTTTTATTAGACTCTTCATCTTCTTTATCATTAATATTGCTTTTATTATCATTACCAATCTTATTATTTAACTTCTCTTTATTTTTTACCATATCTATTTCTTTGTTATTGCTTTTAACAGTATTTTGATTTACATTTCCTTCCATTTCTGTAATATTTTTATCATTATCATTATTTGTTTTATTTCTTTCTTCTTTTTCAATGATAATTTCCTTTTTTTTTTCATTAATAACCTCATTTTCAATTTTATTATTATCATCACTTTCTTTATTTCTTTCAATAACCGTTTCATTAACATTATTTATATTATTCTCTTTATTATTATTATTATTATCATTTTCTTTATTTCCTTCAATAACAGTTTCATTAACATTATCGATATTATTTTTTTTATTATTAACATCATTTTCATTTGATTCATTAACAATAATTGTTTCTTCATTTTCTAATTCCATACTATCAATTTCAATTTTTTCGTTATCTTCTTTTTCTTTTGGTATCGTTTCTTTTTCCTCAATTCTAATATCTTTGTTTTTTCTTGATATAATTTTTAAGTTATCATCCCTTTTATCATCATTTTTTAAACCATTAACATTTGTATCCTCTTTTAATTTACTAATTTTTGTTTTTTTACTATAAATTATATTTAATTTTTCTTCATTATCGTTTATTTTTCTTTTCTTATTATTCGCTTTATTAATTTTATCTTTTTTTGGCATTGTTCAATATTTTGTAATTAAATATTATATTTTTTTTCGATTATTTTATTATTATTTAATATATAATAATATTTCTTTATTATATAAAATAGTTTCAAATAAATATATATAATACCTGTATAAGATAAGTTAGTATTATTTTAAATTTAATTACTTTATTTTTTATTTTTTATTTTTTTTCGTTAAAATTTATTAAAATAATAATAAAAACTTTTTTAATTTTAAGATTTTTCTTCAAATAATAATAATAATAATTATAATAATTAGAAATATAAAATATAACATTAATAATAATAATTATAATAATAAAATTTGAAATAATTAAACAAAATAATTGTTAATTAGTATTTTTTTTTTTTAAAAAAAATAGAATAAAGAAATAAAAATAATTATTTTTATAATATATAATATATGTACATGCATATATATATATATATATTTTTTTTTTTTATGCTATTTTTTTAAACAAATTTTAACAAATTTTAACAAAACTTAATATATATATATATATCTTTTTAATAGTATTAATCTTAAATTTTATAACTTTTTTCCTATTAAAATATATAATTTATCTTTGTAATTTATAATTAAATTAATCTTAAATGTCATTTATTTTTACTTTTATTTTTATTTTTTGTGGTATAAGTATTATTAAAAAAAATATATATGTTACATATAATAACATTAACTATTATTATTTGTATTATTAATATTTAATAATAATAATAATAATAATAATAATAATAATAATAATAATTATAATAATAATTATACTGTTAATATTTATATAAAAATTTATACTGTAGTAAATAAATGTATTTAAATTGTATTTAATATTATGATAAATTTATAATTAATTTGAATTACATATATCTAATTTTTAGTTTATATTAGTTATTAATATTATTATTAAAGGAATTTATTTAGTTATTAATTAATTATTCATTTATATATTAATTAGGAAATTATTTATTAATGTTGTAAGTTTTTGAAAGAAATAATACATTTTTATATTAACTATATAATTTTTCATGTTAATAAAGAAATAATTTACATGATAAATCTAGGGACTTACATTAAAGTATGGATTAATATACATTTTAAGTTATTTAATTATCAAACGAAATTATAACCATGGTTCGAGGAAGTAATATTGGAATTAATTTATTTATTTAAGTATATTTATTTATTTAATTAATTTATCCTTTTTTATAAAAAAAATTTAATACTAGTATACAGCTTTTTTTTTCCTTTACAATTTTTATCTTATTATAATTATTATTATTATTATTATTATTATTATTATTATTTTAAATCTTTTCCTTTAAGAAATTCTTATCCAATAATTTATATTAAATCAATTACGTTAAAATCATTACATTTGAATTAGTAAAAATATTAAAAAAAAAAAAAAAACATTATTAAACCATAAAAATATAATTATTATATATAAAATTTTTTTTCCTATTAATTAAATTATCAGCATCATATAAATTTGGCGTAATAGCAGTGTATAATCCATCACTATAAAATTTTTTCCAAAGATAGGAATGAAGTTTAGTCTAATCTTTAAATCAATAGACTCATCAATTTTTATATCAATATCTAAATATTTAGTTGAAAACTTTTTAAGGAAAGTATTTTACTTTTTATTAATTTATTCATGAATTTTAATTTCATTTTCTTTATTCATATTTATTCATTATTTTTCTTTCATATAAAGAATATCATACATTACTATCATCATATTCACTTAAATAAGTAGGTAGGAACAAAAATTAATATACTGAGTAATTCAATAGCTGTTACAATCAAAGTAGCAATGACTTATTTTTTTCAAATATATAATTTTATTTTATTTCAATTTTTTTTTTTTTTTATCTTTTTGAACCTTAAATTTTTTTTTTTAAATATTTTTTATGCTTATTTTTATAAATGACTTATATAAATAATTTATATTTATGTTTAAAGTTTCTAACATTTTCCTAATTTTGAAATATATATTTATAATTATAATAATTTTTGTTTTAAAATTTAGTTTTAATTATTACACAAGAATTAAATAGATAACTTTTTTTTTTTTTTTTTTTTATTAATTGCTACATGTAACAATTGTATTTCCAATAACAAATTGGTATATAGATTTTAACATTTATAAAAATTGTAAATTTTTATAATACGCCATATTATAAAAAAGAAAAAATAAACACCACAATACAAATAAAGCCTTATTGTAACATATCAAAATACAACACTTTCTATATTCACATATTGCAACAAATATAATAATAATAATTAATAATTAATAATTAATGATAATAATAATAATAATAATAATAATAATAATAATAATATTAATATTAATTAAAAATTAAAATAGAAATAAATATAAAAATAAAAATAAAAATTAATTAAATTTAAATTGAATTAAATATTATCTGTTTTTTTTTTTTTTTTTTTTTTTTTTTTTTTTTTTTTTTTTTTTCAAAAAAAAAAAAAAAGTACTATTCAGGAATGAATACAACTAAAAAAAAAAAATTAATGATAAAACTAATATAATAATTTGTAAATTTTTTGATTATCTTTATATATTATTTATTATTATTATTATTATTATTATTATTATTAATATTATTATTATTAAGTTTAAATTATTCTTTTTATTTAATTATATATATAAAAGTATAGAATAAAATTTTTTTTTAATGAGGTAGTATTATATTAACTATATAAATGAAAAGAGGACATAAAATAAGTTTAAATATAAATACATATATATAAATATTGAAAAAATTTTTAAAAATATTTAAAGATGAATATTAACTATCTGAAAATAAAATAATTATAATATAAATAATAAAAATTACAATAAAATATAATAAAATACAATAATAAATTATAATATATATTGTAAAAATTAATAAATATATGCATATAGTATTAATGAAAATATATAGAAAGCTTTATTAGTATATTTTATCATATCATAACTTATATAAAAGAAACAGTTATGTTTCATCATAATTTACAATAAAAAGAAATAATTATTAAATTTCTAAACTTTTTTAAATAAAATTTATTGATATTATGAATATTTTAATATATACAAAAGTTTAAAATAACACATTAAAACAAATATTATAATTATTTATTTATTTATTTATTATTATTATTATTAACTATAGAAGTAATGACAATTAAATAAATTCATTCAATTATAAATTACTTTTAATAAATATTTTAAATAAATAATTACATAAATAATTATTTTCATTTTTAAATGTTTTTTACTCATGATTTGAATAGTAAAAATAATATATCACCATAATTATTATAACCATAAATTTTAAAATTAATAAATTTATTTAATAATTTCTATTCATTATTTGTTCATTAATAATTTATTTTAAATCATTTACAATTTTATATTTAGCAATTTATATTTAAATATTTTATTATTTATGAATAATATAAATAAAAATATTATAAAGTAATTTAATAGAATTTAATACTAATGATGAAAAAGGAAAAAAAAAATGAAGAAATCTCATTTAATAGTTAATAATTATCATAGTATTTAAAATTATAGAAATATGTAACATGAAATATAAATTAAAATTTCTATACTATAAATATTCATTTGTGACGTCACTAATGAAATTTTTTTTATGAAGTATTTATTATGAAAAATAAAATGTATTCTATATTTAGTTAAAAAATAATATTAAATTATGTATTTTATATTTGTAAATTTAAAAAATAATAATAATAAAATAAAAAAAGGGAAGTTTAATATTATTAAAGTTTATTTTTTTTAGAATATAAATGTTTATAATTTTTAAACTATTTATTTACTGAATATTAATATTTTATAATACTAGGTAATAAATAAATGAAAATATGATAATAAAAAATAAAATAAATAATATTTTATATATATATATTCAACATGTAGATTTTTATTTTATTGTTGAATATATATATAAAATATTAAGATTATTTGAAATTAACAATAAATTATTAGATATTATAATTATATCATTATTATAAAAGAAATAATGGATGTTCCATATTTATTTTTTTTTTTTTTTTTTTTTTTTAGTTTTAAGTCGTTCATTCAGTAAAAACATTGAAAAACGTGATTTTTTTTAAATTGTGATTTTTATTAAATTAATATTTTTAATTTTATTATATTTAATATTAATATTATTATTATTGTTTTGGATAACTTATTCACCAAAAAAAAAAAAAAAAAAAAAAAAAAAAAATTATGATTAATGTATCAAATTTAATTGAAAAATCATAATAAGACATGAATTTCAAAAAATGTTAACATTTATGAAACTAATAATAAAATTATAATTAATGAAAGTAAAGAAAAACAAAAACAAATATAAAAAAAACATTAAAACATAAAAATAAAAATAAAAATAAAAAAAGAGAAGAAATTTGATTAAAAATTTAAATTATTTTTTTACAATATTTATTTTAAAGTTTAATTATAATTTTTAAAAAATAAATAACAAAAAAAATTTATTAATAATAAATTCAATTTAGAACTTTAATTAATAAAAAATCATAATATATATAATATAATTTAAATTTATTATCATCAAGAGTTTAAAAAAACTTTATTTTTTATTATTATAACATTATACGTAAGTATTGGAATATAATAATTAAAATATTATATGTATATACCCAACTTTAAATACATTTTGTATAGAGTTATATTTTGTATAATTATGTCAATTTTTTTTTTTTTAAATAAAGTAATTATATATAAAGTTTTGTTATCAATAATTAATGAATTAAAAAATTATTTTTATATTGTTATTTTTATAATTGGTTTATTTTTAAATTTTAATAACGTAATTTTTTATTAATATATATATATATAATATAAATTTTTTTTTTAAAAAAAAAAAAAACATTCCTTACATAAGTTTTTTTTTTTTTTATATACATATTTTTTTCTCATAAAAAATATAAATTTTTAATATATATTCAGTTTTCATTTAATTAATTTATAAATTAAACTGATTAAAAGTGAATTTAATTCATTGAAGTGAACTAATAAATTAGTAGTTTTTTTTATTAAAAAAAAAAAAAAAATGGCTGGTGATAAGGAAGACACCACCTCAACTTTTTTAAGATCTGAGGTTATGTCATATGTTCAAATGTACATTCCTCTTGAAGTTGCAAAACATATTGTTAGTGAAATTGGTGAAATTGGATTAGTTCAATTTGTTGATGTAGGTGTTATATTTATTTCTTAATATTTAAACAGGTTTTTCTTAGATTTGAAGTTTACAAGATGATATAATAATGTTTCTATATTTACTAATAAAAAACAATAATACAGAATATATAAATTTTTATTTTACGTTAAAGAAAAAAAAATACAAAAACTAAATATCAATTAAAAAAATACACAAAATTAAAAATATAAATAGAAAGAAAATAATATAAAATACATTGTATTCGTAAAAATATTTTGCTTTTTTTTTTTTTTTTTTTTTTATTTTGGATTATTATTAATAGCTACGATATACATATTTTAATATATTAAATATAAAAATAATAAAGTTAAATAGAAATGTCTCTGCTTTCCAAAGACCATATGTTCAAGAAATTAGAAGATGTGACGATATTGAAAGAAAATTGAGTAATTTTTATATACTTTTCAATATAAAAGAAAAATAAAATACAATAAAAAAAAATTTTTTTTTTTTTGATAATATATATAGATGTAATAAAGAATATATATTAAAAACTCCATTGGTTAATATTCACAAAAATTTTTTTTTTTATTTATTTTATAATATTTTTATATCATCAAATATTTAATTACTATAATATATATTGATTAAAATAATAATAATAAAGGATTTTTCAGAAATCAAATTAATAATGAAGGATTACCACCATTAAAGGAAGATCTAACTAATAATCCAAAATTTGGTACTGAAACAATGGATACTCTTGAAGAAAAAATTAATCAAAATGAAAGAAAACTTAATGAATTTAATAATAATCAAAATGATATGAATAAAAGTTATATTCAATTAATTCAATTAAAGAATGTGTTAGAAAAAGTTAATGAATATATGGCTGAAAGTAACTTTAAGGGAACTGGCTTATCAGAAAATAAAGTTGAAGTTGGTGGGGATGAAAAACTTCTTGACCATAATCCTACTGATAGTAACTTTAGGTAAAATAAAAATAAAAAAAAAATAAAATAGTAGTTATAAATATATTGTTGTTTTCTATTTTATATTTTATTCTCCTTAATTATATATTATATAAAATATTCAGAATATATATATTTTATAGTTTGCTCATAATAGTAAATAATAATTATTATGAGAATATTTATTAAAAGTACATAAATATCAAAAATATATTAATTTAATACTAATTAAATCTATATTGTAAATGTAAACCAATATTTATATATAAATTATAGATTTATTGCAGGTGTAATTGATAGAAAGAAGGTTTTCTCTTTTGAAAAGATTTTATGGAGAGCATTGCGTGGTAATTTATTATTCTACCATTCTGAAATTGAAGAACCAAGTATTGAAAAATCAGAAGATACTAATGAACCACTTTATGAAGATGTTTTCATTATTATGGTTCATGGTGCTGAATTAGTTACTAAAATTAAAAGAATTAGTGATGCCCTTGGTGCTGTAATTTATCCAGTATCTGAAGATGCTAATGCACGTAATAAAGAAATGCAAGATGTAGACAGTAGATTGTCTGATATTAAAAAAGTTCTTGACACTACTCGTCAAACAAGAATTGATCAATTAACTGAAATCCAAAAAGATCTTGACGATTGGTGTATTTTAGTTAGAAAAGAAAAGAATGTTTATAATCAAATGAACTTATTCAAGGATGAAAAGAAAGCTATTATTGCTGAAGGGTGGATGCCAACTAATAAGATTGAAGAAATAAAATCTACACTTAGCAAAGCAATGGTAAAATATTTTTATTTAAAAAAAATATAGTCGATTTGAAAAAGAAAAAAATTTAAATTACAAAATAGATTTTTTTAAAAAAAATCATCACTTAATTAATTAAAATATATTCAATAATCATTAAAATTAATAGGAAGAAAAGAACATGCCAACAAGTATTGTTATTAATGAAAAGGATACCGTAAGAAAGAAGCCTACTTACAATATTACTAATAAATTTACAAAGTGTTTCCAATCTATTGTAGATTCTTATGGTATTGCTACTTATCGTGAAATTAATCCAGCTTTATATACAATTATCACTTTCCCATTCTTATTCTCTATTATGTTTGGTGATGTTGGTCATGGTATTTTAATGTTTTTAGCTGCTTTATTCATATGTATTAAGGAAAAACAATTAGCTTCAATTAATAATGAAGTATGTTTATATATATATTATTATTATTATTTCTAGCGATTTTGAAAAAAATTTTTTTTATACAAACTAATTAAAATTAAAACAATATAAAAATAATGATAATCAAATAGATTTTCGCAATGTTATTCAGTGGTAGATATGTTGTATTATTAATGGGTGCTTTCTCAATTTTCACTGGTTTAGTCTATAATGAAATGTTTGCTAAGCCACTTAGCCTTTTCGGTGCAAATAATTGGATATTCAATACTAAAGGACTCAATGAAGAAGGAAAAGCTGAACAAATAGGTGATCTTGAAGCATTCAACAAAAATGGAAGAGTTTACCCATTCGGAATGGATCCAGTAAATATTAATGAATATATATATGTTATTATTTATATATTCAATTAAAATTATTAATTATAAAAATATTATTTTATTTTATTTTTATTTTTATTTTTAATTTTTGAATTAAATAAATTATTATAGGTTTGGTTAGATGCTGAAAACAAACTTATTTTCATGAATTCTTACAAGATGAAAATGTCTGTTGTTATTGGTGTTATTCATGTAAATTTTATGAAAAATATTATTATTACAAATATTTTAAAGATATATTTATTTTATATATACATTATGACAATTAATAATATATTTATTATCAATAATATATAATATATTTATAATCATTGATAAAAAAAAAAAAAAAAAAAAAAAAAAAAAAAATGAAGATGCTTTTTGGTACTATTGTTAGTTTATTCAATCATCTTCATTTCAGAAGCCCAATTAATCTTTTCGGTGTTTTTATTCCTGAATTACTTTTTATGTCAAGTATTTTCGGTTACCTTACATTCGCTATTATTTACAAATGGTGTACTGATTGGACTGGTTCAAATGCTCCAAGTTTATTGAATATGTTAATTAATATGTTCTTAAGCCCTGGTAAAGTTGAGGACGACGAAAAATTATATAATGGACAAGTAAGTAATTTAATAACGAGAATAAAAAATAATAAACAGAAAAAGAATAAATAGTATTTTATAATTTTATTTAATAAAATAATAATATTATATATATTAATATTTAATAATTTTTAAATAGGGTACTGTTCAATTAATACTTTTATTACTTGCTCTTGTTTGTGTTCCATGGTTGTTATTAGTTAGACCATTTGCATTAAAATCAAAACATAAAAATGATCCACCACTTGATATTAAAGAAGATATTGAAGAAGAACTTGCTCCAAAGGTATATTTAAAAATATTTTAATAATAATATAGTAAATATTTATATATAATTTTAAAATTATATATTATTTTTATATTAATTAAAATAAAAATAATATATTAATTGATCAAAAAAAAAAAAAAAAAAAAAAAAGCCATTCTCATTCAGTGATGAATTCATTAACCGTGGTGTTGGTACTATTGAATACTGTTTAAGTGGTATTTCTCACACTGCTTCTTACCTTCGTTTATGGGCCTTATCTCTTGCTCATGGACGTTAGTATCAATAATAAAAATAATTAATTTTTTATTTTTTTTTTTTATTTTTTTTTTTATTATTAAATTTAAATTATTATATTATAATTTTAACATTGAATATTTGAAATTATTAAATTATAATAATAGAATTATCTGAGGTATTATGGAATATGTTATTAGATATGGCTTTCGGTTTTGAAAACTTCGTAGTAAGAACAATTGCAATTTTCTTAATTTTCGCTGCTTGGTTTGGTTTAACTATTGCTATTCTTTTACTTATGGAAGGTTTATCTGCTTTCCTTCACGCTCTTCGTTTACATTGGGTCGAATTCGTAAGTTATTTTTTTTTTTTTTGAGATAAAAATATTTATTAATAGTTTATCAATAATATATTAATATATATAAATATATGAATTTAAATAATATATAGAACTCTAAATTCTTCGAAGGAGCTGGTTACAAGTTCACTCCATTCTCATTTAGAAAGATTATTAAGAGATTAAGAGAAGAAAACAGAAACAATAATTAAAATAAATAAATTTAATTAAATAACAAAAATCAAAATAATAATAATAGTAATAATAATAATAATTTTAATAAATAAATAAATAAATATATGAACAAATAATAAAAATTATAAAAAAAAAAAAAAATTATTTAAATATATATATTATTATAATAATAAAATTAATAATAGATTATAGTTAATTATAGAAATAAAAATATTTAATAATTGCACTTCAAATATGAAAATAATGTAGTTAAAAATATAAAGAATAATAAAAAATTAAAAGCATGCTTATTTTAATATTATGAAAATACTAAAATAATATTAATAATAATAATAATAAAAAAAAAAATATAATAAAAATAAATATAATAAAAAAAATACAATTTTTATTTTTCTGAAAAGATGAACAATATTAATTACTTTTGTATTTTAAATTTATTTTTAATTATTATTATATTAATATTTTTTTGTTTTTTATTTTTTATATTTAATTTTTATTTTTTGAATTTTTTAAATAAGAACATTTATTCTTTTAATATTTAAAATTTTTTTTAAATGATAATATCTTAAGTTATTGGTATAAATATTTTTTTTATTTGTATTGGAATCATGTATTTTTGTTTCTATTTAACGATTCTATTAACTAAATTAATAATTCAAAATAATTAATTTTTTAATTTTTATTTTATTTTTGTACTTTCAATATAAAAATTAAAGTCTTATATTGAATTTATGCTGTATATAGTATATACATTTTTTAAATTCTAATATTGAATTTTATGTTGTTCATAGTATATACATTTATTGTCAATTTTATTAGAACTTTTTATATTAGTATATATATATATATATATAATTAATTAATTAAATAAATCATTAATATATTATTATTAGCAATACTTTAATGAATGAAACTTCAAAAAATAAGTTTTATTTTGGGATGTATCATATAATTTTTAATAACAATAATAATTTTTATAATTAATATTTTTTTTTTTTTTTTTTTTTTTTTTTTTTTTATTTATTTATTTATATATATAATATTTGAATTTTTATATGTATTTTAAAATTTATTCATTATTTTGAATGAATAAAAAAAAAAAAAAATAAAATAAAATAAAATATAATATAATAAAATAAACTTTTTTAATAATTTACAAAAAGTTTATTTATGTAAAAGTAAAAACGATTTTTTTCTTTTAATATATGATTTAATCTTCTATGTTTAAAAATAAGAAATTTATTGATAAAAAAAAAAAAAAAAGGTATATATATAAGAAGGCAATTAGATAATTATAAAGGTTTAAATTGCATATATAATAGAATAATTATATATAAATATTTATAATCATTTTTAAAATATTTTAATCTCTATTACTTATAATATATAAATACATATATAACTTTATTAATTAATTGTAAAAGATATATAAAATTTATTTATTTTTTGCTTCATTATTTAGTATAAATCTTATGACCACGGTGAAGAATATATATCATCTTCATTATATTTATTATTATTATTAGTTTCAGTATTACGACGAGCTCTTCTATCCATATCAGCACCATCTAATAAACTTGACATATCATCTAACATATTTGACATACTTGACATACTATTAAATGTATTAATATCACTAAAAGCATTAGATCCAAATGTTGAATTCTTATCAACAGATATGGAAGCAAGCAATGAAGTATTATTATAAGAAGTAGTGGAGGAAGATGCAAATGGATTTGGTTCATTTAGGTTTATATCTTTATTTATAGAAGAGGAAGATTCAAATGGATTTGGTTCATTTAAGTTAATATCTTTTGAAGTAGTATTTGTAGTTGCAAATGGATTTATTTCCAAATTAATATCTTTTGAAGCTGCAGTAGGTGCTGTTGTGAATGATTTTGGATTATCCAATTTAATTTCGTTTTTAATATTTGTTGCAGATGCAAATGGATTGGCATCTTCTAAATTCATTTCTTTAGTTTCTTCTGATATTGTTTTAACATTAATATTATCGATCGATGCTTTCTCTACTACAGTATCTAGTACTGATTGAGTAAGAAGTGGATCTTCATAGACATCTGTTGGGGTAAATGGACTATTTACAGATGACCTTTTTCTTCTTGCTGCTTCTCTTTCTCGTTCTTCTTCTTTTTTTCTTGTAAGTTCGGTTTCTATTTCTAATGGTGGATCTTCATCTGAGTTCATTGAAACCTTTGCTATTGGAGTTGTAACCTTAATAGTACCTGGTAATTTGTTTTCTTCTTCGTCTGGGAAGTTAACTAATAAATCAAGAGCTTCATTAAAACCTAATTCATTTAATATACCATCACCATTATTTTCTCTTTCAAAAGTAATTAATCTTAATACAGTCTATATATAAAATAATATATATTGTGAATAAAAAAAAAAAAATTGAAATTATAAATTTAATGAATTATATATTTATTATTTATTTTACTATATATATATATATATAATATTACTATTATTACTATAATATTACTATATTATACATACAACTAATGTAGTATTTTTGTTTTCTTCAGCTATCATAATTGGAGTCTTCATAATTTTTAGAGTAATGTGACAAAAAAAAAAAAAAAAAAAAAAAAAAAAAAAGAAAATAAAAAAAAAAAAAAGAAAATAAAAAAAAAAAATTATTATTAATGGCATTAAAAATTTTAAAACTATAAAAATAATTATTATATTTATTATTTACAATATCATCATTATCTTTAATATTGGTTTTAGCATGTCTTTTTAATAACATATGAACAATGTTAATATTATCATTTTCAACAGCATAATGTAATGCAGCTTTGAAACATTAATTAGTGTTAAATTATTAAATAAATAAATAAACAAATAATAGTAATAATATAACAATAAGAATAATTATAATAATAAGAAAAAATGATAATAAAAAATAATAAAGAAAATAATAATAACATGAAAGTCAATATTTTAATTTAACATTGTATTATTTATTTATTTATTTATTAATTAATAAACTTACTTCTTCCTAAATTATCAATTTCATTTAAGTCATCAATCCATTGCATAACGAAAACAGTATTAACATCATTTTTATTAATTATTGCTTGATGAAGTGCATTTCTACCAGTTTTTGGATCTTTATAATTAACATCTTTTTTTTTTTTTTTTTTTTTTTTTTTTTAATTTAATTTATTAATTAATTATAAGTAAATTTTTTAATATTATATATTGAGATCATTCATTAATTATTATTAATTCATTTCAAAATATATTTACCAGCACCAAGAGCAATATATCTAATAGCTTCGGGAAGATCACCCCTATTAACGGCTTTGAAATATTGCTATTTATATTATTAATTATAGATTTATAATATATTAATTTTTTTTCTATATAAAATACGATATAATTTTTTTGAATAAAATAAAATTTACTTCATGAATAGTATTTAAAATAAATTCTTCTTGATTTTCACCAGACCATATATATTCTTTTCTAACATATTTTGATGTAATCCAATGTTCTTTAATAATTTGATCAGATTCAGGTGATGGTCTACATTCATCATCACAATTCTTTTGTAATAAAGCTTCATAAATAGCATTAACACGTGTATTTCCAAGAGATAACATAATCTAATTTAAATAGATATATTATTTATTAAATATTATTTTTAATATTTTAATTATAATTATTAATATGATTATTTTTTATTATAATTGATGTAGATTAATTATTTATTTTAATTTAATAAATTTATATTAGAAAATTAAAAAAAAAAAAAAAAAAAAAAAAAAATTACAGTGATTAATTCTGGTGGCCATCTATCTAAAGTCAATGAACGAACTTTTGAAACATGAACACCTAAACCTCTATGAATACCTGAACATGTAATACATAATGTAATACCTAAATTACAACTAGCCCATTCTGGATCTGCTTTACCACAATCCGCACAAATTCCATTTCTAATTTAATATAATAATATAATTAATAAAATTCATATATAAATGATCAATAATAATAATATTTTTAATATTTATAATATATATTACCCTGGTAAGGTTCTAATTTTTTGAATCATTTCTTCTTCTTCTTGTTTTTTTTTTGCCAATAATTCTTGTCTATGTCTTTTTTTCTCTTTTTCTGTTGGTTTTATACCAAACATAGCCTTATTATTATTATTATTATTATTATTATTATTATTATTATTAATATGAAATTAATGGATATTTAGAAATAAAATTTTATATTAAAATTATTGTTTTTGTTAATTGCCTATTTATAAAACTTCATATATATATATATTATTATATTTACAGATGTAGCAGCTGAATTAGCTAATGTAGCAGCTTCAATTTCTTCTGGTGTAGCCCTTTCAGAATGAAGAGCTCTTCCAATTGCATTTTGTAATGTACTAATCCATTCAAACATCTAAATAATTTTATTTTATATTAATTAAAAATAATTATTTATTACTAAAACCAAATCAAAACATAAGATATTTTTATGTATATATATTTTAAAAATTAAAAAAGGAATTATATGTAATTATTTACTTCATATTCATTATCAGTTTGAAGGTGGAAAGTTCTAGTAATATTAAAAAAAAAAAAAAAAATATATATATATATATATATCATTATTATAATTAATTTTTCTGCAATATAATAATAATAATAATAATAATAATAATAATAATAATAATAATAATAATAATAATAATAATAATAATAATAATAATAATAATAATAATAATAATAATAATAATAATAATAATAATAATAATAATAATAATAATAATAATAATAATAATAATAATAATAGTAATTATTAAAAATATAAATATATTTATTAATATATTTACTTGATAGGGGAAACAATTTCAAAACAATTACGACGATCTGCTTGTTTCATTTCTCTTACCATACATAAACGTAAGTCAATATTATTCCATTTAGTCTTTTTTTTTTTGTTCGTTAGTTTGATTTTTTTGTTCATTTTAATTTAATTTAATTTAATTTATTTATTTATTATTTTATTTTAATAAATATTTTGAAATTAAAAAGATTATTAATATTAACCTCTATTTATCAGTATACATTTATATAAAAATTATTTTTATAATTTTTTTTTTGTTTTGTTTTTAATTATTAAATTTAATTATTTACCCCATTAAAGTATCTAAATTGATCTCCTTTCAATTCAAAAAATATTCTTTTCCATACTAATCTATTATTTTTTTTTTTTTTTGTTTTTGTTTTTGTTTTATTTTGTATAATAATATATGATTAATACAAAAATTTTTATATTATATCATAAAAATATTTATAATATTTTAATATACCTTTTCATTTGTTGTGATTGCTTCATTAAATAACCGGATTTAACTGGCACTGTTATTTGTTTACTTGAATGCCTTACAGTCAATGGATTATAGAATGGTCTAGCTTTCTGAATATTATATATATATACGTAATAGGAATTATTAACATTAAATTTTAAATATTACAATATTATAAATTTTATATTTACTTCGATGTATTGTTCATAATTGATTTTCTTTTTTTCAATCTTTTCTTGTTGATCTCTTAACTAAAAATAATTTAAAACAAATTTTATGAATAATTATTTAATTATCATAATTGAATTAAAAAAGAAATATTTAAATTTATATTTATATCTTGGATTGAAATTATTTACTTCAATTAATTTTCCTTTTTAAAAAAAATAGAACAAAAAATATTGATATATATATATACATATTATTTAAAAATTAAAATTAATATAAAATTTTCATTTAAATAATTATAATTTTTAATATTCATTTTAAATATATATATATATTAATTATATATTTAGACTAAATAAATACCTGTTAATTCTCTCATAGTTGGTTCACAATCAGTGTAAACTTCATATCCTTGATGGAAAAAGGCATAGCTTGAATAAGTTAATGAAATAAACTGTATTTTATTAATTTATAATAGTATAAATATATATTATTATATTTATTACATATATCAATAGATAATTATTATTTCTTAATAATAATTTATTATATAAGTATTACATTTTCTAAAATTTCAAATTTCTTTTTTGCTTGAAGATTATTTAAATGATTACAGTACTGTAATGATTTAGTATGAAATTCTTCTCGAGCTATTTAATCAAAAGAAATGAAAATTAAATATAAGTTACTATTCTTTATAATATTAACAAAGTTTTACATATCTTAATTAATTATTTTTTTTTTTTTTTCAAATTTTTATTATACCTGCTGATACATCTTTAGCACATTCTTGAATTCCACTATCATCTTTCAATTTTTTTGATAAAAATTTATCTAATACTGAAAGATATGTAGTATCAGCTGAATTAAACTCTGAACGAAGTTGCTATATATAATATATTTATTTAGTATTATTTAATATTTAATTATATATTCCCTTCTTTTTTTACATATATATATATATATATATTTTTTTTTTTTTTTTTTTTTTTTTTTTTTTTTTTTTTTTTAAAAATATACATAATATTATTTATCTTTTTATATAATAAAGGACCAATAATTAACCTTATATATATCCAATTCCTCACTCGAAAATTTTTTTAACGGCTCGATGAAAATATCATTTAAATTTGTAATCTTTTTTTTTTATTTTATTTAATTATCATTATTATTTATTTATTTATTTATTTATTTATTTTTTAATTATTTTTTTATTTTTTTTGTAATATATCATGATTAATAATTGTTGTTATTATATAATATATCGTAATATAATAAAGAGTTAATTAATTTAATGAAAATGAAAAACAATTAATATCTTTTATCTTATATATTATACAAAAAATACCAATATTTGTCTTCCTCTTTCAACTTCCTGTTTTCAACGAATATTAATTTAAATATATAAATAAAATAATAATGTTAAAAAACAAATAAAAATCTTTGTGTTAACTAGACGATATTATTATATATAAAAGTAAAGTACCGATAAAATTTCACCAAAGTGACCTAAGGAAGTACCTTTTTTTATTATTTATTTGAATATTTTGTTTATTTAATAAATAAATAAAAATTATTATCAATTAAAAATATTTTAAATAGATAAAAAAAAAAAGTTAAATTATCTATAATATTAGAGATAATTATATAATTAAATACTTTATAACATTATTTACTTAATATATCACTTTCATCCTTATTTGCACATTGCTTTTCATAATTTAGTAATTCTTCTGAAATTTTACTAAAACATTTTGAAAAATCTTTAATTAAAATATAATGTTATACATATATATCATAAATTAAACATAATTAAAGCATAAAAAAAAAGAATTATTACAAAGGTGAAAATATAATATATATATATATATAAAATGTTCATTAACAATATGCTTGTTATATTGAATTTAATAAATATATTCATAATACCTTTAGCATAGCTAACTGCTTGATTAGCTGACTTGATAATATTACGAATAGTATTTTGAAGGAGGTCAATAGATTCTTCACAGTCTTTTATTTTATCCCTATGCATAGGGCTATCTTCAAAACATTGGGAAAGTAAAATTTTGGTTCCTGATTCCTTTTCATGTTGTTCTTCAGAAGTCCAACTTAAGATACTTTCCTGACTTGCATTATTATCTACTGAAGTCATTGTTGACCTAATTTTTTTTTTTTTTTTTTTTTTTTTTTTTTTAATTACTAATATTGATATTTATTATTCTTTTTCTTCTTTTCTTTTTTCAATTAATTTTTATTTTTCAAAAATAAAAAAAATAAAATAAAATAAAATAAAATATAAATATAAATAAAAAATGAAATAAATAAATAAATATTATTAATATTATTATAAATATTTAATAGTGATATAAATATAAAAAAACATCAATTAATTGTTAAATTTATCAATTAAATTAGAATTATTATTATTTCATTATCTTTTATTATTATTATTATTTTAATTTTTTTTTTTTTTTTTTTTTAGTATTTCTCTTTGAAATACGACGATAAAAAATTTAATTTTAATTTTAATTTACCTTAATTTAAAAAAAATATATATATTTATTTTAAATAATCAACAAAAACTATTTAATATTTATTTTTCAATAAAAAAAAAAAATTTATTTTGTGTTGAATTATTATTGAAATGTGCAAGCTTAATAGTCTTAATAGTCATAATTTTAATTAAATGTAATAATCCAATTATAAAATTTTATATTTACTATTTTTTAAAAATATATTACTTACAATTTTTCATAATATAAATGTTATTTTATTCTGTCATTGATAATTAAATAAAAATTTTTAATTTTTAAATATTAAAAATAGAAGTTTATATTAATTTTTCTTTTTTTGATTGATTATAATAATGTATTTAATAAATTATACAACAAAAGCTTAATTTAATACTATACAAATTAGTAGATAATAGAAAAGAATTTGTTTATAATAAAAATTTAATTATTTATTTCTTCTAAATAATTTATAAAATAAAAAAAAATACTGAAAAATAAAAAATTAATACTATAATTATAAATAAATATTTTTTTAAGTATTAATATATTATATTAAATCATTTAAAAAAATAATAAATTGTTTATTTTTAATTATATTACATTGAAATTATAATATTAAATTATAATTTTATACAATATTTTAAATAATAATATTTTTTATTAATTATAAGCCGTTTTATACTTTATATTGAAACTGATTAATATTTAAATAAATAAATTAGATTATAATTTAATATATATAGATTATAAAATTTACACCAAATTAAGAATTATTAAAATCTATAATAACTGATGATAAACAAATTATATTATAATTTAAATCTTTAAAAATATTAAATAGAAAGTAATGATTTAATAATTATTTATATTAATCATAATATATTAATCAGTTATTAAATGTGAAAAGGGGTAATATGGCTTTTTGCTTTGATTCAAGGAAGTTAAATAATGTAAATAAAAAAAAAAAATTATTTTAAAAAAATTGAAAATTTTGAATTTATTATTTTTAACAAGTATAGAAAATAAATTTATTATCATTTATAGAAAATAATATTAATTAATATTAAATGCTTTTTTTTTTTTTTTTTTTTTTTTTTTTTTTTTTTTTTAATTTATTTATTTATTTAAAAAAAAAAAAGATATAATAAAAATTTTTTTCCAGTAAAAATAAAATGAAGTAATTTTTTTTTTCTGATTATTTAATGAAATTAAATTTAATAAAATATATATTTTTTTTTTAAAAAAAAAAAAAAAAAAAAAAAAAACATAGACTTTGCACATATGGGTACCCATCTCCCATATGGCCATACAGTTATTAATTAACTGTAAGGTGATGAGTTATTGGCATACTGTATCAGCTTCGCCGCTCTCAATCGTCGTTACACACTGCCCGGAGATGCATTCCTAACGTTCCTACATATATCTCTAATGACCACGAGCATCAGAACGGAACCATTAACTCCTCCCAAGTGGGTGTAATCATTGGCGATTGGAAATTTTACAATCATCAAGGTCTATGCTTCAATTCAAAGCGTAGTATCAGGGTTGGGTGAAATAATCATTTGAGGGAAAGCCTTATGGACATCACGTGCGGTCTCATGATATCCCAGGATAGAAACCTCATCCGATTATTTGGTGCCATGCCGAGGATTTGAACCCCGCCCTCTACAGTGACCTGTACCGTCCTAACCGACTGGACCAACATGGCTTTTAAAAAAAAAAAAAGAATATAATTATTTGATTGTAATAATTATATGAATAATATATATACATATATATATTTATACAACCCCAGAAAGACATGTAACGACGTGTGGAGGGGTGATACTGTATTAGTATGCCAGTATATAAATATCACACTTCACAGTTATATTTGTTATGATCATAATGAGAGATGAGTACTTGTGTCTAAATTATTTTATAATCTATTTTTTAATAATTATAATTTTTTTAAAAGCAATAGAATTATCATTTTATCGTTTATTTTTGATTATTTAACCCATTTCAAATTTATGTGGATTATTATTAAATATTTCATTTATTTCATTAATTTTATCATTTACTGATTTAATAATTTCTTCTAATTTTTTTCTTTTAATTGTTCTAGTATTTTTAAGTGTTTTCAATTATAAAAAATATTTGGTAAAATTTATTATATATTTTCTTATAATAATAGCAATAATTAAAAAAAAATATAATACAAACTATTTAATATAATAAAAAATATTTAATATTATTTAATTTTCCATTTATTAAAAATTCGATCAAGAAATATTAATAATAAAAATTTAAAATATTAAATAATTTATTAAATAAATTACATTTATATTATTAATAGACCAGGTAATTACATTCATATAATATTTTATAAAAAAAAAAAGTTAACTTTGTTTTATTAACATTTAAATTATTTGATGTTATAAAATATATATTATTTTATATTTTATTTTATTATTATTATATATATATATAAAATAACCATATTACAAAAAATATTTGATAAATAGATAAATAAAAAAGAAATAAATAAATACTTGGATAAGATAACCAATTTAATATAGAATAAAAAAATAAATAAATAAATAAATTATTAAATTTTTTTAAAAAAAAAAGGTAATAAAACGAATTGTCCATAACTAATTTTGTATTAATTAATAAATTAAAGAAATAACGATTTTTTTTTTTTAAAAAAAAAAAACTTTTAAAATATAAATAGTATTATTATAATTTAAACTAAAATACAATAAAAATTATTAAGTTTTATACTAAATTGTAAAATTATAATTAAAAATTCTATTTCTTCTAATTTTTTTTTTTTTTTTGTTTTGTTTTTGTTTTTGTTTTATTTTGTTTTGTTTTTTCATAAAACTTTAATTTTCATTTTCATCCAATGGTTGAGGTGGTGTTGGTGGGGTAAGAATAGATTTATATTTTAAACTATCTAGCTTATTTTTTTTATGATTATCAAGTGTGGTATTGTAATTAGTTTCTTCATCACTCATATTTGAAAGAGAAGCATTACTACTAGTACTTGATACCGGTGAATTTTTGTTCCATATATCAGAAAATTCTTCATTAATTTTATTATTTGATTTAATATGTCCTTTAAGGTTTAATGAATTATTTTCACTGTTTTTATTTAATAATTTAGTTTCAATTTTAGAAACCTGAATTATTTCTTTATTTGGTGAAGTCGTTTCAACATCTTCATTTAATGGTTGAGCATTTTGTTTTTTATTTTCAGAAGATAAAGAATTAAGTGAAATATTACTTTTATCAGATTTTGGTATTATTTTCTTTTCATTTGCTGTTGCTATTTCAGAATTATCATTATTTGCTTTATTATTACTTCCATCTAGTGGATCGTTTAATATTTGACTAATGACTAGAATATCATTTGGTAGTTGCTTCATTGAGTTATATTGATTAAGAATAGATTCAAATGAATTTTCTTTATCTTCTATATCGAAATATTGAGATTCTTCTATAGTAATATCATCCCAATTCTTATTTATATTATTAATCTTTCTAGATTTAGGAGATCTATCACCATCTTCATCTATATATTCTTTGCTATATCTATCTCTTTCATTCTTTCTTTTTCTTCTATTTCTTTTTTTCCTTTTATTCATATAATTATCATCATTTTTTAGAAGTGGTTTATTAATAATTGGTACCATACGTTGCAATTTTGGTATAACAGGTATGCTTTTGACACCTTTAATTAACGTATCAAGATCTTCAGTAATTAAAACATCCGAATGTTGAACATTATTAGAAGAAGGGGTATTAACTAAATTTTTGGTTTCTAGTTCAGAAATTTCTTCCTTTAAAGTTTTTAGGTATTTTATTTTATTCAAACATGTACAAACTGAATATGTATTAAAACTTTGTGAAGTTATAATATTAAAATTACAATCAAGATTATCTTCTATCCTGAATTATATATAATATATATAATATATATTAAGAAAAAATAATAATATATGTTAATATATAGTTTAATGAATAACTTTATTTCAGATTAATTTTAATAAAAAAAATATAAATAAAAATATATATTACAACAATGACAATAATAATAATAATAATAATAATAATAATAATAATAATAATAATAATAATAATAATAATAATAATAATAATAATAATTAAAAACATGAAGAAAAAAATTTACTTACTTGTAATTATTAGTTTCTTTAATTTCCATGTTAATTTTTTTATTTAAAAGCTTATCAAGATTGATTTTATCTAATTTCTCAGGACAGGAAGGATAATTTAAATTTGTAAAAATTTCGTGTATGTTAAAATTTTTTGAAGATTCTTTATTAATATTTGATTGATCAATGGTTTTACTGTTATTTGAAGATATTTTTTGAAATTCTTTAAGATTTTCTGCTGAATCATTTAAAATTACAGTTGAATCATTCATTTTCTCTTTTTTAATTGAATTTTTTTTTTTTCTTTTTAAATTATTTTATTATGTTTTATTATTTATATTTTATATTTTATTTTATTTTTTATTTTTTTTATTTTTTTATTTTTTTTTTTTTTTTTGTTAATTATTACTTATAAATTTCAAATTAATTAATTTAAAATATTTAATTAATTAACTATCCTATTTAAAGGATAATAGTTAATCTACTGCACTTTGTTCTATTTTTTCTTCCTTACATAAAAGATTTCCTTTTTTTTTTTTTTTTTTTTTTTTTTTTTTTTTTTTTTTTTTTTTTTGATATTTTATTATAATAAAAAGTGAAAAAAATAAAATTTAATTTAAATAATTAATTTAATTAATATTAATTTTCTTCTTTTAAATATATATATATATTTATTAATATAGTTTTTTTCTTCTTTTTTTTTTTTTTTTTTTTTTTTTTTTTTTTTGTAAATAAAATCAATTAATTATATTTAATACCATTTCTTTTATTAACAATATTAATCTTTTTTTCCTAAATGATAAAATGGAATGAAATTTCTATTAATTTTAATATTTTTTTAATAATATTCTTATTATTTTGACACAAATTTAAAAAATAAAAAAAAATAAAGAAAAAAAAATTTAAATAAATTTTTTTATTTTAGAATATATTATTATTATTATTTATAATTATTTATTTATTTATTTATTTATTTATTTATTTATTTATTTATTTATTTATTTATTTATATGTCAAATTATATATTTATTTCGTTTATTTATTTATGTGTTTTATATGTATTAATATTTTATTTATTAATTTATTAAATATGATTAAATTTAAAAATTTCAAAAAAAAAAAAAAAAAAAAACATTAAAATTTAAACAAAAATTTTAATTGGACAAATTTCATAAAAATAAATAGCAATATCCAATAAAATTCATTGAAATTTTTTTTGAATTTTATGTTTAAAAAAATGTAAGGCTTGAAAATAAAAAAAGACTTTTTCATAAAAGTTATTTTATATTAATATTATTATTTATATGGCTGAAAATTTGTATTTAGTTTTTTTTTTTTTTTTTATTATTTTATATATTGTTTTTTTTTTTTTTTTTATAGACTGAAGACTTTGGTCTTCCCCATATATATTGTTAAATTATCCATTTATTCATTAATTTTAAAAATTATTTCATCTTTTATATATAATTGTATATTTTATTTTTAGGTGCATTATTGTTTAACATACACAACAGAATATAGCGCATTTCACAATGTAGCGTTTTAAATAATAACAGCGTTTTTATAATATAATTTTATTTTTCATTCGAATGTTAGCAGTTTTAACTGTATAATTGTTTAAAAATATATTAAGAATTTTGATGTTCTTCTCATTTGGTTATTATTTTTTTTAATTATTTATTAAAAATTAATACACAAATATCATTAACAATTAAACTATAAAAACCTTTAACAATGCTATTTCTTAAATAAATAATTTCTTATAAAACATTAATAAAATTTTATTCAATAAGTTTATTTCTTATAGTTCAACGTTTTGGTACCCTTCTGGATATAACAATTATAATATGCTACTTCTGTTAGAGTCCTAATAATTTATTTTCTGGTACTTATTCTTGTTTCTTTTGGATTTCTATATTTTGGTCCTTGTCTCTAGTCCATGATCTTTGATTCCAGTTTTTGATTTTTATTTTTTTTTTCTTGGCTTCTTCATTTGTTCCTAGTCTCTTTTTTTGGGGGCTTTTAATGGGTTCGAGGTTTACTTGTGTTAAAAGTTCTCTGATACAAAAAATTAATTATATCCTAGAAAAGTAATAACAATTTACTAATAATCTTAGTACATAATATTAATTTCAGAAAATAGTAAATATAATGTATTCTTATCTTTAAGTATTATTAAAATAAAAAATAAAAAAAATGAATTCATCTGTTTCGATAAATAAGTAAAATAATTTATTAACTTCATAAAATTTCTTTAAACGATTTTCATTTTGATAGTGATTCAACTAAGCTCAAATGATTCTTAGCTTATGTTAGATTAACTATTGCTCATTGTTCTGAATATTTCACAAATGATGAATTAAAAGTAGCTTATACCATCACTTTGTTATAGGATGAAACAATAGATTTGGATGGATGCTTATATTGAAGGCTTGCTCCCAAGTAAACTGATGTGAATCACCAATCGTATAGACCATCAGATGGCTCGATTCCCAACAATCAACAATAATAATTCAAGAAACAATAGTAATAATAGTAATAATTACGGTAATAATAGATACAAGTTTATATTTAACTTTAGAAAATATAAAAATTATTATGGTTCTAGTTTTCCCTCAAAATTACCAAATGAAACCAATTATTTTCCTTTATCTCCTAAAGAACTAGCAAAATGAATTAAAGAAAGACTTTGTTTATATTTGTAATGAAGTCTTTAGTGAGTGACTCAACCCATTTTGCAAATTTATTTTATTAATTATTACTAACAATTTTTTAAATATTTTTTCTGAATAAATTTATAAAATATTAAAGATTCTTTAGGTTTGTAATCTAGACGAAATGAATTTAGAAATTGCTATTATTTTAGAAATTTTTTTTATTCTTTTTAGTGTAAGATTCATTTTCATCCATTAAAATATATTTCTACAGACTTTACATTATTAACTGATGGTAATATTTTTCTAAATACTTCTATAATATTATTAATACATTTTAAAACAGTTTTTCCAATAAAAGTATAAATAGTACGAATTTTACTACTAAAAATATTTTTTTTTACTAATAAATTTATTAGTAATTTGAAATATTACATTAATTAATAATTAATGATTTAATTTTTTTAATATAATATATTTTTTTTTTCTTTCTAGTGTACCGACTTGCCCTTGCCGTGTCAACTCTGTCTGTTACAATATTGTGGACAATTAGGTCATATATTAAAAGATTGTCCAAAAAGATCAAATAAATTTGGCTCCTCTCATATGGTTAGTATGTCTAGATCTAATTCATATAAGAAATTTAAAGATTGTATAATTAAGTGCTCTTTTAAATATAAAAATATATGGATTAAAGCAAATACTCTTATAACTTTGTTAAAATTAAAAATTTTTGAATATAAGGTTGTACTTTTCAGTTTCAAGAATATGCCTTCCTGTTTTCAAAGAATGAGTGATTATTTAAATATATTTTGCTATCCCTATATAGATGACATTATTATTTTCTTTGATGATCTTTCCAAACACAATGTACACATTAAACTACTATAATTAAGGAAATTTCATACACATATTAAACTAGAAAAATGTGGGTTTGTTAAGTCCGAAGTTAAATATCTAGGATATTATTTATCTTTCCAAGATCTTAAGAATGATATTGAAAATGTTTCAGCTGTTTTGGATTAGCCCTCTCCAACCACAGTTAAAGAACTTCAATAGTGATATATTTTAATATTAATTCATTAATTACAAATAAATATAGATATTTTATTAAGGAATATATTTTTAATATTATAAAAAATAGCTTTATATATTTATTGTTATATTTTATTTATTTATTTAAATTTTTTTATTATATATTTACTTTCTAATATAATAAATTATTTTTTTTTTATTATTATTTTTTTTTAATATTTATTTTTTTTTTATTTTTAATTTATATTTTCTTACATGAATTACAAAAAATATATATATTATTTTTTTATATTTGTGTTTAATTTTTAATTAGTACCTATTAATTTATATTATATATATTGTAATAAATATAAAATATTTTATTAAAATTTAAAAAAAAAAAAATTATTAAAAATTTCATAAAACTATTGATATATATTGTTTAATACATTTTTATTCCTTATTTCTTTTATTTTTTTTTTTTTTTTATTTTAATATTTTAAATTAAAATTTATTTAAAAAAAATTTTTTCATGACTTCTCTTATTTATATATATATATATATATATATTTTTTTTTTTTTGAAAATGTATTATTGTTACACTAAAATTATTTTTTTTTATACATAAAAAAAAAAAATAATTGTCGAAATTTTCTAATTAATTAATATAGAAATTAATTTAATTTAGTGTTACACGATTAACAAAAAAAATTTTTTTATTTTTAAAGAATGAAAAAATACCTAAAAATTATAAAAATTATCGATATTACTTAAACAATTTTATATTTTTTATTAACATATTTAAACATATTAAATATTATTTTTTTTGATATATCTTTTAAATTATAATTATTAAATAAAGTGATTGAAAAGATAAATTCGAAGATTGCCTCCTATAAATACGCATCCCCCGAGGGGAATCATCACTTAGAGGCCGCCAACTTGGCATTGATAACGAGTTTTTCTTGGAGGACTACTCTTTATGATAACTAAGCTAGTGTAGTAGGAAGCCGTTGTAAAAATCGGGAATTTTGCCACCATCTTTTAAATTATTATTTTATTTATTAATTTTCTATCATTATTAATAATTAATATATATATATTAATTTTTTTTTTTTTTTATATTATTAAATTAGAAAAGCACAGATTGAATAAAATAAAATGAAATAAAATAAATAAATAAACACATAATAAATATAAATATAAATATCATTTCCTATTTTGAGTGTTATATTTAACAGATTAAGAGTCTCAATGACTCAATAACTCATTAACAATTGCTAATATCAAAATTTTAATATATTTAGTAATAAACATTCATTATATATTAAAATAAAGAAATATTTTTATTCACATTAAAATGTTTAAATCAGAAAATTCAACAACTACTGGAAGTTCTTCAAAAACTTTAGCAAAGACAAGAAAAACAAAAATATCAAGCGCAACAATGAATAATGCTCCTGTTGAAGTAGAACTTCCAAATATTCAAACAAATACAATTAATAAATTTCATATTCAAAACTTTAAAATTGCAAATAAAAACTTTCACAAATGATATTCAGACTTAAAATTATTCCTTGATTCTGAAGAATTAGGTGATTATATATCAAAAAATATTAAAGATATAAATACCAATAAAAAAAATTTAAAATATGACAGTACCATCAGAATTATAATATTAAACAGCCTCGACAAACATACAAAAAGTCTATTACATAATTGCATAATTAGAATATAATAACTCTAATTTTTTAAATTATCTTAAAATGGAATTACATTTAATTATTTTACACCAGGTAATTCCCAACAAAATGGTCGCATTGAAAGAATTAATCAGAC
Organism: Neocallimastix lanati (nom. inval.); assembly: GCA_016946835.1. Classification (NCBI taxonomy): domain Eukaryota; kingdom Fungi; phylum Neocallimastigomycota; class Neocallimastigomycetes; order Neocallimastigales; family Neocallimastigaceae; genus Neocallimastix; species Neocallimastix lanati (nom. inval.). The sequence goes on along the minus strand of JACVTC010000079.1, from coordinate 588,544 downwards.
ATTAGATAACTGTCCGAAAACATTAGTCAATATTGTTAAATTATCACCTATTTTGTGGGATGAAGCTATTAAATGTGCATTATATTTTACAATTTAAATCAGCATCAGGGAATTAATTTTAAAATTCCGAACAAAGTATTTTTCATTATGAAAATTTCATGTGTCCATGTAGATATATTCTAATAAATTACAATCTTTCTGACATTTATGCATTTGCCAGGAAGTAAGTACGAATATCTATTGGTTAGGTTATACTGATATCGCTTCAAAGAGTAATTACGAATTGGAGAAGAAATAGTACTGAAAAAATTCTCAGCAATAATATGCATATCAGAGCGCCATTGTTGAAAAACTCAGTTAGGTCGTCCAGTAGGGACAATTCTGTTTTTAAAAAAAAGGAAGTATGTGACTACCTCAATATTCCCACCATTCCTGAGGGGAGCTGAAATCAAGGGCGGTACAAACTTGAAGTAAAAAATAAAAAAAAAAAAAAAAAAAAAAACAATAACTATAGTTTGTGATGCACACTTCAATGAAAGTGCAGGTAGCTCACTTGGCACATCTTTTTTTTCATTCTTCAAATCTTTCAGATAAACAAATTGATTGGGAACAGCACTTACAACATCAATTTAGTCAATCTATTTAGCATAATGAATTTGAAATGAATGAAAACAAACAGAATAATTAAAAAAAAAAAAAAAAAAAAAAAAAAATTAATGAAGATAAAATAAATGATGATTATATTAAACAAAAAAAAAATGAAGATCAAAAATTAACTGAAAATCAAGAGGAAATATTCAAAAATTCAAATATTGAAGAAACTATAAAGTAACGTCAAATGAAATTTATGCCAATATTCTACATGATAACAGTAAAAGTAATGAAAATAATGGTATTATTAATAGAAATAACAATAATAACATAAAGAGTTTAAATATTACGAAAAATAATTTTTTGAACAAAAATGTGAAAAAAATTTTTATTAATAAAAATTTGATTAAAATTTTAAAAATTTCAAATTTATGAATAAATTAAAAATTTCAAATTATAATAATTATAAAATTTTTCTAAGTCAAACCTTAATAATTATGAAATTGTAAACCAGAAACTTATTATTAATTTAGATGAGAAAATTTATGTTCAAATTCCAATCAGTGATAAAACCTTCAATTGCCGAAAATCTGGATTATTATAAAAAGGCTCTCTATGGATTCAAACAAGCTGGAAGACAATGGTTTTACGGAATCTCCGGTTTTCTTAAGAAAATTGGGTTAATTCAATGTAATACAGTAGTCGTTTATTTTTTAAATATAAAAATAATAAATTATACTTACTACTAACATTTTATGTTGATGATATATTAATTACAGGAGGGGATAAAGAAATTATCAAAGTTATTTCAAAGGTAAAACATAAATAAATAGTCTTCACAGATAAAATGGCAAACAAAATCATCAGAATTAATTTAATTAAAACAAATAAAGGCTTCAAAATTATCAAAAAATTATATTGAAAAAAATCTAATTAATTATAATATAAACAATATTATATTAATTTGAACACTATATATTAATGCAAAATTAAAAGATAGAGAAAACTCTGAAACTGATTATAAAAGATTGATTGGATCTCTATTATATGTATCAACAAAAATATGACAAGATATTGTATTTGCTGTAAATCAAGTTGCAAGATTTTCTGAGAATCTTACAAAGGCTGATTTGAATGTAACTATTGAAATATTAAAATACATTGAAAGTACAAAGGACTATTCAATTCATTATCACGGAAAGAAAGTTTTAAGAGCTTACTGTGATACGAATTTCCCTGGTGATGAGATTAAAAGAAGATCCACTTCAGTATATATTTTGTATTAAGAAATAATTCAATATCATGGAAATCATTTACTCAGAAAAATATAGCCTTATCAATCGCGGAAGTCGAATAATCAAGCTTAATAGAATGTTCAAAAACAAGCCATATAGATAAAAAGATTAGTAAATGAAATATTCAACAAAAATATTAGAATTAATATTAGAATAGATAATAAACCATGTAAGGATATAGCTGAAAATGAAAACCAAAAGGGACGATACAAATATATGGACATAAAGTATAAATATGTTCAAGATGAAATTACAAAAAATGAAATTAAATTAACACTCATTGGTTCTAATTCGATGATGGTAGATCCATTAACTAAAAATATTTCTGGACCTAATATAAATACTTTGCCGATTTCATCATAGAAATGTGGAAAATGCCAATGTAGGGAGAATATTAAATATCACAGTTATGTAGCATTGTACATTATTCTACATTATTAAGTGTAAAATAATTTTATTCCATAATATAATGCAATGTACGTTAAATGCTACCAATAATGTTAGACTACTATAAAAAATAATTATAAATAATATATAATGGCATATTCTTAAATGAAAAAGGTCTTTCTTAATATTAAAGCAATACAATAAATAAATAAACACATAATAAAATATAAATATCATTTCTGATTTTAAGAGTTATATTTAACAAAAATAATATAAAGAAAATTATATCATAATAAAATTGAAATCCCTCAATAAAAAAATGATAAATTAACTGAATAATATGAATTGTAACATTTTATTACTAATTTGTTACTAATATAATTTAGATATTAAATAATTAATATTAATTGATAAATTTTTAAATGATATAATATAGACATATAAGAAGTAGCCTATATGAAGAAATCCTTAAAATCAATAAAAATATTAATAATTTAAATATGGAATATTTAAATAGAAAAAATTCATATGAAGGAAGTACAGATTATATATTTTAACTAAGAATAACCTTTTATTATTTTATATTTTAATTTAAAAAAAAAAAAATAATTAAAAATACAATATTAAAAAGTTTTTATTTATTTATTTATTTATTTATTTATTTATTTATTTATTTATTTATTTATTTATTTTATTTTATTTTATTTTATTTTATTTTATTTTATTTTATTTTATTTTATTTTATTTATTTTACTTTAATGGTTAATTTACTTTCATAACATACATAATCTTTATTACAATTATATATATTATTTATTAATGAGATTAAATTATATGATTATGTCATTTTTTTTATAATAATAACCAAAATATTTCAAATTGATATTTTAGTAACTCAATGAAATAATATATTATGTTATTTCAAAATATAATAATTATAAATTTTTATGATATTTCATTCATTATTTTAATCATAATTTAAAATTATAAATATTTTTGTTTTTTATTAATATATTATAAACGACATGTGTAAAAACTATTTAATGAATATAAAATAAAATGTTTTATAAATGTGTATATTATTATTATCCTTGTAAATTTTAATTTTAATTTTTTTTTTTATTTTTTGTTTTTTTTTATTTTTTATTTTTTTTTTTTTTATTTTAATTATTATTATTATTATTGTTATTATTATTATTTAATGATGATAAAACTTTTACAATAAATTGTATATATTGAGTTTAAAAATTATTATTATATATGTATATTATATATATATTTTAAAAAATAAGAAAAACAAAAACAAAAATAAATGTAAAAAAGATAATATGTGATATTGTAAGCTTATAAGAAATAATCTGGTGCTGGTTTTTTAGCAGGTATACCTCTAGCCTCCTTTAAATATTAAAATGATGTATTTTTATTATTTATCATTATTAGTATTTGATTTATTTATATTTTTTTGTTTTATTTAATATATATATATTTATAAAATATTAATGTATATAGTTTATTAAGTTATCATACCTGGGGTGCAGCTTCAAATATTCTATAATTTCTATTTAAGTGTTCATCTAATTCTAATATAGCTGCAACATTATTACATCGATAACAGTAATTTGGCGCTGACCAAACCGTAACTATTGTATCTTTAAACATTGACTTATATCCTTCCATTACTAGTTGATGAGCTCTTGCAATTAATTCTAAATTATTTGCATGAATAAACTACATACAAATTTTAAATTTATAAATTATTATATATATATACATAAATAATTAAATAAATATATTTAACGTTAATATTATGAAATATCATCTATTTATTTATTTTTATGAATATAAATATATATATGTTTTTTTTTTTTTTTTTTTTTTTTTTTTTTTTTTTTTTTTTTTTTTACATACTGATTCAACTACATCTCCTCCAAATAAATAACCAGCACCTCTAGGACTTAAACCCCATCCTTCAATTTCATCTGGATCTGACCAAAGTAAGTCACACATTGCACCGTCATGTGGTACTTCTTGTTTTCTATCTATTGTTCTGATCTATATGAAAACAATTTTAACAAATTATATTATAATATAATAATAAAATAAAATTTATTAAAAGATAAAAAAAATAAAATAAAATAAATATATAAAAAACATTTATATAATTTATTTATTTATTTATAATATTTACTTGATCAAGAGTATTTATGGATGGTGAAAGACCACCATGAACACAAAGAATTCTATCATCAATAATAGCCGAAAGACTTAGATAATCAAAAATTTCACAGCAGTAACGCCATACATTTACAGAAGCATATTTACGAAGACATTCATCATAAAAACCATAGACCTGTGTAATTTGACGACTTTCATGATTACCACGAATTAAAGTAATACGATCTGGATATCTTACTTTAAGTGCTAATAATAATAAGAAAGTTTCAACACTATAAAAACCACGATCGACAAAATCACCTTTGAATTTTAAATAAATTTTTTATTTTTTTTTTTAAAAAAAAAAATTTAATTTTTGTTTGAAAACAAAATTATATATATATATATATTTTATTATATATATAATAAAATTATTATATATATTGTTTAAAATTACAATAAGATATTATTCTTACCCATAAATAAATAGTTTGTTTCTGGACATTCTCCTCCAACTTTAAATAATTCTTTTAAATCATAAAATTGACCGTGAATATCACCACAAATCTTTAATATTATATTTTTTAAAAATATTAATATATATATTATATTAATTCATTTTTTTATTTATTCACTTATTTTATAAAAATTATAAATTTAATTAATATGACATCATACTGTAACAGGTGCATCAACACGTTGAACATTACTTTCTTCAACTAAAATTTCACGAGCTTTATTACATAAATCTTTTACTTCACTTTCTTTAATAACTTCACAACGCCAAAGTTGTTCAATTTGTCTTTTTTTTTAAAATAAAAAAAAAAAAAAAAAAAAAAAAAAAAATTGTAATAAAAATATTAACATTTTAAATTTATATAAAATATTTATTTTTTTTATAATTATCTATACCTATCTAAATCACTGCTCATGTTTTTCTAAAATTTCTATGTTAAATAATATTAAATAATATTAATAAAAAATACAAATCAACGTTAATATCATCAAATATATATTATATTTATTTGTTTTAATAGAAAAAAAAATATTGAATAAGTTTATCATTTGTAAGTTAATTTATATAATTCTATTGAGATATATAAAATTTAAAAAATTCATTAATAACAAACAAATAATTAATATTTAGAATTTAAAGAAATTACGAAATAGTCTACTATTAATTTTTAATTTTTAAATTATATTTGTCTGACTTTTTTTTTATTATTATTATTACTTAATATTAATTAAAATAAAATTAGTAATTTAAGAATTATTAATTACTTCTAAATTATTAATAAAAAATGAAATTCTTTATTAAAAATTTTATTAATAAAGCAGATTTTAAATTTGTTCTTGATCTCAATTTTGTATTATACATTATTATACATTATTATTACTTTATTTTTAATATAAATTAAAAATATTTTCATTTATTTGCTTTTTTTTTTCTTTTCTGTCTTGATTATTTCTATTGAATAATGAAACGATTATTGTCTTATTATTTTTAAAAATTTTTGTTTAATGTTCCTTCATTTAATTAAAATATTTTTAAATTTTAATTTTGATATAAGTTACAAAAATGTTTAAATGATAATTCCTGTTTAATAGTATTTAACATTTATATTAATTGATGTTGAATAAAAAAAAAAAAATTTTTCTCAAATATTCAACAAAATTTCAAACAAATTTATAAGATTGATTAATAACTTATATAATAATCATTACTCTAATATATAATTTTAATTAAAATATTTTTTAATTATAAATTTTCTAAATGATTATTATTTATTTCTTTTTAATCTTCGATTTTTGTCACACCTCGTATATATTATTATAATGTTCCATTTATTTTTTACTTTCTGTATTATATAAGTATTTATATATAAATATATATTATTATTTTTGTTATGATTATTAATACATTTTTCCTTCATTTACTCTTATTTATTATTTCTTTAAATAAATGAATATTTATATTTTTTATATACATATATACCTATATTAATTATATATGCATTAATTCAAAGTATCAAAGTATAAAAAAAGAATTAATGAAAAAACAATAAAAAGAAATTATTATTTAGAGTTCTTTTAATTATTGTTTATTTTTAAAAAAATTAATGTTTAGAATGGTTTATTTTTGTTTTTAAATTATATATATAAATATATATATATATTTATATATGATTTTATTTATATTAAAAAAAAAAAAAGATATATTTAATTTTTATTAAGAACTAATTATTAATTTTTAGCTTATTTTATAATATATATATATATAAAAAAAAAAAAAAAAAAAAAAAAAAAGGAATGAATGAATGAAAGAAAGGAAAAAAAATATAAAAAATAAAGTATATATAAGAAATAAAAGTTTTAATTTTAAATAATGGATTTAATATGAAATAACAAAAATAATTAAAACTTAATTAATAATTATTAATAATTAAATTGTCATAAAACCAAAAAAAAAAAAAAAAAAAAAAAAAAAGATATATTGCTAAACATTAATATTGAGAATAAAAAGTATAAATAATAAAAAATACTTAATAGAAAATTTTTATTTACTAATAATAATAATAATAATAATAATTAAATATTAATATAAAAATCAATTAAAACTTTATGTTTTATTTATTATACTTTTTTATTTATTTATTTATTTTATAATTATTTAATTTTTTATGGATGTTTTATTAAAAAATAGAATTATTTATATTAATTAACCGTGAATTAAAAAAATATTAACTGATTATCAGTTATTTGTTATTTATACCTATATTAATATAAATATTTTAATATATCTATCCATGTTTTTATTTTTAAAAATGTTAAATAATAATAGAATTTTGCATTTATTAGAATATATTAAATATAGATTTATTTATTTTATATTCAATTATATATGATATTATAATTAACATATAATCCTTTTATTTTCTTTAAAAAAAAAAAAAAAAAAAAAAGGATTAATTATAACCATATTTTAAAATTGTAAAATAATAGCCGATGTAAGCCAATAGTTATTCAAATTAATAAAATGTTATATTTTTAATTTGAAAGTATAAATTTAAAGTTAAATAAAAGAAAAAAAAGTTTCGAATTATTAATGATATATTATTATTAATATTATATAAATCTATATCTATTTATATATTTTTTGTATTATAATTATTACTACTTTTTTATAAAATGGTCAGTTTAACTATAAAATAGAAAAATTGCAAATTAAAAATAAATATATAATTGATTTTATAAAAGATTATATATTATAAATTAATTTATTAATTGTAAAATAGCATATATATATAATATATATATACCTTTTTTTTTTTTTTTTTAAAAAAAAATATCTAATTAATATTTAATAAAATGATATTATACAATTGATTTTATTTCTTCTGTTTTTTATTATTTATATTTTTATTATTTTATAATATGACTAATATAATCCCATTATATGCAAATTCTAGTAAAAAAAAAAAAAAAAAAAAGATATTTAATGTGACCAATAGAAATTCAATATTTTATTAGTTTTATTTTTTTATTTTTATTTTTTTTATTATGAAATTTACCTTTTACTTCTAGGATCAAGGGATTAGATCTCCAATTAATTGGCGAGAAGATAAAACTTTAAAAATTCATAATTATATATAGAGATTAAAAAAATAAATAATTTTTTTTTTAATTCCAAATTTATTAATATATTATATAATATGCTATTATATTATTATTATATTGAATAATTCAATAATATAAATATTTCAAATCAATTTTAACATATAAATAATAGTTTTATTTTTATTTTAATTCTAAATTATATAATAGTTCAAAATACTTTATAATATAGGTAATCTTAATACAATTAATAAATGGCATAAGATATTATTTAATATCATTTATTATTTTATAATTTTTTTTTTTATCTTTTCCTTACAATTTATAATTAATTAATAATAATGTATAATACATAATTTTTCCTATTTATTAATTTAAATATTGGGAGAGCTTAAAACATTTATGATATATTAAATAATTTTAAATAATTTGTATCAATATGTATAAATATTTTATTTTTTAATTTGAACTTTTCAATAATTTAACAATAATTTAACTGAATATGTATACATATATTTATTTTTTTTTATTTTTATTTATTTATTTATTTATTTTTTTTTTTTTAAAAAAAAAAAGATAATTAAATGTTGATTAAAAAATTCTAATAATTTAAATATTGTATCTATTAACAAAATAAAATTTTTAAAATATAAATTATAAAATTCTAAATTATTTAATCTATCCTTCATAAGCATTAGCTTTATGCTTAGGAACAAAAGTAAATGATTCTGGAGCTGGACCAAGAATAGTTTTTTCAGATAATTTGATCCAATCACTTGCTTTTGGTGAAGCTATTAAAATAAAATTATATTTTTGAAAAATTATAACGATAAATTAATATATTAATTTAAATATCTTAATATATATATATATTTTATCTTTTAATATACTTTACCCATTAAAGTTTCAAGTTCATTACGACCAAAATAAACTGGTGGACGATCATTGATTTTTTGTGGTAAAACTTCCATTAAACCAATTGGAATATAACGATGAAGGAAACTTTGCCAATCACATAAATATCTTCTTGTGGTATTAACACCAACTGTATCCGTACCCCAATGTTCTAAACCAAATTTACAAAATTCATTCATGATTTCTAAACGTTCAGTAGCTGAAATATCGTAATTTTGTCTTTCCTTAATTTCCTTAAAAATCCATGGTTTAATTAATGCACCACGTCCTATCATAATACCAGCAACTCCAGTATATTCTTTTTTATGATAATATTCTTCCCATGAGAAAATATCACCATTACCAAATAGAGCCTTTTTTTTTTTTTTTTTTTTTTTAATGAAACATAAATAATTTAATAAACCATTAATAAAAAAAAAATAAGATAAAATAAAATAATAATAATAATAATAATAATAATAATAATAAGAAAAATAATAATAAGAAAAATAATAATAAGAAAAATAATAATAAGAAAAATAATAATAAGAAAAATAATAATAAGAAAAATAATAATAAGAAAAATAATAAGAAGAAAAAATATTATACCATTTGACGATCATTAAGTTCTTCAACACATGTTTTAATATAATCATAATCTGCTAATTTAGTATATCTTTGCTCACGAGAACGTCCGTGAAGAGTGGCTAATTGAACACCCCAATCATCAAATTTTGGTAAGAGTTTATGAGCAATATTCTTATTTTTGTATATACCAGTTCTTAATTTAACAGTAACTGGACAGTCTGTAACATAATTAATACCCTGTATAGCTTCGCGTAATTTGTTTGTTTTACCCATTAATGCACTACCGGCACCTGCATTAAACATAGCATCTATTGGACAACCAATATTTAAATCTATAAAATCAATTTGTGTTTGACGATTAATAATTTCAGCAGCACGAGCAATAGACTCTGGATTACCACCAGTAAGTTGAATACCAAAAATATCTTCTGATTTATGACGACGCATTAAAGCCCATTCATTTTTATTACCATCTAAAATATTGTTAGCAACTGCCATTTCACCACATGTAATATCACATCCAAATTTTTTAATAATTCGACGGAATGGAAGATTACCGACAGTAGTTAATGGAGCACAATATAGTTTATCACGGAAGTCAATACGTTTTTTTTCTTCAGGTCTTAATCTAGTTTCATAGGTATCATGATCAAATTTTTTAAGCTTCATTTCATGAATTGAATTTAATTCATTTTGACTCTTACTTTCATCATCTAATGGTGCTAAATCAAGTGAAACATCTGTACTAATACTGGTTTCAGGTTTATCAATTGATTCTGAAATTTCAGTAGTGGATGAGGCTCCATTATCTTTTCTTTCATGCATTTTTTTTGAAAAGTTTTCAACAATAGCATCTCTTTGTTTCTTATATTCATCATAACGTTTAATAAATTCATCTGCTTTTTTAAATTCAAATTCTTTTTTACGAAGTATACGTTGAATATTACCACCAACAATATTAAGAGTTTGACTATCCTCAGTATTACCATTACATGTTTGAGGAAGATCAACGATAATATCCTTTGGATCAATATCTTTACCATTTTTATAACATTCATTAACTTTTTCAAATTCTTTATGACCAGAGAAGAACCTGCATTTAATACCGTATGGGCAACGATTATATATTTTGAAGTTTGGACATTCATTACTAAGATCTTTTTCTTTATGATCTAAATATTCTTTAATGTTATGTCCCCATTTACAATTATCTCCATTTGTACAAGTTCCGTGAACTATATAATTAAATAAATAATATATATAACAAAAATTATAATATAATTATAAAGTAATGTTTATATATTAATTTTAAATTTTATTCAAATTTATTATATATAAATATATATATATATTTTTTATTGGACATTTAATCTAAATAATTGTAATTGTAATTATAATATATTAATTTTAGAAGAAATTTACTAAATCTATTGCAAAGGTCAGTTTCATCTTTAACATATGTAATTGTTCTGTTTTTGTTCATTCCTCTAATTTTTTTATTTCTTTCATTTTTCTTGTCAAATTTTCTTTTTTTATTGTTCTGCTCGATAGATTGTTCTGAACTTTCATTATTACTAAATTCATCTTCATTATCAAAGATTTTAATAATATATTCTTTTTTAATTGGTGAAACACCTTTAGGCCATTCTTTTTTCTCGTTTTCCATTATTCTTTTTTTTTTTAATGAATTATTTTTATATAAAATATTTATTTACAGTTGTACATATATAATATATATATTAAAAAAAAAAAAAAAAAAAAAAAAAAAACATATATATATACGTTAGTATTTTTTTAATATATATTCAATGTAAAAAAAAATTTACGTAATAAAAAATTTCTCTAAATTTTTTCTTTATAATTTTTGTTAATGGAAATAATCTGATAAAATGAAAAATAAAAATATATAAATGATTGAAAAATTAATATTATTTAATACTAATAATTCTATTGTTTTAAAAAGTTGAAGTTGTTTATATGAATAAAATGAATTTTTCTCGAATTTCAATATAAATTTAAAATTTGATTTTAGTGATTCTAATTTCGAAGAATAAAATTTAACTTTATATATGAATATATTTTTATTTATTTTTTTTGAGTAATAATTATCAATATTAATTACTTTTGATTTTTTAAAATTTTGATTATTTAATATGAAATTTCTCAAAAAAATACTTTTTTTATTTATTAACCTTCTATTTTCTATAATTTTAGTATATGAATTTCTTTAGTTTATATTTTTATTTAATTTTTTTTTTTCTTATTTTGTTATTTTATCTTTTTTTTTTTTTTTTATTTTATTTTATTTTTTGAACTAAAATATAATTTTAATAAAAAAAAAAAAGAATCCAAGTTTAATTTATGAAATTATCATAAGTAAATATTTAAAATATTAATAATATTAATAAAATTTTAAACAAATTAGCCACATATTATTTTTAAAATAATATAATATTTCATTAAAATTAATACAATATCTTTCATACGCCGTAAAAAGATTCTTACAATTTCAAATATAAAAAAATATTTTAAAAAGGACCAATCATTTGTAATGATCAAAATGAATTAATGTTTATAATTTTTTTTTTAAAAAAAGTTTTAATAAAATAATTCTTAAATATATCAAATATTACTATTTTAAAAAAATTAATAATAGTAAACTTTATAAATACATTATATATTTATCCAATAAAATATTAGAACGAGAAATGTAATGTAATTTAATTTGAAGATTTTTTTTTTTTTTTTTTTTTTTTTTTTTTTTTTTTTTTTTTTTTTTTTTTTATAACTTTAAAAAGTTTTAAAGAAGAATAAATTGAAATAAAGTAAGCGAAAAATATATAATTTAATAAAGAATGAAGGAAAATTTATATATATATATAAATTAAAAATAATAATAATAATAATAATAAAAGAAAAAATAATCTTTAAATAAAAAAGAAATATTTTTGAAAAAGGAATTAAATGAAGGAAAAACAAGAAATATATTTTCTTAAGGAAAATAATTATTTTATATAATGTAAAATTCAGAATTAAATAAAATTAAATGATATGGAATTATAATAATAGTATAAAGTTCAATTAATCATTGGAATTTATATCATATATTTTAATATAATTATTTTTTATGTCATTGAATATTTATAATTTAAAAATAAATAAAATGAATTTAAAACAATAGAAATTTTGTTAATTTATAATTACATTTCTTGAATAATTAAATAAATTTAAAAAAAAAAAAATTATATTTATTTTAATAAATATATATATATTATATATATATATTAACGTATAATTATTAAATCAATAATTTAATATATAATTAAAAGCTAAAAATGGCTAGACCTTCAGCAAGAAAGAAGATTAAGAATCCAAATTCTAAAGTTTCAAGAAGAGTTGCAAATCGTCACAATAAAAGAAAACCTTCATTAGCAACAGCTCCAAAAATTATTAGAGAAAATTGGGATAAAAATTTAACTTTAATTCAAAATTATCAACGTATAGGTTTAATAGGTAATTTAAATGATGTATCAGGTGGTGTTAATAGTAATCATACAGCAGCTATGTCTATTGAAGAAGAAGAGGAATTTAAGAAAGATGAATATGTTAAACGTATGACAGAAAAGGTTAAAGATTCTTTAGAATCTGCTGATCCAGAACTTGCTTTAGTTGATAATGTTGATTATAACTCTTTACATATTGGTGCTAGAATTGGTCAAAAGCGTATTAAGAAACAAGAAAGTAAACCAACTAAAATTGTTAAAAGTAAGTTATATTACTTCATTTTATTTTTTCTGTAAAAATTATTAAGAATATTATATATTATTAATATAATTGATGAAAAGATATATAAATTTATTTTGTTATTTTTATTTATTTAAAAGAAAAATATATAGTAAATGAAATTTTTATATAATTAAAGAAACTATATAAATTTGAATTAATTGATTTTATTGTTTTTGTTTATAATTATAATAATTTTTCTCTTAAATTGATTTTATTTTTATAATTAAATATTAAAAAAATATTAATTATTATCAGTACTTGAAGCACAAGCAGCTGCAGCTGCAGCATTACCAAAACCCGAAAGACATATATCTTCACATGAAGAGTTAATTTGTAAAGATTTAATAGCTAAACATGGTGATGATTATCAAGTATGTTATTATTTTTAGTGTACTTTTTTTTTTTTTTTTTTTTTTTTTTTTTTTTTTAATTTAATACAATATATATAATTTAATTTGAATTTATAAACTAAGAAAAACAATGAATTAATTTAAAATTTATACATATTATGTATTTTAATTATAATTATTTAAGGCTATGTTTAGAGATTTAAAATTAAATAAATACCAATTAACAGCAAAGCAACTACAGAAAAAATGTGAAAAATATTTAAAAACACTTGAATCAAGAAGGGAATAAATATAATATAAATAATTTTAATTTTTAACTTATTTATTTTTTTTTTTCATTTTAGTTTTCATTTTAGAGATAATAAATCCATTTTTAATTATTTTTTTTAAAAAAAATTATTTGTTTTAAACCTCTCTTAATTTTTAATAGAGAAAAATTTAATTTAATTATTTAAATAAAAAATTAATCATAAGTATCTATTCAAATAAAATATACAATTTTATAAATTGAAATTTAAGTATATATTATTATTATATATTATCATTTTATTATTATTATTAATTTATTTAAAATTTTTCCGAATTATATTCATGATAAAGTTAAATTTATTCTGTCTGATACAATTTTTTTATATTTAAAGTTTAATGATAATAACAATAGAAATAATATTGTTAATAATGGTATAGTATTGTTCGTGAAAATAGGAATTAAATTAGTAATAGTGAAAATAATAGTATCGTTATTAATAATGTAGTGAATAGGTCAAATGATGATTGTGGTGTTAATATTAGTAATTTTCTGAATAATGGATGTGTAAATATGTGACGTGGTACTAACTATAAAACTTCCTTCTTGGGGGAAGAAATGCATATATTATTGATTTAAATTATAAAAAGAATGGAATATTTTGTTTAAGAACCAAATAAATACAGGTGATTATTCTAAAACGCCATACCTGATGAGATCAGCGATTCGCTTTACAGAAATTGTGCCTAGGGCTAGTACTCAACAAGGATTGATAATCTGATGATATAAGCTCAAACTAACCAGGAATGTAAACGCTGAAAATGCATCAAGAAGGTCAATGCTCTGATGGAGAAGACTATTATTTCTTTTAGAAAGTCAATTCAAACCCAAGTCCGGAATAAGAATTCCTTTTTAAACATAAATTTTATAATCTGGAGGTGAGGTTCGTTGCATATGAACTTTTTTCTGAATTTTTTATATACTTTATTTTATATTATTATTTTAAATATTATTATATTCTAATTGGATAAATTATATTTACTTTTTATTAATTCAGTGTTTTTTTTTTTTTTTTTTTTTTTTTTTTTTTTTATTATTATTATTAAAAAAAATATTCATGTAAATAAATAAAGTTAAAAGTTCGCAATAATTACGTCTGTAAAAGAAAAAAAAAAATATAAATATAAAAAAAATATTTTTAATAATGTTTTATTATTAGTATTTTTTTTTTTCCAAAAGTTATAATATTTATATATTAATTATTCCATCAATTTAATAGTTAATTTAATGAATTATTTTTAATAAATTTATTTAAATACAAATAAAATATAAATATATAGATATAAATATAAAAATTACTAAATGTAATAATAGTTATCTTCAATTTAATACTATAATTAATAATATTATTTATTATCCATATTACACAATCTATATATATAATATTGAATTTATTTTTATTTTAATTTTATTTAAATTTAAATATATATAAAATAAGCTTTTCCTTTTTTATTATTTTTATTTTATTTTAATTCATTAATCAACTATTTTATAAATTCTACATTTATTATTTAAAAAAAAAATATATATAATAAAATATTATATAAAAGAAAAAATAGTATTAAAAAAATAAGGATAATAAGTAGAAAACTATTATAACTATTAATAATTATTAATCAATTTTTCTATCATATCATATACATATTATTAAATTTATAAAAATTTAATAATTAAGGTATCGATAATTAATTTTTATACATTTTGTATGGTATTAAAATTCAAAATGATTATAAACAATTATGAATTATAAGATATCATTATATTTTTTAATTCTAAAATTAAACAAAGATAATAAAATTTCAGGATGATGAATCGAAATTATTATTTTTTAATATATTTACAATTGTTGAATAATACATTATAGAATTTTTATTAAATTAAATTATAATAAAAATTTAATATATTCTAGAACGATTTATTAAAAATGAAAATGAATTTTAACGAAAATAAAGATGATTTAATTTTAAATATTTTTAATATAAAATAAACATATAATTAATTAATAAAAATAATAAATAACTAACATATTTATTTTTTAATTTCAAATAATCTTATATAATATATAATTTATAATAATTGTTATTTATTTCATTATGTAATCATTTTTAATTGTGAAATGCAAAATAATAATAATAATTTGAAAATTCATTTCTTTCAATATATTACAAATTAAACTTAATTATAAAGGGATTCTTTATATATATATATTAAAATAATTTATGTTCCTTTTTTTTTTTTTTTTTCTTATTATTGAATAATAATAAAAATGTTTGAAAAATCATTAGCTGATTTGATTCGGGGAATTAGAGCAAATAAAAAAAATGAAGAAGCATTTATTTCGTCATGCTTAGAGGAAATTACTAGTGAAATAAAAAGTAATGATATTGATATAAAAGCTGTAGCTTTACAAAAATTAACATATGTATGTATTAATTATAAAAATAACATAATTTGAAATTATTTAGAATAATTTTTTTTTTTTTACATAACAATTTATAAAACATTTATCAATATTTATTTAAATATATATAAATATAGTTAAATATGATGGGTTATGATATGACCTGGGCAAGTTTTCATGTTGTTGAGGTTAATAAATATAAAAATATATTTTTATAAAAATAAAAAATTAAGATTTTTTACATAGAAAAAAAAAACAATTTATAAATAATTATGTACGTTTAAATATGTATAATTGTTAATTATATAAGGTTATGTCATCTCCGAAATTTCAATATAAACGAATTGGTTATCTTGCTGCTGCTCAGTCATTTAATAAAGATACTGATGTATTAATGCTTTGCACTAATTTAATTAAAAAAGTATGAAAATAAAAATAAAATGGCAATATTCAGTGTAAATATATGATATTAATAATAAATATTTATTTTTGTAATATATATTAAAATATATAAACAAATAAACAAATAAACAAATAAATCAAATATAAATTTTGCAAAAAAAAAAAAAAAAAAAATTGTTAAATAAAAAAGGATTTATCTTCAAATAAGATGTATGAAACAGCATTGGCAT
This sequence comes from Neocallimastix lanati (nom. inval.), assembly GCA_016946835.1. Taxonomy (NCBI): domain Eukaryota; kingdom Fungi; phylum Neocallimastigomycota; class Neocallimastigomycetes; order Neocallimastigales; family Neocallimastigaceae; genus Neocallimastix; species Neocallimastix lanati (nom. inval.). Next base: position 571,544 of record JACVTC010000079.1, on the reverse strand, counting down.
TAAATGGATTGTCTCAAATAGTTACTCCAGATTTAGCAAGAGATTTAATTGATGATCTATTAAGAATGATGAATCATTCTCAACCTTATATTCGTAAAAGAGTCGTAGTTTTACTTTATAAAGTTTTTTTACAATATCCAGAAGCTTTAATTATGGCATATCCAAAGTTAAAAGAAAAATTAGAGGACGACCATCCAAGTATGTATATAAATATAGAAATAAAATAACAGAAATAAAATAATAATAATAATAATTTATAATAATTTAAATAGGTGTTGTTATTGCAACTGTAAGTGTTATATGTGAATTAGCTACACATAATCCAAGAAATTATTTACCTTTGGTTCCACAACTTTATAATATTCTTACTGTAAGTTCTAATAATTGGTTATCAATCAAAGTCGTTAAATTAGTAAGTTGATATTTATTAATTATAATATTTTGTATTATTTGATATATATTTATATATATATATTTTTTTAAAAAAAAAAAAAAAAAAAATGAAATATTAATATTTGTTTTTATTTTTTAGCTTGCATTATTAGCACCTGAGGAACCACGTTTAGCCAAAAAAATATTACCAGCATTCGGATTGATTCTAGAAGGAACTACTGCTACTTCATTTGCATATGAAGTCCTTAATGCTATGATTAAGAGTGGTATTATTAAACAAGCTAATCAACCATTGATTAGTCTTTGTATTGAAAAATTAAAAGAATTTATTGTAGATAGAGACGCTAATCGTAAGTTAAATTATATATAATTATTATTATTTTATTATTTATTTACTTATTTATTTATTTATATTTATTTATTTATTTATTTATATTTATTTATTTATTTATTTAATCATTCATTTATTCATAATTTTCATTGAAAGTTCGTTATTTGGGTTTATTAACTCTAAGTGAACTAATTGCAATTTTCCCTAAATTAGTTGCTGCATTTACTGATATTATATTAGAACGTTTAGATGATATTGATCTTACAATTAGAAGAAAGGCATTAGATATTGTTCCAACAATGGTAATTTTAATTTAATTTAATTTTTTTGTCAAGACTATTGAATAATAAATAAAATTAATATTTATAATAATATTATCTTATTTTCCTTTTTTTTTTTTTTTTCTTATAATTTAATTATCAAAATATTTATTAATATAAAGGTTACAAAACCAAACTTAATGCCAATTGTAGATAAATTAATGAGTTATTTATTCAAGGAAGAAGATGAATGGTTTAATAATATTAATATTTTCACTGATAAAGATTACAGAAACTGCATAGTTAATAATATTTTAAATATATGTTCAAAAGATAAATATGCATATATAACCAATTTCCAATGGTATATCTGTGTTTTATGTAATCTCGCATTTGTTGAAAATATTTCTGTAGTGGAAGCCATATCGAAACAAATGATGGATATTTGTATTCGTTTGAAAGATACACCTTTAAGAAAATTCATCATTGATAAAATGGTTAATCAAATATAAAAAATAAAATCATAAATTCATAATAACTTTTTTCTTATATATTAATAATCATTTTATTTTTATATATATTGTTTTTAGATTGAATTACTTAAAAATAAAGCAATATTTGAAAAGAAATTTATTAATGCGGGAAATACAGATATTTTATATGTTGCTGCATATTTACTTGGTGAATATAGAAGGTAGATATAATTATATATATATTAATTTATAAAATAAAAAATAAAAACAATAAAATATAAATTATATTATTTATGATTGAATTAACATTCTAAATAATAATAATAATAATAATAATATTATTATTATTATTATTATTTATTATTATTATTAAAAGTTCAATTGATGTAGAAAGTGTTGAAGATATTCTTTTTAATTTAACTACGGATGAAATTAAAGATTTATCTGGAATTGTTCAAACAAGTTATATAATAGCAATATTAAAAATTTATATTTATTGGTTATTAAAATCTGATTTTAATGAGTCATCAGTTGATGCCTACAAACAAATTACCACTATGTTGATGGATAAATTACAAAATTTCATTGATAGTTCAGATATTGAGGTTCAAGATAGAGCAAATTTAACTCTTGAAATTCTTAATAAAATTTATGAACAATATAATCCGGTAAATACTGTTGATAAAAAATTAATTGAAGGTATTGACAATTTATTTAAAGGAGAACTAAAACCTGTTGCAGCCAAAGCTCAAAAGATGGTACCAGTACCACCAGAATTAAATTTAGATCAAGTTATCAATGAAGAATCAGAAACTCTCTTAAATGAAATAGATACATCTTTTGCAGATGAAACAAAATATTTCTGGACATCAAAAATTATTAAAAGTAAATCTTTAAGAAAAGAAAGAGAGCCTACAAAACAAGAAATAGAAGAATCAAGAAGAAGAAGAAGACAAAGCAAAAAAGATAATCCATTCTATCTTGATTTCGAGGAAGATACGAAATCTCAAAATTCATTTTACGAAACAGAAATTGATAATATACCAATCGTTCAATTTACGTTTAACTTTGGTTAGTATAATTAATATTTAAATATATATGAAATTTAAAAGCTAGAATAATAAATAATTAAATAAAATAAAATAAAATAAAATACAAAAAGGATTGATTTATAATAAAAATATGAAATATAATATTAAAATAAATAACAATTAATTAAATTAAAATTATTAAATAATTGTTAAATAATTATTAAATAATATATATATAATTAATGTAATTCAGATGAAAAACTTAATATAAATGACACGAATGAAGTAGGATCTAACCAAAAAATTGTGTTTTTAGAAGATGAAGAAATACCAGAAGGTGCTATTGAAGTTAAAGATGATGATGATAAGGATGAAGAGGAAAAAGTTTTGAAAAATCTTGATTTAACAAATATTGAATTTATGGGTTCAACGATACCGATAGTAAAGAATGAAGATGGTAAGAAGAAGAAAAAAGGAAAAAAATCATCTACAAAGAAAGGTAAAAAGGAAGCTGAAGATGACAATAACACCAAAAACAAGAAGAAAAAGGGAACTAAGAAAGGTAAGAAAAGTAAAAAATCTTTTGAAGATAATAAAAATAAGAATGAAATACCTAAGCCTGTTGTTGGCGGAAAAGCTATTACTATTCCAAATAATCAAAATGATCTTGTAAAAATGAATCCAGTTTCAATTCAAACTTCATTATCTAGTGATCCTAAAAAACCTAAAAAAGTTTCAAAAGTAATAATAAAATATTATCAATAATCAATATTTTATATTAATAATAAATATATATATATATATATAAACAATCAATTAATTAATAATTATATATGAAATATTTACAGAAAAAAATTCCAAGTAATAATGAATTAATAAATCAATATATTCCTGTTCAATTTAATGGAAATATTATCTCTATGGTAATAATAATAATAATAATAATAATAATAATAATAATAATAATAATAATAATAATAATAATAATAATAATAATAAATAAATAAATAAATAAATAATAAATAATAATAAATAATTAATAATAATATTTGGTATTAATTTATATTTTATTATGAAGGTATATAAATGGGAATTTGAAAATGAACCAAATGTTATTCGTGTTCAGTTCCTTTTAAAAAATAATATTGAAAATGAAAAAGTTAAAATAATAAAATTTGAAATTGCTGAAACAATGAAAGCCCATATTATTAATCTTGATAATAAATTACCAATAACCATTCCACCAAATCAAGCTATTTCAATTGAAAAAAATATTATGCTATTAAGTAGTACTATAATTAGCAATATTTCTATACCTGCTACAATTCAATATCAAGTAAGTTATTTAGAAATTCAATATAATTATATATTGAATTTCTAAATAAATATATAAATAAATAAAATTATTTATACATTTATTTTATTTTATTTTATTTTATTTATTTATTTATTGATTTACTATTATTAATAGGATTTGTCAGTTGATCCAAAAAATTATCAAGAGTCATTTAAACTTTCTTTACCATTAACAGTATATATGAAAAAACCTAATTTCCCAATAACTCCAGATTATTTTGTTGAAATTATTTCTGATCCTGAAAAAATAACACAAAATGCAATAGTTAAAGTTACATTACCTTCAAATGTTTCTCAAGAACAAATTCAAAATATTGTAAGATATACTTCCGAAGATCTACTTAAATTGCATGTAGTTGAAGTTATAAATGGAGCAGCAACATTAGTAGGTCAAACTGTACAAGGAAATATTATAGCATCTCTATTAAAACAAACCATTAAAAAGAATAATGATATAGTTATATCATTAAATATTAAAGGTGATAATGATGAGTTAGTAAATGGTTTAGCTGATATTGCTCGAAAATTCTTTCAATCCTTAAAAAAATAAGCTTATAATAAATTAAAATATACTAAATAAATAAATAAATAATAACAATAATAATAATAATGATAAATTAAAACAATTAAATAAAAAATAAAATAAAATAAAATCATTTATAAAATAAATAAAATTAATATATATAATAAAAAATAAAAGTATAAAAATAGAATACCAATAGAATAATTTATTAAGAATAATAATAAAAAAAAAAAATAAAAATGAAAGTAAAAATAATAATAAAATGAAAATGAAAATAATAATAATAATAATAATAATAATAATAATAATAATAATAATAATAATAATAATAATAATAATAATAATAATAAATATATATATTTATAATAATAATAATAAATAATAAATAATAAATAATAACAATTATGATAACAATTATAAAAATATGAAATATTAGTTAAATGAAGTGAAAATACAATATAAAAATAAAATGAAATAAAATGAAATAAATAAAAAATTAATTATAATACAAAATTAATAAATAATATATAATATATAATTTATATATTTATATTATTATTAACCCATAATAAATTATTAATTTTATATTTATTAATTATATATATATATAAATGTTTTATATAGACTTTATTTTTATATTAAAAATTTTTATTTATTATTTTCATTATTTTTATAAAAAATAAATGTTATGTATGTGATAATAACAATAAAAAATAATCTATGAGATAGTGTTTTTAAAAAATATTTAAAAAAAAAAGAAAAAAAAATTTTATATATATATATATATGAAAATGTTTTATTAATAAATATTAATATGTTCTTTGAAAATTAATATCATGATTAAATATTATAAATTTTAATAAAATTTAAAATACAAAAAAAAAATTTTTCTTTAATAATTAGGGTAAAATTATGATGGTGGTGACATTTTAGAATTTTTCAATATGTCTTCACAACGTTTCATCATAGCTTTACTTGGACCATCATTAGTTAACATAAATGATTTTTTGAAATGATTTAAAGCACCAAACCAATTTTTAGAAAGAAATTCAGATAAACCTAATTCATAGCAAATACCAGCAGTTAAATTATCTTGAGATAATTCTTCTCTCAAAGATGATTCCAGAGAATATACTATTAATTTTATAAAAATGAGAAAAAAAAAAAATAAAAAATAAATATTAAAAAAATTTTAATATTTATATAGTTTTTTTTTTTTTTTCTTTTTTTTTTTTTTTTTTTTTTTTTTGAAATATTTATATACTATAATTATTATTAGTAGTAGATTATTTTTACAATTATATTCATTGTCTAAATCTTTAAATGAAAAAACTTTTCTTGTATGATACATATTTTTAGCAACGTCACAAACATTTTCAGTTATTAATATATTAACAAAGAACTTAGAAGTGAATTTTAATTGTTTATCTAATACGTTCATTATATCTAATTTTAATTGAATGGATAATAAATTAATAAGTTAGTTTAATCAATATTAAAAAGTGATAACTAATATTTAAATAAATAAGTTTCATCATTAAGATTTACTCACTTCCATATATATTGAATACCTAAGTTTTATTATTATTATTAAATATATATTAAATACATTATATTTTAATGATAAAAATAAAAAATTATAGTTAAATAAAATCAATTATATATTATTTGTTATTATTAATAATATTTTAACTTTTTTATTATTTTTTTATTATTTATATATTATATTTTATATTTTATTATTTATTTTATTTTATTTTATTTTATTTTATTTTATTTTATTTTATTTTATTTTATTAAATCTGTACTTTATATTCATATTTCTACTATTTATTTTATTTTATTTTATTTTATTTTATTAAATCTGTACTTTATATTCATATTTCTACTATTTATTTTAATTTAATTTATTTTATTTTATTAAATCTGTACTTTATATTCATATTTCTACTATTTATTTTATTTTATTTTATTTTATTTTATTTTATTAAATCTGTACTTTATATTCATATTTCTACTATTTATTTTTTTTTATTTTATTTTATTAAATCTGTACTTTATATTCATATTTCTACTATTTATTTTATTTTATTTTATTTTATTTTATTAAATCTGTACTTTATATTCATATTTCTACTATTTATTTTAATTTAATTTATTTTATTTTATTAAATCTGTACTTTATATTCATATTTCTACTATTTATTTTATTTTATTTTATTTTATTTTATTAAATCTGTACTTTATATTCATATTTCTACTATTTATTTTTTTTTATTTTATTTTATTAAATCTGTACTTTATATTCATATTTCTACTATTTATTTTATTTTATTTTATTTTATTAAATCTGTACTTTATATTCATATTTCTACTATTTATTTTATTTTATTAAATCTGTACTTTATATTCATATTTCTACTATTTATTTTATTTTATTAAATCTGTACTTTATATTCATATTTCTACTATTTATTTTATTTTATTAAATCTGTACTTTATATTCATATTTCTACTATTTATTTTATTTTATTTTATTTTATTTTATTTTATTTTATTTTATTTTATTTTATTTTATTTTATTTTATTTTATTTTATTTTATTTTATTTTATTTTATTTTATTTTATTTTATTTTATTTTATTTTATTTTATTTTATTTTATTTTATTTTATTTTATTTTATTTTATTTTTACTATTATTTTATTATTATTATAAAAAAAAAAAAAAAAAAAAAAAAAAAAGATAATAAAAATAAAAGCAATATATATAATGAATTATGCATATATATATAATTACCGATTTATTACTTGTATTAGCTACAACAGAAACAGCTGGACCAGATATAATAGCTATGCCAAGTTCAATTTCAGGATAAATTGCTATTTCACGGTTGAGTACATCTTGATCATTCACAATTTCTTGTGCTGAATTTAATGCATTTTCTATATCATCCAATGATGGTGTGACCAAACCAAATCCTACTATTATTTTTGACTCCATCATACTATATATATACTATTTTTTTTTTTTTTAATAAAAAATATATATATATATATATATATATAATTATAATAATAATTATGAAATTAATAGTATATATAAATATGATTTTTCTCATTTTAAAAAAAAATATTAATAACTTAATAATATTATTTACACCATGATTTTTAGTAACAATGTTGGTGATATAACTTAAATATTTTTCAGATAAATCTGTTAATCGTTGAGAACTTTCAATAACTTTAATAATTTCATTAACTAAAATTTAAATAAAAAAAAATTTTTTTTTCGTTAATTATTAAAATTATAGTTATATAATTAATAATATTTATATATAAAATAATAATTAAAACGAAAAACATTTATACTTACAATTTTTAATATATATACCAAGTAATGTAATTTCTTGATTTTTCTTTCGACTATTTTTATCTTTAACTTTAATATATTCTTTAACATTTGATGATCCCATAATTCTTTAGTTTAATATAATATTTTTTTTATTAAATAAATAAATAAATAAAAAAAAAAAAAAAATTAATGAATATTAATTATTATATATATATGTATATATTAAATATATTAATTTATAAATATTATAATATGTAATATGTTCACTACTTTTCTATAGCAATCATTGAACGTTTCTCAGACGATACACTTTCAAAAGATATCATAGTAGTATTTTCTAATCCAAAGTCATTATTACTTAGGAAATAATTAATATTATTTATATATCTTCCCATTGAATTTTTAATTTTTATAGAAGTATCATTATATTCTTTGGTATCTCGAGGTTCAAATAATTTATTCATTTCTAAATGAATAGAGTCATCAAAAATACCGGTGTATTTTGGGTCATCTTCTTTATTAAATCTTAGAACAGTATAATTAACATAAAATGGTTCACCATCATCACCGCTCATATCATAATTATATCCATATGCAATTCCTCCTTTTTTTGAAATTTTATTAATATCCGATACTAACATAGGATAGGATTCTAACCACTGAGTATATGGTTTTTCTTGCATTAATTTAATTTCATTATCATAAAACATCATATCTTTTTGATTTATTGATTTTAAAGTTCCATCTATATTTAAGGTAAGAACCACATTAGGGAAATTTTCAATTATATTTCTAAATACATTATTATTCTTTTTTAATTTTTTGATAGTCTTCTTTAAAAGTTTACATAAAAGAACTTTTTTATATAAAGAAGAAACTTTTTTTTAAAAAAAAATTAATATTAATTATAATAATAATAATAAAATAAGATTTAAATTAGAAGCATTATTTTTTTAATAAATTTAAAATCATATATATTATAATAAATAATTACTAAGTGATGCATAATTAGTAATTAAAATTTCATCTTTTTCTGTATATGGCTTATTGTAAGGTAATTTATTAATTAATTGGAAAACACCAATAACTTTTCCTTCATAATTTTTAACTGGAACACAAATCATTGTTTTTATTGTAATATTTTCAAATAAATCTATTTAATAATAAATAATATATTTTATTAAATTTAAATTAACATCACAATATCGAAAAAGGAATCAAATGTAACATAAATGTATATATATTTACTATCAATTTCTTCATTATATAAAGGATGATCCGTAACTATGAAATATTATATATATATAATTATTATTATTATTATTATTATTATTATTATTATTATTATTATTATTATTATTATTATTATTATTATTATTATTATTATTATTATTATTATAATTATTATTATTATTATTATTATTATTATTATTATTATTATTATTATTATTATTATTATTATTATTATTATTATTATTATTATTATTATTATTATTATTATTATTATTATTATTATTATTATTATTATTATTACTGTAAATACCTTTGCTAGTTTTTATAGTTTTTCCATTTTTCATTACATCGCCTTTTTATTAATGTTATTAATAAATATATATTAACAAAATATTAATAAATAAAAATATTATTCATATTAAGATAAACATATTTTTTGTTTAAATTTTTTTTATTATTAATTTCTTTTAGGATATTTACCTATAATTCCAATATTTGATAGAAAACCTTTTCTTTTTTCATTTATTATAGTGAACATAGTTTGTTCCGTTTCGTCCAAAACAAATAAATGTCCATCTTCTGAGTATGTAATTTCTTTCAATAAATAAGCTGAAGTTTTTACTAATTCATCAATATTCATTGTATGATTTAAAATTTTCGTAGTCATAAATACATTTTTAATATTATCTAAATGTTTTTCTGAGTTTTCTTGAATAAGGCATTGACGTAAAATAATACTCCAGATTGAACTCATTGTTTTTAAAATGTATTCATCTTCAATGGAGAAGTATGGCATATCATTATCATCCTTTTTGTTGATAACTTCCAAAATACCAATTACTTTAGAACTATCAGGTGAAAAAATTGGTGTAGAAAGAACACACTTCATATCAATATTATAATGATTCGCAACTTCAGTAGTATAATACTCTGAATTACGAATATTGAAAGCATTAATAGTTTTTTTATCTAAAATGTCTTTTCCAGCGAATATTGTACTTAAAGGTATATTATTATTTGACTTAGATAAAGAAAGTAATGTTGCAGAAGTATTTCCTATTTCTGGTTTTGAAAATGACCAATTAGAAGCCTGAATAGATAAATTATTTCCTTCCTCAGAATTAACACTATAACAACAAATATATTTTCCATTTACAATTTTACTTATAGATTTAATTAATAATAAAAGATCATTTTTTAAATTATTTTCTGTCATGATATCATTTACATCAGTTAAAAATGTTTGAATTTTTTTACAACGATCACAAACAAATTCTAAGCATCTCTTTACTTCTTCTGGACTTAAATTTTCAGTTTGTTTCTTAATTTCATCACAATCAAATTCTTGATTTAAAAGTTGTGTATATAAATTTGATTTATTTAATATACTTTCTTTTTTTTTGTTTTCAACAGATTTTCTTTTATATTCATATAAAAAAAAAAAAAAATTTAAATATAAAAATAAGAATAATAATAATATTATTATTATTTTATAAAATTTAATTTTAATAAAAGATAATTAATATTTAACCTAATTTTATATAAAATATTGAATACTTTTAAATATATAAAAATAATATATTATATATACGTTATTGCTGGAAGTTTTCCTCTTAAAAATTCATGATTAAATGTAAATTCTTCGTCAAAAATATTTTTCATTTTTGGTTTAAGTACTTGATTTTTATATTCTGAAGGAATTACAGTTCTTGTCTTAAATATAATAATATAAATTATATAATATTTAAATAATGATATTATGTTAATATAAAATATAAAATATATATATCGTTTCGTAAAATTTTCTGTTTTTTTTTTTTTTATTTTTTTTTTTTAAATTTATTTAAATTTAAATATATATGTTCTTATTTATATTATTACCATATAATCTTCGACTTTTAAATTTAATAAAGTACATGTCAAGTCAATTTGTTTCTGCCCAAATCGATATACTAAACCTTTTAAGAAACTATTTTTTTCTTCATCGGGCATATTACCAAAAGCTGTCCACAGTAAACGCATATCATGTGATGTATAACCATTATAATTCACTGTCGCTGTATTAATTTCAGGTTCAACAATCGAATTGGTTTTGAAAATTTGTAATTTTCCTGGATTTTCTTGTTGAAGAAATTTTGGTAAATCATTTATATATGGAAAGCTTGAATTATTCATACTATTATTAGAATTGGATTTTTGCATGGATGTTTCATTGCCATTATTAATATTTCTTTTGCCACTGTAACTTTCATTTTTCGATTTTAAATTTTTATTACTATTCTTTTTTTTATTAATATCATAATCTGAGAAATTCATATTTATTCAAACTTATACAATGTTAAAATCCTTTATTTAAAATAAAATATGATTTTTAATTAAATTTAAACATTTAGCTAATTAACTAATAAAACAGAAAATATGAAAATAAATTTAAAAAAAAAAAAAAAAAAAAAAAAAAAAAGCAAAATAGAAAATATTTATAAAAATAAGAATAAGAATAAGAATAAGAATAATAATAATAATAATAATAATAATAATAATAATAATAATAATAATAATAATAATAAAAACTATATTACATAATTTAATTTCATATATATAACTTTAAATAATAAAATTCAAAACTAATACATCAAATATCTATTTGAAAATAAAAAGAAAATTTTTCCGGATGAAAATATAAAATATTTTTGTAGCAATTATATAAAACATTATAATATAAATATATATATATATATTTTATTTTATTTTATTTTATTTTTTAATTTTATTTTATTTTATTTTATTTTTTAATTTTATTTTATTTTATTTAAATAAATTTTTTTTGTTTTTTGCTATAATCTTATATAATATATATGATTAAAGCAAATAGTATATATTCTATTATATTTATTTTAACAACTTACAATAAAAGATGAAATTAAAATAATCAGATAAAAAAATTTTTATAAAACATTTATAAAAATAATAATATTAATTATTATACATATAAATTATATATATTATTTTTAATAGCTATTTGAATGATAGAATAAAATTTTATATAAAATAATGTGTAACCTTTATAATTTCAGAAGCATGACATGAAAATTTATTCTTTCTTTGTTTAATTATTAAATAATAAATATATTAAATAATTTACCTTTTTTTTTTTTTTAAAAAAAAAATATATAAATAAAAACAAAAATTATAAAATAAATTGCATAATTAATGATATTTAAGTTTTATTGAAATATTAATTATAGTACGATAATTTTAGGAAGTAGTAATAATAATTATCTGATTTCATATATAATTTATTATTATTAAATATATTTCATTATTACTATTATGATTATTATGAACAATAAATAAAAATCACATAATTATAATATATATTATATAAATTTATATCTATATTATTTATTATTATTTATTATTATTTATTATTATTTATTATTTATTTATTTAAGAATTAATAGTATGACAACGAATGTAGTATACTACAATTTGTTTGTTTCTGGAACTCTTCTAATGTATTTTCTACATTACACCCAACATCTGTATTTTCAATCTATTATAATATTTAAATATATATATATATAAAAAAAAAAAAAAAAGATATAAATTTCATTTAAAAATGTTAATTTATATTTTATCAATATTTTAGATAAAATTTTATTGTGTATATTAATAACTTATATATATATTTTTACTTATTACCATTTGTGCTAGTTTTGTTATTAATTGCCCACCAACAGCTGCATCTTCATGATTATCCTTAATTTCAATATTAATTACATGTACTGGTAAATTATTTTCGCAACCTCTATTAATTAAATCTTTTTTTTTTTTATGAAATTATTATTAAAAATAATTTAAGTTATCTATTAATTATAAAGAAAGAAAATATATATTAAGCAAACCTTCACATACTGCATCAAAACAACGCTCTTCACAGGTAAATATTATATCAAATATTCCTGTTGAATCTTGAAATCTCTCTGGTGCTTTTTTTATTTTCTTATTTCTATCTAACATTTTTAATAAACCATTTTGGGTATATAAATTAATATCTTTTTTAATTAAATCTTGATATATATCTTCGTATGGCTATTATATTAATAATAATGGTTAAAAAAAATAATATATAATATAAAATATTGTAAAATAAAAAATATAAATAAAAAAAATAATAAGTAAAGAAAAAATTTAAATAAAAAAAATTTAAATAAAAAAATTTAAAAAAAAAAAAAAATATAAAATTTTAATTTTTTAAAAAATTTTATAGTAATTAATATTATTACCGTTCCAAAAGGATAAACATTTGGCTTGTCTATTGACGGACCTGGTAATCTTACAGCACTACCAGTTCCATATGATTTTACATTAAATCCACCACGACTATTTAATAATTTTTAATTAAATAATAATAAAATAATAATAATAATAATAATAATAATAATAATAATAATAATAATAATAATAATAATAATAATAAAAATAATAATAATAATAATAATAATAATAATAATAATAATAATAATAATAATAATAATAATAATAATAATTAGTTAATTAATAAATTCCGAATTATTCAAATAGTCACTCCATATATTTTATATTTAAAATTAAAATGGATTTCAAAATTTATCACGAACCTCAATGCATTATGAGCTTCCATACTACGATTTTGATTACTTGCACAAATTACGGCGAATTGATAAGGCATTTTTTATTAATAATATTTTAAAAGACAAGAAAATACGATAAATTATTAATATTATACTAAAAGAATTAATTATAAAAATCTGAAATTTTCCATAAGAATAAATATGATATTAAAAAAAAAATATGAGTATTTAACAATAAAAAAAAGATTATTTAATACTCTTTTTTAATAATTATGTTTAAATAATCTATTTTATTCATATAAAAAATTAAATATTTATTTAATTTTTTTTTTTTTTTTAATTGTTATTTTTTATAATTTATTTTATTCTAGAAGAACCATGTTAAAATTAAATTGTCTAAAAATATTTTATAAAATATTCTTAAATATATATATATATTTTTTAATTTTATATTATAGGTTAGAATCGACAGAATTTTTATTATTAATTTTTACAATTAATAAATTTTAATATTGTTAATATTTTTATATTAATTATAATTTTAATAAAAACTAACAACTGCTAATAATAATTAATATAAAAAAATTATTTGTTTATATATATATATATTTATATTTTTTTTTATAATATAAACTAAAATTCATTTATAAAAAATAATTTAAATACGACTTTTGTTTTAAAGAAGTTTTAAATTTAAATATAAAATAAAAGGTAATATATATATAAAATAAAAGGTAATATATACAAGTAATTATAATGTAATTTGGATAAAATTAAATTACTAATTAAATTTATTTATTTTTAATTTATAATATATATATATATATATAAATTTTACAGATGGAAGGTCCAATTGTTCATATTTCTAATGCCACCGAATTCAAACAAAAAGTTATCAATGCTGATAAAAAGAAATTGGTACATATGCAATATTTATTACTATGAGTATACTTATATATAAATAAATAAATTTAATTAAATTAAAATTTAAAATTCAAATTTAAATATTATGCTTTGGAATTAATGTATTATATATCAATTTATACTTTTTATGTATACCATTATTATTATATAATAAATTATTGAAATATATATAAATAGGTTGTTGTTGATTTCTTTGCTACTTGTAAATAATATTGCACTTTTTATATTTAATTAAATCTAAAATTTATATTATTGAATCAATATATAGATATCAAAATTAAAAAAAAAAAAAAAAAAAAAAAACTAAGATCTATTTTAAGTAATAACAGTCTAAAAATTATTATGTATATCTTATAATCTAAATTTATATTAAATTAGGGTGTGGACCATGCAAACAAATTGCACCTTTTTATAATCAACTCAGTTTAAAATATAGGTATATTTTATTTTATTTAATTGTTTTTTTTTTTTTTTTTATTATTATTATTATTATTATTATTATTATTAATATTATTATTATCAAATTTTACGTATTAAAATATAAATAACTAATATCTAAACGATTTAAAAAGACATGTTCTTTTTACCAAGATTGATGTTGACCAAGCTAAAGTATGTTACTATAATTTAATAATCATTTATTAAATTTTATTAAATTGCAATTTATTTATTTATTTATTTATTTATTTATTTATTTATTCTCATTGATATATTTAATTTAATTTATTAAAAGGATGTTGCACAAGGATGTTCTATCACAGCTATGCCAACTTTCCAAGTAAAATTTAAATACATAAAATTCAATTTTTAAATATATTTTAATTTTTTAATTCTAATTTTATTTTATTTTAATAGTTCTATCGTGCTGGTGCTAAAGTTGCTGAAATGAGAGGTGCTAATCCAACCAAATTAGAAGACACTGTTAAACAATATCAAGGTGAAGCTGTTGAAACTGCCTACCATGTACCAGGCCATGTAAGTAAAATTAATTATATATAACAAAAAAAAAAAAAAAAATTAAAAAATTAATTCATTATGTATTCATATCTATATTGATAAAATATATATATATATATATATATATTTATTTACATTGAAATTAAAACAAGTCTGATTTAGGTGATTTCATTGATAAAACTCAAGTTCATGCTTTAAATCAAGCAACCGACCATGACGTTATGAATATTTTAAAGAATGATAATTCCTATTTAGAATCTGAAGCTGATGAACAACTTATTATTGTTATTCCATTTTCATGTGCTGTAAAATTACATTCTATAAAATTCACTGCTCCAAAAGGTAATATCATAAAATGTGAAATGAAAAATATATAAATCTTAAAATAAATAAATTAAAATAATATTTAATTTTTAATTTCAAAATTATATTAAATAACTATAAATACAATAACTAATTAATCATCATCATCATCATCATAATAATAATAATAATAATAATAATAATAATAATAATAATAAAAGATAAGGGTCCAAGAACCGTAAAGACTTTTATTAATTTAAAGACTCTTGATTTTGATGAAGCTGAAGATTCAAAAGAAACTGAAGTTCTTGAATTAACTGAAAAGGACTTTGAACCATCTAATGTTACAAATTTAAAATTTGTTCGTTACCAATTTGTTACTAGTATTGTGTAAGTTTGTATTTATAAAACAAAACAAAACAAAAAAAAAAAAAAAAAAAAAAAAAAAAAAAAAAAAAAAAAAAAAATCGATATTTATGAATTATATTATTTAATTGGTTTAATTAAAATAATAATAATAATTAATAAATATAATACATTTTTTATTTATATTCATTTATAATTAAAATTTTATAACATTTGTAAAAGTCTTTTCGTTGAAAGTAACTTAGAAGATGAAGAAACAACAGTCATTAATCAAATTAACTTTATTGGAACTCCAATAGAAACTACCAATATTAAGGACTTTAACCAAGGACAAGATAATCAACAACAAAAGTAAAATGGAGATCAATTATAATCAAAAATCAATAAATCAAAATAAAAAATAATAAAAAATAATAAAAAAATCAAAATCAAAATAAATAAATAAATAAATAAAAAAAAAAAAAAAAAAAAAAAAAAAAAAAAAAAAAAAAAAAAAGAGAAAGTTAATTTGTCAAATTGATAATTATCACAAAACTATTTATTTAATTTACAAAAAAAAAAAAAAAAAAAAAAAAAAAAAAATCAAAAGCAACAATAAAGCAGTACAATTCAAAGGTTAACCTATTAATGTATAAATATACAAAAAAAATATCTTTCATAAAAATAAAATAAAATAACATAATAATATTATTAATAATAATAAAAAAATAAAAAATAAAAAAAAATAAATAAATAAATAAAATATAAAATTTTAACAATTAAAAAATAAAAATATACCTGAATTTAAAAATATTAAAGGCATAAAAAAAAAAAAAAAAAAAAAAAAAAATAATAATAATAATAATGTATAAAGATTATTAACTAAAATATATAAATGTATATATTAATTTTTATATATAATTTGTATTATATTCATTTATCTGTTTAATTAATATTTATTTATTTATTTATTTATTTATTTATTTATCAAAAATTATAACTATTTCTATTTCTTTTAAATAATTTAAATTTAAATTTAAATTATATTAATTATTATTATTGGTAAACTTTTTTTATTTTTCGTTATTTTTTTTTTTTGTATTGGTTATTATTATTATGATTTATGTTATTAGTTATATAGGATGTTCTTAATGACTGCTTTTTTTTTTTTTTTTTTGGGAGAGGGAATTTATATTGTTAGTTATGATGTTGTTAGTTAATACTATAGTTATTATTATAATTATAATTTAAATAGGAACCGTCGGTACGTTAACATCAAAGAAAATATAAAGATATTGATCAGGATTTTTCAATATTTGAGAGGGTTCTTTATAAATTTCTACATTTTCATCTTTCATTTCTAAAATTTCATCATCATTTGGATCGTTTGAATATTTATATTCTCCAGGGAATAATTCTGTTACCTTATTAGTCTCGGTAACATTGTTTTTTTCTTCTGAGTTTGTTTCTGCTCCTTCCTCTTCTTTCTTCTTTTTTTTAACCTCGTTTGTTATAGCTGGTGTTGGAGGAGAAGGAGCTGGAGGTTCATAAATAGGAATAGGTCGTTGTCCTATTACTAATACAGGATATTCATTGTCATCACATCGAGTATAACCCTCCTCAAATGGTATCATATTTCCAATAGATTTCAATTTATAAATTCTTGGGAAAAGCTTATAGAGTGGTTCATTACATTCTTGATTTTTTGAAAAAAATAAAGGTTCATCATTACTATTATCATTATTATTATTTTCCAATTCAGAGGATGGTTTTGAATTTTTAGAAGTTAAATTTGTATTATTAGTAACACTACTACTATTATTATTATTATTATTATTATCATTATTAAATATGTTACTTCCATTATTACTTTTAGTATTAATTATACTTCCATTATTTGATTTTACCATACCATTAATAGCAAAACTTGGACTTGTACTCAAACTTCTATTATTGTTTTCATTTGTATTCATTGCTTTTAATCCTTGAGAATATGAAGCATTAGACATCATAGTACTGTTTGTACCATAATTATTATTATTATTGCTATCATTATTACTTAAAGTATTATTATTTTTATTATCATTATCATTTTCATTATCTTCTTCAGAATTATTATCTGTTAGTGATAAATCATTTTTATAAATTATAATATTATCGGGTAAGAGTGATCCTTCAAATAGATGTTTTTTAATTTCTAATTTCAAACGAAGAAGCGTCCAACTACATTGAACATTCAATAGCATATCATTATATGACCAAGCTTTTTGACGAAGCCGACATCGAATCCATGATTCTCTCTTCATCCATTCAAATCTATGCAAATCTATAATTGATTTAGGTGTAGAATTAATATCACCCATTTTTCCTTCACCTTCTTCTTTAATTGCATAAAATGATGATATATTAATATTTCTATTTAAAACTCCTGCTTGTTCTTTTTTCTTTTTTAATTCTAATTCTTGTCTTTTTTGTTGTACTTGCTCTATAAAAAAAGGTATAATAGATTCTTGTTCTCTTAAGTTAGGAAATGGATTTAAAGGTTTACCTGTTACTGGATGATAAACAAGTGATTTACAATCAGGATCACCCCATGGTGGAGCTTCTTTTACCTCTTTTTTCTTTTTACCTTTTTTTTTAGTGGAATCAGTTGTTTTTTTTTTCATATTTGAACTTCAAAATTATTATTTTTTTTAAAATAAAAAAAAAATAATAAAAAATAAAATAAAATAGAATAGAATAATATAAAAAATAAAAGTATAAAATAGAATTTTATGTATAATAAATCTGAAATGAATAAAATTTTATGAACAAAACAATTAATTCAAAATATTCAAAAAAAAAAAAAAAAAAAAAAAAAAAAAAAAAAACTAATAACAATAATTATATATTATATTTTTTATTTTAATAACAATAAAAAAAAATAC
This sequence comes from Neocallimastix lanati (nom. inval.), assembly GCA_016946835.1. Lineage (NCBI taxonomy): Eukaryota > Fungi > Neocallimastigomycota > Neocallimastigomycetes > Neocallimastigales > Neocallimastigaceae > Neocallimastix > Neocallimastix lanati (nom. inval.). The sequence goes on along the minus strand of JACVTC010000079.1, from coordinate 552,523 downwards.
TTTTTGAGAATAATTAAATAAATATGTATTTTATTAAATTTATTCTTGATTGTTATTTAATATTTGACAAAAATCATTTTGATATTGAAATATGTATAAAAAGTATTAATAATATTATAATAATAATATTACATAGTTTTGATATATTATTTTTACATATTAATATATTATAATTTCCATTTTTTTTTTTTTTTTTTTTTTTTTTTTTTGGTATATAGAATCAACAATGTTATTGACACTCACAAATATAATTATTAACTTTTTGAATAAAAATAATTTAAATATAAATTTTCTTATCTATTTCTCATTTTTATAACATCAATTTTTCTATAAATAAAACAAATGTCAGACGTTTCGTTCAAATCTGTAATAAATTATAAAAATAATATTAATATTTAGAGTTTTTAAAAATTTCTATTAAACCTTCAGTATTAAATTTTTCTTTTTTTTTTTTTATAATTGTGCTACAAAAATTTTATGACTTTAATTATTCTTATAAAATTTAATGGAAGAAATAGCATTAATTTATTAATTAAAAAATTTTTTTATAAATTTATACATAATTAAATTATAAAAAAAAATTTATAATTATTTATTATATGTAATTTCATATAATATAATTTTATATAAATAGAAATTTATAATAAAAAAAGAATAAATATAATAATAAAAATTTAATATTAATTATTGATGAATAATGATATTATTTTTATAAATGAGTAATTCATTTATAAAAATAAAAATTAAATAAAATAGTGCCAAATAATTCAAAATAATAATAAATATTATTTAAAATGTAATTATATAGTAATATGAAATTTATATTTGTATAAAATACATTTGATTTTTTAATACTATTATTCAAATATTAGGTTGAAATTTAAAAATCTAAATAATCCAAATAATTTTTTTTTTTTTTATATTGTATATTCACTACAGAAAGTATTAATTATCTTGAATTTATTTATTTTAAATCGTTTTTACTCTATATAACTTCATTAGTAATAAATAAAAAGCTAATAATATGAAAATAATAATAACCTTTTTAAGTTCTTTTAGTAATTACTGTTGATTATATTAATAATTATACAATTACTTCAACTTTAAAAATAATATATAATTTAAATTTAGATATATATTAAACAAGGCTTGAAAAAAAAAATGTATATATATATATATATATATTATTTCATTTAATAAAAATAAGAAAATTGACATTTTTTTTATAGTATAAATTTTTAAAATATATTTATTTAATAAGAAAAAAATTCCCAATAAATAAAATTTTAACAGTAATATTTTAGAGTTATAACCAAATGAAGGATTATTAAACACTAGTAATATTTATAAATACTTTAAAAAAGAATTATTAAAATTAATTTTTAAATATAATATTTTAAAATTTATTATTACTATTATTATTATTACTATTATTATTATTATTATTTATTATTATTGTTGTTATTTTAAATTCTTTTAATATTTATAATATATACTATTTTTTTTAAAAAAGAATAAAATCACTAATTTTTATGTTATTTAAATTTTAAATAAAAAAAAAAAGTTAAAATTTAACGAATTGTATAATACAAAATAAAATACTAAATATATATTCAATTAAATTGATAATTATTTCTTTTTTATATATATCAATATAAAATATAATCAAAATATAAAGATAAATATAGAAAGTTTATTAAAAAGTTATTTATCATCTATTGTTATTAAACTACTTTTATTACAAGTTTTTATAAAGCTTTATTCGACATGAAACTTGATTTATTTCATTTAAATGATTATTTATTATTTAATATTAAATTATTTACAAATAAAAAAATATTAGTGTTTTAAATAATAACATTATTATATAAATAGAATTTATTTTTATTATTTTAAATTAAATACTATACTTGATATAATAATTGTGATTTATATGCTATAAAATAATATATTCGCACCAGCTTTTTTGCTAATAAGTACAATTTCACAATAATAAATAATAAATAATAAATAAATAAATCATATTAAATAATAAATAATAAATAATAAATAATAAATAATAAATAATAAATAATCAATAATCAATAATCAATAATCAATAATCAATAATCAATAATAAATAATAAATAATAAATAATAAATAATAAATAATAAATAATAAATAATCAATAATAAATAATAAATAATAATAAATAATAAATAATAAATAATAAATAATAAATAATAAATAATACATAAATAATAATAATAAATAATAATTAATAATAAATAATAAATAATAATAAATAATAAATAATAAATAATAAATAATAAATAATAAATAATAAATAATAAATAATAATAAATAATAAATAATAAATAATAAATAATAAATAATAAATAATAAATAATACATAAATAATAATAATAAATAATAAATAATAATAAATAATAATAAATAATAATAAATAATAATAAATAATAATAAATAATAATAATAAATAATAAATAATAAATAATAATAAATAATTGAATAATAAATAATAAATAATAAATAATAAATAATAAATAATAAATAATAAATAATAAATAATAAATAATAAATAATAAATAATAAATAATAAATAATAAATAATAAATAATAAATAATAAATAATAAATAATAAATAATAAATAATACATAAATAATAATAATAAATAATAATTAATAATAAATGAATAAATTGATTAATATTTTAATAAAATATGTTTAAGGATTATATTAATAAAATACTAGCATATTATTGAAAATATAATATTCTTAATTTCTATAAATTTAAATAATTTATTATTTTTCAAAATTTCATGTGTAATTGAAATTAAATAGAATATGTTTATACAATGTATTTATTACATATATTACCAACAGGATTTTTTTAACATGATGATATAAAATAAAATTAAATAAATAAATTAATTTAATTATTTATTATTTAATATGTAGCATTCAGAACAAAAAAGGAAATAAAATTGTGTTGATTATATTTAATAAATATCATATATTATATTATTATATATATTATATATCAAAAAAGATTCTTTATTTTATATTATAATATATATAATTATTCTATATTTAATTAACACTAAAAAATAAATAAACAAAATATATATAAAACAGTATTATATTATTGCTTTTTTTTTAGTTTTTTTTTATATTTTATTTTTATTAAATACTTATTTAATTTTATAATATAAAACAGTATAAAATAATATATTAAAGTATGTATTATTAAATGTATTGAAAAATGATGATTAATTTTGGATACAACCAAAAATACAAAAATTTACTAGTATAGTAATATATTAATATAATATATTACAGTACACTAGTTTCAATTTATAAAATTGAAAAATTTAATAAAATATTATTCAAAATTTTTTAATTTAACGACACAACTGTATTTATTATATTTCATAATTATATATAATAAATACGGTTATAGTTTTAAAATATTAATTAATCATTTAATATATTACATTTTATTATAAAATCAATTATCGAGCATTTATTTATCTCTTAACATATAGATTTATTATATAATAATTTATTCATCTATTTATATAAATAGATTTTTTTTTTTTTATATGAAATATATATATTTTTTTCCATTCTTTAAATATGAAAAATCTTTATTTATTTATTTAAATATAATGTAAATAAAATGATTTTGCAAAATAAATTTTAATTTAAAAATATAATAAATTAATACTATTCTTTTTGGAATAAATTTTTTAAAAAAAAATTTTAAAATAAAAACTATTTTAAATTTTTATATAAATTTTCAAATACCATAATTTTGAATTAAATAAATAATCATTTTTTATTTATTATTATAAATTAATAAGAAAGTAAATACTAATTTAGTATAAACTAATATTAAATTATTAATATATTTAAAATCATTTAATAATTAAGTACTGTTTTAATTTTTTAAAAAAATAATTATTACGTAGTAAATAATCAATTATAAAAATTATAAAAAATAATTATATTTAAGTAATGAAATAATTATAAGTAAAAAATAATTACAAATATATAATAATTGCAAATATAAACTAATTATAAATGTAATTCATATAATATTTTATTAAAGTATATGTATTTTAACTATTTATTATTAAGTGATAAACAAATAAAAATAGTAATAGTATTAAAATTAAAAATATTAATTGAGTAAATAAATAATAAATACAAATTATAAATATAATATATATTCAAACGAAATAATAAATACTAATTATATAAACAAAAAGAAGTATGAACAAATAACCAAATAAACAAACAATAATATTCAATGATATAATTTCATTCAATGAAATTAAGAATTCTAAATATAAAAAAATGTTTGTAAATATTGTAAAAACTTTTATTAACTTTTTCTGCCTCAATGTATAAATATTAGAATTTTTTTTAAAAAAAAAAAAAAAAAAAAAAAAAGAAAAAAAAAAAAGCCATTATTTTTTCTGAAAGTTGTATAACAGTTTTAAAAATTATTTCTTTAAATTAAAATTAAAATATTCATAAATTAATTGTAAATTATCGAAATATAATCAATAAATTCGATTTATTATTAACAATAATTAATAAATAAATTAAAAATTATAAAATTTAATATAAATTATATAATTGAAAATCAATTATTTTTTTTTTTAGTCAAATAATATCAATTTTATATAATTTAAAAAAAATAACGAATAGGCATTTTAAAGAAACAAAAGAATTAAAAAATATATATATATATTTTTTATAATATAATATATTATTATTAATATTATTAACTAACATTTTTCTTTTCTTTTTTTTTTTTTATTATATAAATATTATTGTATCAAAAATTTAAAGATAAATAAACATAATTATTATTTTTTATTATAAATTTTTTTTAAATATTTAAAATATTAATAATAAAATAGTTTTGTATATATAAGGTCAACAAATTTGATAATATTATAAATTTCTTTATATTTAATATATATACTTTAGTCAGACTATTATTAAATAAATAACAATATTATTTAATGATATAAACTTGCTATATAGAATAAATAATTATTATAATTTGTTTTTTAAGAATAGTTAAATATTTTAAAAATGACTGAAGAAACAAGATCAAAAACCGATGAGCTTTTAGAACGTAGAAGACAAAGATTAGAACGTTTAGCTGCAAAACGTGCTGCTGCTAATTCACCTTCTATCTCTTCATCAGTAATGGAAAAACCTTCATCTAAGGATTCTCTTCCAAAAGTAGAAGATGATAACAAAAGTGTTGACGAGAAACAAGAAACTACTGAAAATGAAATTTTATCTTTAGAAAAATTAATGCAATCTGTTAGTAAATTGACTATGTTACTCTTTTAATATATATTTTTATTTTTATTTTTATTTTTATTTTTTTTAAAAAAAAAAAGCTTTTTAGATATATTAATATGTATAAATTAAATAAATTAAATAATTAATTTGTTGGATTAAAGGTTGTTGATACAAATAAAGATGACATGGCAGAAGTTAAATTAGATGAAGATTCAGATAATAAATTAAGCTTAAATATTAGTTCTCCATTAAGTTCTTCAAATTCAGGATTATTATCACCAATTAAAGAAGGTGAAAAAAAAGAAAGTCGTTCTCAATTAAGAAGCAGTGATAGTAGCAGGAGATCTTCTCAAAGTAGTAGTCCATCACAAAGAAGGACTTCCCGTAGTAGTTTAAGAAGTGATGATGATAGTAAATCAACAGGAAGAAGAAGATCAGCAAGAAACTCTGAAATTTTAGAAAGAAGTGAAAGAGAAAGAGAAAGACGTGAAAGGGAAAGAGAAAGAGATAATGAAAAAGATAGAGATAGTTTTTCTAGAAGAAAATCAACAAGAAATTCAGATATTTCAGACAAAGATAGTGATAGAAATAGAGAAAGAGATAGAGAAAGACGTCGTCAATCCAGAAGTCAACAACTTAGTGATATTTTGGCTTCAGCAAGTGCAAATGGTATAATTTCAAAATCTGATAGTAAAAGTTCATCTGAGCGTCGCCGTTCACGTATGGAAGATATTGAATTAAAACTTCAAGAAGTTCGTAATCGTCGCGAGTCCAAAAATCTGAAAAGAAATAATAATGAGGAAGATAGTAGTAGTTCAGATATTGATTCTATTCGAGAAAGAGCAAAAAACATTATTAATGATAAAGGTATATATAATAATTAAATCTATTTATGTATATTTTATATTATTAATAGTTATGAATAGTTATGAATTAATTTTTATATTACTATTATTTTTAATTATACTAATAAAAATTATAATAAAAACTTATATTTATTTTTTTACTTTTTTTTTTTTTTTTTTTAAAAATTTATATATATATATATATATATATTATAACAATATTAATAATAATAAAATAATTAATATTAAATAAATTAATTGAATTAAATATTTTGAAAATAATATCTCTACACTATATTTAATTTTAATTATTAGAAAATGAATCAACATATCATAAAGAAATTGAAGAAAAATCAAAACAAAGTATTGATTCTCCTGAATTAATCGCTTTAAGAAATAGAATTAGTCGATTGGTTCATAATGATACAGATGAGGAAGCTGTATCTTCTCCAAGGCAAAAAAGACAATCAGCTCTTAATAATGATGACATAGATCCAAAGATTAAGGCCCTTTTATCAAAGCGTAGTTCATTGGATGCCTCATTAATTAAAGATTTACCAGGTATGGGTGTACCCGATTCTGATCGTTCCTTACTTAGAAAAAGTTTCCAATTTAATGGTAATGAAGAAATTAAAGAAGTTGATGATTCAGTTGAATACCCAGAAACTAAAGAAAAATCTACTGAAATAGAAAAATCTCCAATAAAAACAGGACTTTCTGTTGATGATTCTGCAAATAGAACTCCAGCTGCTTCACCTATTAGAACTGAAATTAAAACAGAAATTGATGACAAAGAAAAAGAAACTGAAGTAATAGAAGAAAGTCATCAAATTACTGCTCTTCCATCACCTCCACAAGAAAAGGAGGATCTTACACGTAATACGGAAGACTCACAAAAGGAAGAATCAGAATCATTAACTCTTAAAAACGAATATGATGAACATGAATTTGATGGTAATTACAAAAGATTAAATAGTAATAATGAACGAAAACAACAAAATTCAAGAAGTGTTAGTGCAAAACCAGTTTCAGAATTTATGAAGGATGATATGGGTCCAGAAGGTGAAGATGAATTCTGGGAATCAATGATTACTGAATTTAAAGACTACTTTATGGATATTCCTTCATACGTACTTCAAAAAATAAGAGGTGGCATTCCACATCATCTTCGTGGTAAAGTATGGAAAGTTATGAGTGGAGCAGACAATAATGATTTAGATACACTTTATGAACAATTATTACTGGAAGAATCACCATTTGAAAAACAAATTTTACGTGATGTTGCTAGAACTTTCCCACATATGTCTATGTTTAGTGAAAGAAATGGTGAAGGTCAACATATGCTT
>JACVTC010000079.1:525000-540000 GCA_016946835.1 Neocallimastix lanati (nom. inval.) | reverse complement strand
AAACCTTCAAACATCTAATATTTTAATTAGCATATTCAAAAAATATGATTTGGTTAATAATTATTATATATAATATGTATGATATAAACAAAATATAATGTTATATTTAAATATATAGTTTTATAATAATTAATTACTTCTAATGTATTTAGAACTTGTTCGATTACATCTGGATTTTGATAAACCCTAGAAAAATCTGGACGATTTAATACTGAATTAATATGATTCTTTAAACATATATATATTAAATAATTAATGATTTGCATATAATTAATTTATTATTAAATATATATATTAATTTTTATTATTTACTTCTAATGCTTTTCCTAGAATACTATAATATCCTTTAATATCTTCTTCATTTGCTTGTTTAGACATAATAATAGAATTAACACGAATAACTTTACTTTATATTATAAATTAAAAAAAAAAAAAATATTATTAATATAATAATACTTTATATATATCTACATAATTTAAAAATTTTAACTATCTAATAATAATTAAATATAGAAAATATAAATATAATTAGCAAATATATACCTGTGAACAGTTGGTGGTAAATTATATAATTTATATAAGAAAAATTCTGTCATTTCTCTAAATACACCTATTATTTAAAATATAGGTATATCAATTATATTAATATTATTTATTTATTTATTTTGAAGTGGTAAATAATTAGATAGTAAAAAAAATTTGATAATTACTAAATTTTGTCATTGCTTCAGTAATTACTGAAGATTTCGATAAAGCATCAAGAACTTTAACTGCCTTTATTTTTATAAATTATTAATTAAATATAATTAATTTATTATTATTATTTTTTATTAATATTTAAAGTATATAAAATTCCATTAATAAAAAAAGTTTTTCCTTTTTTTTTTTTTTTTTTTTTATTTATATTTACTTGTTGAACTAAACTTTCTTCAGAATTCCATAAACAAATATTACTGTATAATTTTTGAACAATAAATTCTAAAACTTGTGCTCCATGTCCTTCAGAAACACTGTAGCTATTTAATAAAATTGGACTATTTATATGATATATTGAAAAAGTTGATAATAATTTAATAATATATATATATATTTAATAAATTAATTTTTATTAATAAATATATATATATATATGTTAAATAATGATATTAGTTTTCTACCTGCAAAAATTAGTTCTATAATCACTCTTATTTATAAATAAATAAGTTGGAACCCATCTTTCAATAAACCATAAAAAGGTTTCAGTAACTAATGGACTACAATTCATAATCTAATTTATTATTAAAAAAAAAAAATAATAAAATAAAATAAAATAAAATAAAAAAATAAAATAAAATAATAAAATAAAATAAAAAAATAAAATAAAAAAATAAAATAAAATAAAAAGTAATAATAATAATAATAATAATAATATTAATTAATAAATATTTAAAATTAATAAAATTTTTATAAATTATAATATTTACTCTTTTATCATTCATTCCAATTGAAACATAACCAAAAATAGTTAAAATAATATTTGATAGTTCAACAATATCATCAGTTGAATTTCCTTCTTGACACTATTAATGTTTTTAACAACATATAATAATAATAATAATAATAATAATAATAATAATAATAATAATAATAATAATAATAATAATAAAATGAAAATAAAAATTTTAGAATAATTCATGATATATTACTTATTTTCATAATTTAAGCTATTTAAATTTAAAGATATTTTATATAAAAAAGTTATTTAATAAATACCTTTAATATTGAATATTTCATTAAAGATGTATCAACTAATGGTTGTTCCCCATTAGCATCATCAGCTAATATATGTCCTGTAATTAAAGTTAACCAATAAATATGTTCATGAAGATACTGTAAAGCAATATCTTAATTTATAATATTTAAATAATGATATAATATAAATAATAAATTTAATGAATATAAATTCAATAGAGAATATATATTATCTTATAAAAAAGATAGCTTTCATTATAAATAATTAATTACTTTGGTTAAAATCTAAATTATCGCGTTCCATGAGATCCTTATAATTAGTAAATCTATCATTATAAATTTCTATAATTTTCTTTAATGATTGATCGGGAATGAAACGAGCAACAATAGCTATATATCTCATTTGATCTCCATAAAGTTCCTTAATAAATAAAAGATAATAAAGAATGAATGAAAGAAATGAAATAAAATGAAATAGAAAAAAAAAATTATTAATAGTTACAATAGATTATATGAATTATTTGAAATTAATATTTACTTCATCAGTAAATCCATTATCAATTTCTTCTTCTTCCAAATTTAATTCAGATAATTTAAGACGACAATCGATGTATCTTACAAATATTTCCATACAAGTTTGTTTTAAATATTGGATAAAATCGTTTATAACATTATTATTAATACCCTTTTCTATAAACTCGTTTGATTGTGTTACTATTAAAAAAAAAAAAAAAAAAAAAAAAAAAAAAAAAAAAATTAATAATATCAGTAATTAATTTTAAATATTTAATATTTAAAGAATAAATATAGTTATTAATTCAATATCCCTAAAATTTAATTTAATAAAAAATATTTATATAATAAATAGTATATATATACTTAATGAAGTCCATGCGTATAATGATTCATCAAATGCATCAATACTATCACATGAAATATCACTTTCTTCAGATTCCATGTTTTTTAAACAAATCATGGTGATATTTTTACTACTATCAATAAATTTATAGAATTCGGGTAAATCTCCAATAATATCTAATTTATAATTATAAATAACCCTTCTTATCATTTTTGAAATATCAAATATCATTTGGCCATAATTTTCATTATATATACTCAATCCTGAAAAGCTATAAATTATTTATTTTTTTTTTATTATTAATAATTAAAAAAAAAAAATTGAAAAATAAAAAAAAAATTTTTTTATTTTTTATTATTTCATAAAAAACTAATGATAATAATAAATGTTATTAAAATAATTAAATTTATTCAATAAATTTCCTTACAATTCAATTAAATAAATAACACCTTGCATAATATGTGAAATATAGGCTTTCTTTTCTTCATCAGATTTAAATATATCACAATTTAATCCTGATAATTGAACAAGACATTGTCTTGAAATATGATTAATTGTTTGATTATCAATGGTAAGATTACATATCTTTTTGATATATATAATAAAATAAATAATTTTTTATTAAAATAAAAACTCTAATATATATATTATAATATTTTATTTAACATACTTTAAATAAAACTTGAATAATCTCTGGACGTGAAAAGATATTACTCCAGCTTTCTGGAAAAAGGGTTTTAACATGTTGATTATCATCATCTAATCCTTGTCTAATATTAAATGAACTAAAGCTTGGTGCTATTATCACATAAAAATGAATGTATTTATTTAATAGTCTTGTTAATATTAATAATAATAGCAATAAATACAATTATAATTAATAATAATTAATTTTACATAATACAGAAAAATTCCAATTAAGAATTTTATCCAATGTAGTAACACAAGCTGATAATAGTTCTAAACTTGCTCTATCGGATTTCCATGAAATATTAGAAATTACTTGATTAATAACAGCAATGACAGTTTCAAAAATTTGTTTTAATTCCATTTCCTAATTATTATATATAATTGATATTTATTATATAATTGTAACATATTTTTTATTAAATTTCTTGATACTTCAATCTTTTAAACTATTTTACTATATTGAAAAAAAAAAAAAAAAAAAAAAAATATTGATTCTTACTTCAAAAAGTTGTCTACATTTAACATGGAAATCAAAAGGTAAGCCAATTTTAGTAGCTTTATCTGATGAAAATTCTTCTAAGAGATTCGAAAAAAATAGAATTGCTAATTCTTTCTGTATATTATATTATTTTGTTTATATTATTAAAAGCGAATTTCATATTATAATATTTAATATATATTTATAAAAATAATAATAAAGTATATATAAAACATTTTTTTTACCATTGAATTTTCATTTTCAATTAATTGGAAAATTTTAGAAAAACAATCATTTTTTATTATTTGATTTTCATCAAGCCAACTTCTTTTTATAATTGCTGAAATTGTATGTAATAATTCATTTTTAACAAATCTCTCGATACTATAAAAAAAAAAATAAATATAATAAAATAAAATATAGTATAGTATAATATAATAAAAATAAATATATATATAATACATTATATTATATTATAAAATTAGTAAATTTTCTATCTTTATTTATTATTTTTATATTAATAAATTTACTTTTTAAGATGACTGATTGTAAAATTTAAAAGATATTCAATCATTTGAATTATTTCTTTATGTGGATAAATTACATAATCTCTTAAAATAACTTCTTGTATAGTTTTAATCATATGAAATTGAACAATAGGTATTGTTGTATTTTCTTCAATAATGAAAATATGAAAGATTAAAATAAAATAAATATAAACAAAAATATATGATTATTTTATATGATTATTTTATAAATATTATTTATTATTCAATTTCATATATATAAATATTTTAAATATTTGTGGTTAAATTATTAATTACCAAGAATATATCTACTTGGCATTAAATTATTTGGTGTATTTTTGAAATTTAATATTGTTTGTTCCCCAATTGCTCGGGTAGATACATTCTTTGTAATATATGAATTGTTTGATTTTATTTTATTATTAATATACAAAAATAAAATAAATGAAATAATTTAAAGAAATAATAATAAAAAAAAAAAAAAAAAAAAAAAAAAAAAAAAAAAAAAAATTTGTCAATCTAACAAGAAGTTGTATATAACTTTCTTTGATTAATTTTATGATATATTTATTTATGTAATTACCATTGTTTGATTACATGCTTCTTCAATTTGCCTTTGAACTTCCTGAAATTCCATTTTGAATATTAATTGACTAAAATAAACTTAATAATTCAATTTCTATTTTATTTATTTACTATTTTTAAATATTCAACTTTATATATAAATAGAATCATTATAATGATATTATAGAAATATATTAATTAAAAAAAATAGATAATAATTAAATATTATTATATTATATATATACAAAAATATTATTAAATAATGTCAATATTTTTTTATTATATATAATCATACAATTATATTAATAAAAATTTTGAATATATCATTGAAAAACTTTATTTCGCTTTTATCAAAAAGAAAAATAAAGTACTCAAATTCAAACATTTTCAAGAACAAAATGTATATTTTAATAATATTGATAATTAAATTGAAATTAAAAATTAATAATATAAATTATGTATTTTTTTTTTTTTTTAAAAAAAAAAAAAAAAAAAAAAAAAAAAAAAAAAAAGATAAATATCAAAATAGAAATAGAATAAGAATTTAAAATTATTATAATTATAACTTTTCTAATAACAAGCAATATTACAATAATAATATATATATAATATAATATAATATAATAAAATAAAAATAAATAAAAAATATAATTTGTATAAAAAAAAAAAAAATAAAAGAAAGGGTTGTTTTTTTTTATTTATTGGAATTTTGATAAATAATGTATTAATATTTTTTAAATAATTTTTTTTATTTTTTTTTTTTTATTATTATTATTTTTTATTAATAGACATTAAAAATTAAAAAATAAATATTTTTTTTTTATAATGAGTTGTTATATATTAAGACTTTTACATTTTTAAATTAAAAATTATAACAATTGTTACTAAATTCTCTTACTTTACAGTTAATTTTTTTTTTTTTTTTTTTTTTTTAATATTATTTATATAAATTTTAAAAATTAATATTTTTTTTTTTTTAGTTTTATTTCAAAAAAATATATAATGTAATCAGCCAATCATATTTAATTATTGAATCTAAAAGTGGAATAAAAAATTATAAAATTACTTTATAATAATTAACAACATTATTTAAATATACGAATTAAAAAAATTAGATAAAGATAGTTTTAATGGTAATTTCTATCAAAAATAAAAATTAATTTAATTTAATAATAATTACAAGGACAAGTTTAAAAATATGCAATTATTATTTTTTAAATGATGAAATGTTCATGGTTAGAGCATTTCTATATCATTTTATTGGAATAAAAATAATTTATTATCCTTAATAATAAAATGAAGTTAAATAAAAAATAAAATAAAAAAAGTGTATAAATATATATATTCTAAAGATAATGACATGATTTAATAATTAATATTTATTACTACATTAATATTTTTATTATATTATTAATTTGATATGAGAATTATTAGATTTTTCATACAAAATATAATAATTTTAAAAATTAATTTAATTTAATAATAATATTCTAAAGATAATGACATGATTTAATAATTAATACTTATTACTACATTAGTATTTTATTATATTATTAATTTGATTTGAATTATTAGATTTTCCATACAAAATATAATAATTTTAATAATAAAAGCATATATGAATAAATAAAATTGATTATGGACCATTTCTTTTAATGTAATTACAAAAATTTTTTTTTTTTTTTTTAATTACGTCGAAAATTTTCTACATACTTTTACATCTTTAAATTTAATAATTACAGTTTAAGTAGATTTTAATTGTAAACAATCAAGTTTTCTTTAGTACTCTAAATTTGAAGATAAATTATTAATTTTATTGGAATGCATTTCATAATTATTCAATAATATTTTAAACATAGTAACTTATAGATTTAAAAAAAAAAAAAAAAAAAAGTAACTAATAGATATAGTATTAACTTTATTTAAACGCATTTCATAATTATTTAATATTTTACAATTTTTATATTAATGAAAAAGAAAAAATAACTCATTAATAGAATTTTATTAAATTATGTATTAATATTAGTAAAATATAATTATAAGAAAATGGAAAAAAAAATAATAATATAAATAAAATAAATAATTAAATATGAAGAAAAAGTATTTATTTTTTAACTAATGCTTTAGCTATTATATATATCAAATTATTAATAATTTTTATTAAAAATTTTTATTATTACATAAATATTGATTATAAAACAAAGCAATTATTGTAATAATTTTATTATGATAGTATTATTAATAATTATAATATTATTATTTACTATTAAGTTTGCCTTTTCTTATTTTATATTAATAAAATAAATACATAATATTTAATATTTAATATTTAATATTTAATACTTAATATTCAACGTTTAATTGTAAATAATAATAATAAAAATAAAAAAAATAAAATAAAAAAATAAAAAATAAAAAAATAAAAAATAAAAAAAAAAATTTTTAAAATCGGAGTATAAATGTTAATTATTTAATATATATTAAATTAAATAATAATAAGAAATATATAAAAAAATTTTTTTTTTATTTTTTTAAAATTTTCATATTATATTAATAAACTTTTTAAAATTTTATTTTTTGTAATCATTTTAATAATTTCATTTTTTTTAACATTTTATTTTAATTATTTATGAATAATTATCTTTAATATAATTAAACGAATACATCATTAAATATTTCAATAATTCAATTATACAATTATAAATAATAAATAACAAAATATAACATAAAATGTCTGAAACTAATGAAGAAATAAATGAATTGAATGAAGTAAAAGAAGAAAATGAAATAAATGAAGAATTAGTTAAAGAAGAAAATCCAGCAGAAAATGAAATAACAGAAACCCCAGTAGAAGAAAATCCTGCAGAAGAAATAGTAGCAGGAGATATTACAACAGAACAAGAAACTGAACCTATGGAGGTTATGGCTGAAGAAGAAAATGAAGTTGTAATGGAAGAGCAGAAGGATACATCAGATGATGCTAATAATAATGATTCAGAAAAAGTTGAAGAAGTTGTAAATGAAATGGAGGAAGAACAACCACAGCAAAATGAAGCAGAAACTAATAATGTGGATATGGATGTTGATACACAAGAACAACCTGAATTACAGGAACAACAAGAAATTCAAGAACAAACGGAAATTCAAGAACAACAAGAAATTCAAGAACAACCAGAAATACAAGAAAATGAAGAAAATGAAATAAAAATTAGTTCAGTCAGAAGTTCTAAACAAAGTCTTAGTTCAAAAAGATCATCTCGTGCAAGTTTAGGTATATAAAATCATTATTAAATTTTAAAAAAAAAAAAAAAAAAAAAAAAAAAAAAAAAAAAAAAAAGAAAAAATACAAAATTTATGTTTAAAATTCAATAAATTTAATTACATTTTTAAATATAGTTTTAATAAATTTGAAATTTGAAAAATAATATATTTTATACTATGCAATATTACGAAAATAATAATTGAATTTAAAAAAGAAAAAATATTAAAATTTTATCAATAAATATCACTTAATATTTATTTATTTATTAATAAAATAATAAAAAAAAAATTATTATAATTAATCTTTAATATAAAATTATTATCAAAATAATATAATTTTTATAGGCAAAAATTCTAAACAATCTTCAAAACAAAGTTTAAAACAAGATAATAATGAAAATAATAATGAAAAACCAAGTGGTGGTATGATTGATAAAGCATTCACTGAACCAATATCCGAACAAAATGAAATGCGTATATATAATGGTCCAATTTATTGTATTGAACAAGTAAGAATTCCACCAGAATTACCTGATATTATGAAAAATTATGCCAAACATATAATAAGGACTCAACCGGATGATGTTATTATTGAAAGTTATGAGTATGTCTTAAAGATAAATTAGATATTATTAATAAAATTAAAATACTAATTAATTAAATGATATTCTTTATTCTTTTATATATATTGAAATATAACATCAAATATTATAATAATAACAAATTTATGCTCTAAAGATATTTTAAAAAATTAAATACATTAAGAAATTCTTCAACATTAGAAGAAGATTATGATGATAATGATAATGATAAAGAAAAAACAAGTTCAAACATTTTAGATAAAAATAAAGCTACAGGAAATTCAAATTTTAGTATTAATTCAGATAATAATGATGACAAAAATAAAAATGAAGTTCAACTTTCTCCATTAGAATTGGAATCATTTTATGAAAGAGTAATTATATAAATTCATTAAATATATTATAAAATATAATTATTTTCATTATTAAAAATATTTTTTTTTATTAATATCTTCTTATTTTTCTAGCTTTTAGACTTTTCAGAAGGTAATGATAAAATACCAATTGCCGATATTAGAAGTATGGCTGAAGATGCTAATATTACTCAAGGTCAAATTAACGAAGCCATTATGTAAATAATCTAGTATATTTTTTTTAAAAAAAAAAAAAAAAAAAAAAAAAAAAAAAAAAAAAAGGATTAAATTAATATTATAATTACTATTTATTACTTTAATAACTTAATTTTATAAAAAAAATTTTATAGCGTTGGTTCATGGGATAATGAAGTTGAATGGTTGAAATTCTGGGCTTTAATGGTTGCAGGATCATGCACTGTAAAATACATTTATTATAATGAAGTTTTATTAGATATGAATCTCTATAAATCATAATTTTATTAAATGCTATTTTTTTTTTACTTTATTTTTATTTTTAAATAATATATTAGAATTTGAAATCAACACTTCTAGTAATTGTTGATATTATTGGTGATGATAATATCATTCCTTTGAAAAAAATTAAATCAATAGCAGAATTCTTATTAGAATCAGATACAAATTCCCAGGAATCAGTAGTTAATGATATTCTTTCTCAATTAAATGAAAAAGATGGTGAAATTATTGAAAAGGGTGAATTATTAGATATTTTTTCAGCTCTATAAAGTGAAAAGAATTATAACAAAATAAAATATCTAAATATAAAATGATGATACACATGGAAAAAAATTATTTATAAAAAAAAAAAAATAAAAAAAAAAAAAAATAAAAAAAAAAAATACAAAAAAAAATTTAATAAAATTTAATAAAATTTCATTAATATAGATTTATTTAATAAAAATTATATATATAAAATAAAAATAATAAAAACAATAAAAATAAAATGTAAATAATGGTCATTAATACTAAATAAAATATATATTTTACAATTATCATAATAAAATTAAATTAATTGTTAAAGAATAATAAAATATTGTGAATAATAAATTTTAATAAGACTCTAAATTTTATTCTTTAGTAATAAAAGTGTAATCGTTACATGTACAATAATAATAATAATTCCTTTTTTTTTTTTTTTGTTCTAGTTAATACTTGAATATATTCATATAAATATTAAATTATTTTAATAATGATTAAATTTTTTTTTATTCTGGTAATACTTAAACATGTTCTTTATAATTAAAAATTTTTCAGCATAATATTATATTATAAAAATAATTGAAATTTTGAATAAATTTATTAAATAGCTGTACAATATATCTATTATTTTAATAAGACAAAAAAAAAAGTTAATATTTACTTAATCTAGTAAAAATAATATATTCTTATTAATATTTTTCATCAAGAATGGAAATTTTGGTTTAGTGGCTAGAACCATAGCCATGAACCGAATCATTAGATAATGACGCACTCTTCAATCAATTTAATATCTACATGGAGTTATCGTCGATGAATGGGAAGAGTTAGAGGTCATTTCGTCCAAGAAACTTTTAGTTTTTTTATATTAATGTAAAAAAAAATTATATATTTTATTTTCTCATATTTTTTTTTAATAAATATTATTAAATAAAGTTTTTTCCTAGTCAAAAAAAAAAAAAAAAAAAAATTTATTCTTATTAACATAATATTAGATAATTAATATATATTTTTATAATACAAAAAATGAAAAAAAAAAAAAAAAAAAAAAAAAAAAAAAATTTATTCTTATTAACATAATATTAGATAATTAATATATATTTTTATAATGCAAAAAATGAAAAAAAAAATAATTTTATATATATTTTTACAATGCAAGAATGCAAAAAAAAAAAAAAAAAAAAAAAAAAAAAAAAAAAAGTATGTTCAAAATTTGTTTATTTTAAATAAATATTTTTTATCGTTGTAAAAAAGTGAAAATGTAATTTCCATATTAAGGTAAAATTAAAAATAATATTATTATAAAATTTTGTTAAATATAAACAAAAACTTTAAAAACTTTAATTATTGAGCTAAAATTTTACTGGTTATTAATTTTTTTATTTTAATTAATAAAATAGAAGCTTTTATTATGAATGTATAATTTTTTGTTTAACCTACAAAATTATAATAAATAATTTGAAATAAAATCCTCTTTTATTACTCTTTAATGAATATAATATCCTTCATATAAAACAATTTTTAATTAATATCTTATTAATAAAATTAAAAAAGAAAAGTATTTAAAAGATTTTAATGAATAAAAGAATAAATAATTATTTATGTAATAACTGTAATATAACAATTTTTAAATAATTTATTAATTTAATAATCTATAAAAATAAAAACCATATAATAGATATAAATTTTTAAAATATAGAAATTGCAAAAAAAAAGTAATCTAAAAACAATAATGATATTTTAAAGTTTAAAAGTTTTAATCTATAATATACACTATATAATGTTACATAAACTTTTTTAATATTATAATATTAATGTATATAACATTTTAATTTTAGAAAATTTATTTGCATTATTATTTGGATTTACCTTATTATTCTTTTCTATTTATATATATTACACTATTAAAATTGTTTAAAATTTAGATAATTATATAAAAAAAAAAAAAATAAAAAAAAAATTAAATATCTCAAAATACAAAAGTATACGCATATCTAATATATAAATTATTAAAAATTATAGCAATACAAGAATAATAATTTATTTTATATTAATATTCATTTATATATTTACATTTCAATCTTTTAAAAAATAATTTATAAAATAAGAAAGAAATCATTAAATTTAATTTACATTATTTATATATTTATATATATATATAATTTAATTTTTTAAATTTGAATTATAGAACTTTAAATTTAAATATATAATACATAATTTATATATTGTAATAACCAAGTTATTATATTTTATAACTAATTTATATATTTTTATTTTTATGTTTTTAATTATAGTCATAAATTTTTTTTTTATATTATAAATTAATAAATAAAAAAAAAATATATATATATATATATATATATAGATTAGTGACTGAATTGTTATAAAATTAATGAAAAGTTTAAAAAAAATGTAAATATTTAAATTGTAAATAATAGAAAGCTATTATATCTACAAAAAAATAAGCTGATTATGATTAAGCAAATCCTTTAATAATAATAAAATAATAATAAAAGAATTTTTTTTTTGTAATATTTACTTTTTTGTTATATAGAAACCTATTTAGTATATATTTTATTTCATTATTTTTATATATCTAAACTTTATGTTATTAATATTAATAAATATTAATATTAATTATATATATATATTTAGTAAATAAATATGTAAATATTAAAAAATAAATATTTATTTTTCCTTATTATTAATATTATTTATAAGAATAAAAATTAAAACACTGATAAAAGTTTTTATTTTAAATTTAAAAACTAATATTATTATAATATTTATTATACTATGAAATAAAACTTTATTTATTAATATTAAATATTTTTAAAAAGTTTTTTTTATAAGATTTTATTTTTATAAATTTGTAACATTTTAATTATAATTATTTAATAAATTTATATAATTTATGTTAATTTTTTTATAATTTATGTAATTTTATAATATTTTTTTTAAAAAAAATATATATATATATAATTTATATTTCTAATATGATTTAAAATTAGTAAAAATAAATATTAATAAATATTATTTTATAAAAATAAATAAAAAAAAAAAAATATTATTATTAATAAAAAAAAGTATATATATATATATAATAAAAAATATAGTCAGAAAAGGTCAAGTCATATATAGATAATGGAATTATAATACTTGAAAGTTGATAAATAATAATAACTACAAATAATAATATTATTAATATTAAATAAACATTTTTAAAGTATCTCTACTTCTTTATTTATTTAAAAAAAAAAAAAAAAAAAAAAAAAAAAAAAAAAGTAAAATTTTACAAATATTTTTCAAAAATAATAAACTTTCAAAAAACAGAAATATAAAATATTGAAGAAAAGAAATTGTTGAACTTCCTTTTATTACTATATAAATATTTCATTTAAAAAGATAAGGAAATGATCAAGTAATATTAAAGAATATTGAATAAAATAATTTAAATTACCATAAGAACCACATTTATGTAGTTTATTTAAATTGTAATATTCCTTTATATAAATAAATTTTAAAATATATTTTTACCAATATTTTTGAAAGAAATCTTTTTTTAATATATATTATACAATTATTAAGTTATATTTTTTTTTTTATAAATAAATATTAATATATACAGTTTATATATCATATAACTAAACAATATTTATTTTATTAAATAAATAATATAAAATAAATATTTTAAAATATATATTACATCATAAAGCCAACCATAAAACATATATATATATATTTATAAAGCATAAAATAACATAATAATAATAATAAAAATACAATTATTATTAAAAATAAAGTAGATTTTTTTTTAAAATAAAATAATAAATAATCACATAATTCACGCATATTTATATATTATTAAATAAATAAAAAATAACAGTTTCATATTAAAAATATAGAAGAAATATTATATTAAGGTATATTTAATGAATTATTTAATATATATAATTTTTTTTTTTTCATTTATTTTTTATTTTTACCCTTAAATATAAAATTATATAATAAAAATGTTAATTTAATAAAAAATAATCTATATATTTTTTGTAATAGTTATAATTATTGTAAATTATAAATTATAAATATATCAGTAATAAACAATATGGGTAGTCTTTTATCGGTGTTTAACAAAAAAAAAGAAGAAGAAGAAGAAGATTCAAAATTTAAAAAATCAAATCTTAAGAAAAAGCAAAACTTCAGAAAAATGGTTAAAAATCAAAAAATTGTTATTGGTGAACCATTAAAAGATACATTTACAGTAATATTTGATTCTATTTTTCTTTTTTTTTTTTTTTTTTTTTTTTTAATTTTTTATTTTTATCATATTTAATTAAAAAAAACAATTTCATAAAATGTTAATAATATTTTAAAAAAAAAAAAATTTATCTAAACTAATTCCTATTATAGCATTGTAATCATATGGGTACAGATGATGTTAAAGGAGATAATATTAATGTAATACATTATTATTATTTTTATTATTTTTATTAATATAATATTTTTAATATATAAAACATAATCAAATTAACTTAATATATACTAATATTTCTATATTTTTTATAATAAAAATTATTATTAAATAATCAAATATTTAAAATTAATAGAAAGATATATTCTGTGAACTTGTACAAATTAAATTAGAGGTATAAATATAAATATTAAATATTAATAATAAAAAAAAATTAAAATATATCAAGAATTTTTTGAAATTTTTTACATTTAATAAAGGGACAAATAAAAATTCATAATAAACTATTTTATTTATTAAGAAAAAATATTTAACAATAAATATTACAGATAAAAATAATAATATATACAAATATATATTTTTAATTTACATAAAGATATAAATGAATGATAGTAACAAACAACAATAATTATTTAATATTAATAATAATTGTAATAGAATATTATTATTATTAATATTACTATAAGTCACTATATGAATAAAAATAATTTTGATATTAATTTTCATTATTTATTAATACTTTAAAAAAAAAAAAAATAAATAAATAAATGCAATAAAATAAAGATATATCTTTATATGAATAAGTAAATATATTTTGTCAAATGGAAATAAATTAATATATATATATATATCTATGGGATAATACAAAAAAAAAAAAAAAAAAAAAAAAAAATATATATATATATATATATAATATTATATAATTAAAATTAAAATAAATAAAATATTGAAATATTGAAAGAATTAAATAATAAAAAAATGTGAAAA
>JACVTC010000079.1:457500-522500 GCA_016946835.1 Neocallimastix lanati (nom. inval.) | reverse complement strand
ATTTTATTTTATAATTGAAGCATTGAAGGTGTATTTTCTTCCTTGTCTAAAAAAAATAAGCTAACTCAAAGCAATAATGGTTGTATTATCTTATAAAAAAATTCATCGCGATAATTATATAATTACCAAAAAAAAAAAAAAAAAAAAAAAAAAAACTTTTATTTTCCTCTATATTAATTATATTATCCTTAAAAAAATTTTTTTTTTAAAAAAAAAAAAAAAAAAAAAAAAAAAACTTAAATTGGACTACTTTAAATAATTTAATTAAATTAAAATTCCATAAAATATTAATATCTTAATATTTTTTTTTTTATTAACTAAATAATTTTTATTTTTTACTTTAATTCTATTTTAAACAGCGTTATTAATTTAAAATTCTACGAAGTATTAATTTTTATTTTTTTATATTTTAAAGTATATTTTAAATAACTATATTAATTGGAGCATTCCATATAGTGTATTAATATTTTTAATTTTTTTTTTTTTTTTTTTTTCAATAACTAAATAATTTTTATTTTACCTTAAATATTTAAATAATAGGATTAAGAAATTTCTTTAAATATGATTTATGTAAAGCTTTTCCTTTTAAAATATATAAATAAAAAAAAATAATTATAGTTAACCTATAAATTTTCCTTTTAAAATAAAAAAAATAATAATAATAATAATAATAATAATAATAGTTAACTTATAAATTTTCCTTTTAAAATAAATAATAATAATAATAGTTAACCTATAAATTTCATTAACAAAAATTCTGTATTATCCAGAACCAAGTTATACATATAGAAAATTTTTTTTATAAAATTCTATTTAAAAAAAAAAAAAAAAAAAAAACTAATTATTTTTATACATAGATATATATATTATATATTATATTATATATACATATATCAAGATTTGAATATTATTTTAACTTAAAATGATTATATTCATTAATTAATATTTATCAATTAAATAATTTATAAATATATATATATATTTATTTACTAATTTTTTTATTTTATAGAGAAAAAAAAAAATTAATATATATATATATAAGGATTTCTATTTAATGATTTTTCCGTGATATTAAACTTTCACCTTTTATAATTTAACAGAGTTTTATAAATTATTAAAGTTTAATACAGATTTAAATTGATACTATAGCATATAGTAGAAATAAATAAATAATAAGGTACAATAAAAAATTTAAAATAAAAAAAAAATAAATATTTTTTAATAATGAAAATAAAAATTAAAATAAAAATATAAATAAAATAAAAAATGCTTTCTTATATAATATTATCATTATTCAGTGATAAAGTATCAATTTATATAAAATTATAAAAATCAATTCAATAAATTTTCACTTTCTATTTTTCATTTTATAAATATTTTTATGTTTTCCTCTTCTTTTATTTTTATATAGAGCTTAAAAAAATAATTAAAAAAAATAAAATAAAATAAAATAAAATAAATTTAACTAAATATTAAGAGATTAAGTAAATTTTCAATTATTTTTATTAACACGGTCAAGGGTCTTTAGACTTTAGATATAATTTTTTTTATACAATATTTTAATAATTATAATAATCATAATAATAATAATAATAATTTAATAATAATTTTTTTTTAATTTTATTATTAAATTATTATTATTATTATTATTATTATTATTATAATTACTATAATTTTTATTATTATTAAAATGTTGTATAAAAAAGATTGATTTAAATAACTAAATATATATTAATTTAATTTATCAATTTATTGTGACATCTTTTTTTCTTTTTTTTTTTAAAAAAAAAAAATTTAATATAAAATCAATTAATTAAAAAAAAAAAAAAAATTTTTTAAAATTTTTTAATTTACTGAAACAAACCATAAATTATTTCACTTCTTAAATTTTTTTTTTTATTTCTCTTTTTTTCTCTCAGTTATTTTTATTTTTTTATAAAAAGGTATTTTCATTAAAAGA
Source organism: Neocallimastix lanati (nom. inval.) (assembly GCA_016946835.1). NCBI lineage: Eukaryota > Fungi > Neocallimastigomycota > Neocallimastigomycetes > Neocallimastigales > Neocallimastigaceae > Neocallimastix > Neocallimastix lanati (nom. inval.). Next base: position 520,540 of record JACVTC010000079.1, on the reverse strand, counting down.
ACAATAAAACAAAAAAGAAATTAATAAAAAAATGAATTTCAAAAATATAATAAAAATATTTAATTTGGCCATATTAGTAACTCATACCTATGGAAAAATTGATAAATCAGGAGACTGTAAAGATATCTTTGATTATTTTACAGAAAAAAACATTGTATCTAGTATTACAGAATGTGATGTTGACAGTAAAGGAAAAGTTACAACATTGTAAATATTAAAATTATTTTATAAAATGAAAAAAAAATAATTATACAATTTTTTTATTATCATTATTAATGTTTGTTATTATTTTTTTTATCATAAAATAAAAGAGGACTTAACAGTTATGAAATCACAGATGAAGGCGTTAAAAAAGCATTATCTTATAATACTATTACTAATCTGTAAAGTAAAAAAAAATAAAAAAAAAATAATAATAATAATAATGAAAATAAATTTATTTTTTTTATAATGGCAAGATAATATTATTAATAATATTTTCAATTTATCTATTTTTAAATATTTTTAAAAATAGTCAATATCATAAAGTTGGTGCTACACCTTATCATTCTCCTGAATATAATAAATTTCCACCAGAAATAGGGAATTTAACAAATTTAGAAGAATTGTAACAAAATATTTTTTATACTTATTGTCATTAATTATATATCAACTTATATATATATAAGTAATTAAATTTGTCTAAACAATGAAAAAAAAAAAAAAAAATATATATATATATATATATATACATATATATATTTAGAACTTTTGGTTATAGTGGTTATAGAACTTACGCTAGAAGTAGTATTGAAGGAGGTTCCTTAAAAGTTTCAAAGAGTTTAAAGAGATTGTACGAATTAATATTAATTAATACTTATTATAAATTAATATTTAATTATATAATATTAAATTATTAATTTTTTTTTTTTTTTTTGGCGTGTGTGTTTTAATTAAAGATCCTTAGGTGGTATTGAAATTTCACAAACAAATATTGATGATATTTCTACTTTAACAAATCTAGAAAAATTGTAAAAATAAATATATATTATTATAAAATTTATATTTAAAATCAAAAAAAAAAAAAAAAAAAAAAAAAAAAAAAAAAAAAAATATATATATATATTAAATATTTCTTTATATATATATATTTTCAGAGAAATGATATATATGAATCGACCTTCTGCAGCATTTAGTTTTGATCCCCTTAGAAATCTTAAAAAGCTTTCCTATATGTAATGAATTAATTCTCTTTAATTTTTTTTTTTTTTTTTTTTTTTTTTATTTTATTTTATTTTATTTATTCTTTATATTGATTTATTTAATTTTTTTTATTTTATTTATTTATATATATATATTTTTTTTTTATTTTTATTTATTTATTTATATTTATTTATTTATATTTATTTATTTATATTTATTCATTCATTCATTTATTTATTATAAATATTTATTAATATAATAAAAAAAAATTAATATATACTTTATATTACATAATTTTTTTTTTTTTTTTTTTTTAGAGAAATTAAAAATGAAGCTTATTTCCAATTAAATGATTTACCAGATTTTATCTATTCCGTATATTCAACATTAAAGCATTTGTTAGTACAAATATTATATTTTATCTTATTAATAGATATTAATCTATTAAAAAAAAAAAAAAAAAAAAAAAAAAAAAAAAAAAAAAAAACTTTTAAATAAATTTATTAAATATATATTATTAAAATTATAGAGGATTTAGTGGCCATGGTATTAGTAATATTTCTAATAAATTATCATCTTTAAGTAACCTTGAATATATGTAAATTTACATTTCTATTAGTATATAAATATAATTAATATTACTATATAATTATCTTATATTTTTTTTTTCTAAAATATATATTAAAATATAATTTATATATATTATATATATATATTTAAATTTATAATAGTGATTTAAGTGGAAACGAAATTAAATCTGTTCTTAAATATTTAGTTAATCTTACAAAACTTACTTATATGTATGCAAATAAAAATAACCTTAAAAAAAAAAATAATAATAATTTAAGTATTATAATATAAATTTGTTAATTTATTAAATTTGTAATACAATAGTGATTTAAGTAGAAATGAAATTGATGAAAATCTTCCAGAATCTCTTAATAATTTAAAGAATTTAACTATTATGTATGTAATTTTTATAATTATTTTTATATAATTTTATATAGTTTCAATTCATATCTTTTTCAGAATTTTCAAAAAAAATATTAAAGAATTAATTAAATAAATATAAATAATTTATTAATTATGAAATTTTAAATATATATATATATATATATGAATTAATAATTTAATTTTTTTTTTTTTTTATAATTTTGTTTTTTTAAAAAAAAAAAAAAAAAAATAGTAATTTAGAAGATAATAAAAACATTAGTGGTAAAACTTTAACCAATAGTAATCTCTCGATTTGTTTATATGATAAAACTTACAGTTTATGTATGGTAAAGAATATGAAATGTTTAGAAAAGAATGATTATTCCTTTAATTCCTGTAATTCTAATAATTCGGAGGATAATAGCCAAGGCATAAGTGTTGACGGTAGATGTGGTAAAAATTATGGCAAATGTCCAAGTGGAGAATGTTGTAGTAAATATGGTTGGTGTGGAAAATCTGATAAGCATTGTTCCATTACAGAAGGTTGTCAATCCCAATTTAGTGAATGTAATACCGATATATCTATTTCAACAGATAGTAGATGTGGAAAAGGACATGGTATATGTAAATCTGGTTATTGCTGTAGCAAATATGGATGGTGTGGTACAACAAATGATTACTGTTCCATCTCTAGTGGATGTCAAGAAAAGTTTGGAATTTGTAATATGCAAACTGAAGTAGCTAACAATAGTAATAATAGTAATCAACCAAAAATTTCTGTAGATGGTAAATGTGGTCCATCCAATGGTAAAATATGTCCATCTGGACAATGCTGTAGTAAATATGGTTGGTGTGGAAAAGGAAATGATTATTGTGGATCTGGATGTCAAAAAGAATTTGGTGGTTGTAATTAATTATGAAATATATATTTAATTAATATAATAATATAAATATATTTATCCATATAAATATGTTATATATACATTTATATATTCTCTTTCTAATATTTATTTAAAAAAAAAAAAAAAAAAAAAAAAAAAAAAAAAAAAAAAGAATTAAATTTTATTATTAATTTTAATTTTGATTTATTTACAAGAATATAAATAATTATAAACTTTTTGTAAATATATAATTTAAATATTTATTATCTATAATAATTTATATTCAATAATATTTATTTATTTATTTATTTATTTATTTAAAAGACATTTATTGTTAAGAATCTATTATTTATAAACTAATTAATATTAAATTCAATAAAAAAAGATCTATTATTTTAAACAATTTCTATTGTAATTAAAAAAAAATAATAATAATAAAAATAATTGTACATATAAATACTAATTTACCAAAAAAACAAAAAAATTGGAAATTTAAATAATATATATAATGGGACATCATATTTCATTATTTAAAGATAAAACAAACTTTTTGGTTTATTTCTTTTTAAATATCTTAAAATAAAAAATAATAATAGAATTGATTTTAATAAGCATCATATAAAAAATAATAACATATTATCTATTGATTAATTTAATTATTATTTTATTTTCCTTATAGTATATATTTCAATTTATTTCAATATATTTTAGGATAAATAAAATTATTAATATTAAAAAAAAAAAAAAAGCTATATGAATAATAAATAAGTTTAAAATTTTCAATGAATATTATTGCGGATAATTTCAAAAAAAAAAAAAAAAAAAAAAATATATATAATGAAAATTCTTTATGTAATTCAATTATAATAAAGGATTATATAGTACTATAATTTTTCTTTTTTCTTCTTTTTTTTTTTTTTTTTACTTTAATTGAAACTTAATTATTAACATAAATTTAAATTAGGATGGTATAATAAAATTATTAAAGTTCGATAAATAATTAAATCTTCATTAATAACCTTTTTATTTTTATTATTATTATTGTTGTTATAATTGTTATTATTATCTTAAAAAGTAGAATAAATAAAAAAAAAAAAAAGAATGTTAATTATATTGATACAAAAAAGTTTAAAATTTTAATATTGTTTAAATTATTCATTGAAAGAAAAGAAGGTTAAAAATTAATAATATTATTAAGAATTGGCTTCTTCTTCAAATTAACTGTGATAAAAATAATTAACCACCAATAATAAGCAAATAATATTAATATTATACTTTTCATATAGTATCGACGAAAATTCATTAAAAAAATGTTATTCATCCATTATTATTAATATACTATATATAACTTGTTTCCTTTTATTTTTTTTTTTTAGTATTAATGAAAAGTTTAAGTTTTAGTAAAAGAAATACAAATATATTTAATAATTAAATAAATAACATAAATAACATAGTATATTTAAGTATTACCAAAAATATAAAATCTAAAAATTCTAAAATAGAAATTAAAAAAATATTAAAAAAAAATGTTTTCAATGAATGAATGAATAAATTCACCACTAATAATAAAAAAGATATTATATATTTTAAAGAAATTTGTATCTGTACCAAGAAATTTTTTTATTCTTTAAATAAACAATATCCTAAAGTATATTACATATAAAAAAAAATAATATACAAAATTTTTATTTTCAATTATTTAATCGTTATCTCATAAGTTTATTATGTATCAATTTTGTAGATTAATAATAAAAAAAAAAAAAAAAAAAAAGATAATTCAAAAATATAGATATTCTGTTCCGGAGTTAAAAAGATTTTACTACTACTTTTTTTTTTTTGCATATTAAAAAATAAGTAACAAGCTACTTATATACAAATTATACAAAATATATTATTAAGATCTTATAATACTTCATATGAAACCAATGCACTAATGTGATATATATTTTTATTAAAATATTATGAATGTACTTATCCACTTCTCGTCTTATTATATTTATAAATTATTTATCTATTTATTTATTTATTTATTTATTTATTTATTTATTTATTTATTATTTATTATTTATTATTTATTATTTATTATTTATTTATTATATGTGTATATAATTAATTTATAATATATTGATTGGCTTATTTATTAGTAATAAAAATGATGTATATCCATACATGTATCTTCATATTATTATACCTTTAAAAAGTAATTTTTTTTAAAAAAAATATATATATATATATATAATAAATAATTTATATAAATAAAAAAGACTATAATTATCATATTAAAAGATAAAATATATAAAATGCAAATTATTAACATAAAAATGAAATAAATAAATAAATAAATATTATATATAAATGTATATTGATATATATATTATCCATTTATAAAAATTAATTTAAAAAAATTCAAAAAAAGAAATAAAAAAATTTCTAGATATTAAATTAATATTTTAAGAATGTGATTCATTTTGCAATATGGCTTATTACGATAAATGGCGTTCTAAATTAATAATTAAAAGTAAATAAATGATAAAAATGTTAAATAAATAAAAATATAAAAGTAATTATAAAATAATTCATTAATGATATTTATTTATAATAATATCATAATATTTTTTTAAAATATAGATATTAGTAAAAATATAATAATATTTTTTTCATTATATTAGAAATAATTTAATTATTTACTATTAATATTTATTAACTTATTTATTTATATATATTTAATTATTTATTATTTATTATTTATTTTAATATTTAAAATAATAAACTCATTTATAAATTTCAAATTAATATTTATTTATTCATATTTGTATTAAAATTATGGCTTTAAAGTAAAAAAGCCACATAGTGAAATACAATTTTAAAAAGAAATATAAAGTATTCTATGGAAATAACTGGAATTAAAATTTAAAAAATCATTGGCTACTAATAATTGATGCGCCTTTCCTATTGAAAAAATAATAATAATAAATATATAAAATAATTTTTTTTTTGTTGTAATTTTGTCTAAAAAAAAAATATTATGATATTATGATTATGTTGATATATAAAAAAAAATACAAAAATTAATTGAATAATCGAATAATCGATGAACGCTTTATTAATCCATAATTATTTAATATATGATGAAATTATTAAACATAATATATTAACATAATTATAATTAATTAAAGTCAAAACATTTGTCTTTTTTATTTTTTTTTTTTTTTTTTATATAAATACGATGAATTCTGTCAATAAAATTTTTTTCTTCGAATAAAAAAAATTACAAAAAAACAGTAATAATTTTTTAAAATAAAAATATAAACCGAAGTAATATAACCAAAAAAAAAAAAAAGAAAAACTAAGTAAATAATTATATTTTTTTTTAGCAAAAGTTAATAATAATATCGAAAATGCCTTTAACTTGTACTGATATTTTTAAGATTATTGGTGCCTTTATCATTCCACCAATTGGTGTCTTCTTAGAAAGGGGATTAAACAAAGATTTTGTTATAAATGTTCTTTTAACGATATTAGGTTGGTTCCCTGGTATGGTTCATGCAATGTATATTATCTGCAAATATTAGAAAGAAGAAGAATTTTTTTTTATGGAAAAAAAAAAAGAAATAATACAAAAACTTTTTATATTCCTAAATGGAATAATATATGAAAAGAGTTATTTTTTTTTTTTAAAAAAAAAGTAAAAAAAAAAGTAAATAATATAATTAATATTAATATATTATCAATATCCCAAAAGTATATATTTTTTGATTTTAAATAATATTAAAGCGCAAAAAAACATATTTATTTTATGTGAATATAGTAAAATTTATTTATATTATATTTTAAAAAGTTACTTAAATTATATATAATTCATTGTCTTTTATATTTAAAAAAAAAAAGGACAACGAATGAAAAAAAAAAAAAATATATCGCATAACTTTATTAAAAATTAAATGATAAAAAGATTATTTTTATATATTAATTTTTTATTTTTATTATCGTAATCGATATTTTATATTAAAATTAAAAAAAAAAAAAAATACATGAATTCTTAAAAAAGTTATTTTAAAGAATTAAAAATTATTATTAATAAAAATTTATATATTAAAGTTATCAACAAACAAAAGTAAAGTTTTATTTATTTAAATGAATTATGTGTTTCTTTGTTTAATAAAATTATATATATATATACATATTTTTTTTTTTTTTGGTTTGTTATCTCTATATTTATGGAAGATGTTTGAAACTAATGATTGCCTATTTTTTTTTTTATTTCAATACTAATTTTATTACGTATCTCACTTTACTATGATTAAATGTAAAATAAATTTGCCTCTAAAAAATTGATTTAAACTTTATTTTTAAAATTTTTTTTTTTTTTTTTTGTAATGTGTTAATATATATATGATAACATGGTACCAATGATATATAACTTTCTTCTTGATGGAAGAGATGAAGACATTATTGATTTAAATTATAAAATTATAAAAAAAAAAAGGGAATTGGATATTTTTATTTAAGAACCAAATCAAATCATTTTTCTAGTGATTATTCTAAAAAAACGTCATTCTTGATATGATCTGATCTACGGCTCTCTTTTTACAGAAAATTCCCCAATGATGGAACCGAAGCTGTATGGTTTCTGAGGGGGTTCAGCAATTAGTATTATAATAAAATTTAAATTACTTTTCAATTTTTAATGCAATCTTTATTTTTTATATAAATCATAACTGTATTTTAAAATCAATTTTTCAACCAAAAGAAATTTTTACACTATACTACTAACAATATTGTTTTTATTTTTTTTTCTCCTTTATTTCTAAAGTTTTTCTATTCTATATATTTATATATATTATATATATATATATTTTTTTTCTATCTTTATATATTTTACTTTATATTTTTATATAAATTTTTACTTTAGGTTTTTAATTTTCATATCCTTTTAAAATATTTTTTATTTTTTACTTAAAATAAATATATTATTTTACATTATATTTTATTGAATAAATAATTTTTCCACTAACTATTGTTTTTTAATATATCTTAGGAAATTCAATTCACGTGAAACAATTAACTTTTATATTCAGTAAATTTAAATGTTAATAATTTATATATAATTCTTTGGTATTCAATCCTTATAATAAATTCACAATAAATAGAAATTAAGTCAGTTCTGTTATCATCAAACTCTAAACATGGATGCTTCTAGCTCAGTTAATAATACTCCCTTCCATTGTGGTTTCTACTGCTTCGGTAATCATATGAACAATTATAGCCTTATCTTTATCCATAACCTTAATTCTTGGTCCCCTAGTAATCTAATGGCTCAAGTTATTAGTAAGATCCCTAACTACAATGAAATTATTCCATATGTTAAAAAACTTTTTTCTCCAAGGTACGGCTCATACTTCATTATTAGGGTTAATAAACACAAAAATGATCTCAAATTTTTCGATGTTTTAGATTTCTTAAGAGATAAAATTCCTGAAACAGCTAAAATTACCTGGACCTTGTGTAATAAACTTAAACAAATGAACAAGTCAAGAAAATCTAATAATATTGATGTTGAACTTAATCCTATGGCGAAAGATTTTTTCTCTAGCCATCTAAATTCAAATTCTTCTTTCTTTAATCTCTGTGTTAGTTGGAATATTAACGGTTGGAATACTGAAAAACGTGATAGTATTTTATATCTCAACTCTATTTTCAAACCTATATGTATCTGTTTACAAGAAACTGGAAAAAGTAAATATCTTCCAAAAGATGTTTCATCACCATTAATTCCATATTACAACTCAGTTTTCCTTAGAGCTAATCCTAAAATCCCTGGTATGAGAGGACTCTTTATTGGTGTTCATTCTTCGTGCTCTTTTTTCCAAGAACCGTTTTTATACAAATATATCATTTCAGTAAATATTACTTCTTTCTGGAATCAAAAATGTACTATTGGTAATATCTACTTCCCTCAAAGCAAATGGAAGGAAGAAAGACTAGCTGCTTTTGATGAACTTTCTCAATGGTTACGTTTTCACAATAGAAAAAACGTTCCTGCTGTCCTAGTTGGTGATTTTAACATGTCATTAAAGAAGATCAATACATACATTTCAAATAATTTTCCTAATTGGTATATTGCTCCCTTATATGGTAATAAATTTACTTATGCCAAAGGTTCTAGATCATCTTGTATTGACCATGTCATATATAATGAGGCTTTGGCAGCTCATTTTAATAAAACCTCGGTTTGCACTTCATTTTATGGTATTTCTGATCATAAACCTATTATACTTTCTTGCAACAAAGTTCTCTCCGATGGCTTTATAAGGCCTGCTAAAGTTTCTAAATGGTCTACACATATTTGTAAAACAAAAAATTCAGATATTTTATCACATAATTATTTTTCAATCTTAGCAAATGACCTCGATTCTCACTACAATTCGCTCACGGCTGATGAAATGGTAGAAAATTTTATCAATACAGCAAATAATATCGGGAAGGATATTAAGGCTTTCATTCCAACAAATTTAAAGGGCTCTGCTTTTCATTGTCCTTATTTCATTAAAAGACTGTCTCATGAAAAACATATTGCATTTCGAAATATTAAGCCTTACTTTAACTGTGAAAATGTTGATAATTACCTTGAACAATTTAATAAATATGAAAAACTTTGCAAATTAATCAAGAAAACAAAGAGCAAATTTCGTTCTGCTAGATTTAAAGCTAATATAGTAAAAATTGGTAATTATTTTTTGAATAAAGATTTCAAAAATGGTTGGAGATGTTTAAAAAAAATGGCTAAACCATCGTATTCATCTACCTCCCCTACTTGCATAAAATCTAAATTTGGTCAAGATATTATCTCTCCTACTAAACAATTAGATAGATGGGCTGAATATTATAAAGATCTAGCTTCTGATCCCTCAGGTCACAGCCTTAATCGTAACTTCTGGATCCATGCTTTAAGGAATATTAGTCTTAGATCCTCTACCTGGAATATCAACGATCCCATTACGGTTGACGATATTAAAAAAACAATTTCATCTATGAAAAACAACAAAGCACCCGGCCCCGATGGTATCCCGATTGAATTCTACAAAGCTCTGTTTTGCAATGAAGAATTACTAGAAACACATCCTGCTGCTGGAAAGTGTCTTAAATTGATTTTTAATAAAATATGGAATGGGTCTTTTCCTAAAAAATGGAACTCAGCTTCTATTGTATCAATCCCTAAGAAAGGCGACCTATCAGATTGTAGTAATTATCGAGGTATTTCTCTCATTAATGTTGGACTGAAAATCATTTCAAAAATTGTAACAGATAGAATATCTTCTTACGCACTCTCACACAATTTCATTAGACCTGAACAATTTGGCTTTCGCAACCGTGAAGAATGCATTAGTTTGTTCATTTCCGTTAGAGAAATATGCCAAAGAAGAAAATTTCAAGGAAAATTCACATATTTAGCCTTTTTAGATCTTAAAAAAGCTTATGATTCAGTTCCTATTTTTAACATTCTTACTAAATTATATCATTATGGCGTACGTGGTAGATGTTTTGATTTTCTTTGTAATTTATATACTTCATCTAAAGCTCGTGCTCGATTTGCTTCAATGTTATCAAATGAATTTCCTATTAAAAGAGGTGTTCGTCAAGGTTGTCCATTATCTCCAATTTTATTCAATTTATTCATCAATGATATACTAAATGACTGTGAAAAGTATGGTGTTAATATTGGAAGAAAAAAGTGTTGTGGTGGACTCTTTGCTGATGATGTTGTTCTAATTGCTCCAAGTGCAAAAAATTTAGAAAAATTACTAAAAAAGGTACATAAATGGGCTAATTTAAATGAAATGACTTTTGGTATTGAAAAATGTGCAACTATGGTTATAAAACCAATGAACTTCCAATCTCCTCCAAACTATAGTGACCCAACCTTCTATTTAGGAATGAATGCTATTCCTAAAGTTTCTAGTTATATTTATCTTGGTATTCCTTTTTCTGATGATCTCTTACTAGAACACATTATATCTCACATGCATTTTAAAGTTAGAAAATCCCTTCTTTCATTTACACATTTCTTCTCAAATAAACTTATCCCTATTGCATACAAGAAAAAAGTTATTCAATCCTTTGTTATTAGTAAAGTAATTTATTATTCTCCTTTACTTGGTTCAAACAAATCCAGAACGGCCAGAATTCAAACATTAATTAATACTGGTCTATTTTGGTGTATCGGCTCCTTCTCTAAAAATGGTAAAACAAGTTCAGAAGACAATGACTATATTAGACATAATTCTACTATGAGTACTTATGCTTTATCTCGAGATCTAAGCATTCCTCCTATTGCTGGTGTCTGTGCAGCCTTACAGATTAAATCATTTGCAAAATGGAGTAAATCAAACTGTATTATAAAGGATCTTATTAAATCTATTCCCAAAATGCATCATTATTCCTGGACTAAAGAATCTAGAACACTGTATAAAAAAATCAAAAAATATAAATGTGAAAAATATGACGATATTTTAGAACGTTACTGGGAATCAGTTGCCAAATTTCAAGGTATTAAAGGTCAAAATTACGATCGTAATAAGTTCTCAAACAATAAAGCTATAATTATGCTTAGTTTAAAATATCCCCAATTCAACTTAGGGTTTTCGTGGATTATTCGTTTACGCTGTGGTTATAAATACAATACTACTATTGCTATTAGAATGGGTAGAGTTTCAGAAGATTGTCCCAAGTATTGCCCATGTTGTGGCGAAGATAAACAATCTTTTGAACATTGGATTTTTAAATGCGATGCTCTTGCATCTTTTAGATGGAATTCTTTAAATTTCATCGATGATCTCTATGTTTTATTTCTTAGGAAGATTAGAGTGTTTAATCCTCTTTCTTCCTATGACTCTATTTCTAATTTTGAAGATTATATCAATCATTATACATACTTGTTCCTTCTTGGTGGGACTTTAGTTTTAAATGAGCTACATTTCGATAGTGGGGAACAGAGACAATTAAATGAACTACTTTTCAAAGGTTCATCTGAGTCACCTGTTCCAAAAATTGTGGGCTTGGCGGAATTCTTAACAAGTGCAATACCTATCATTAGTAGTTCGTTTGAGCTATTATTTGATAGGTATTGCAAAATATCAAACTTATCCAAGAGCGTCGACGTCGTACTGATAAGGCATAATGATAATACAGGATCGTCATCTATTGCTACGAAGGATGAATCTCTCCCTAGTAGTTCAATAAATGATGAGTCCGGGGAGAGTTTAGTGGACACCACACTATCTATTTTAAAGATGTTACTTCTAGGTTTTATTTCTTTTTTATTTGATAGGAAGGGAAAAATTCCCGCATAGTACAACTTGCCGAAATACATAGTATTTTCGAGCTTTTTTATTTTTTTATTTTTTATTTTTTTATTTTTAATTTCAAATGTACTTTTCACCTACATGTATTTTTTAAAATAAAATTTAATAAAGTTTTGGAAGTGTATTCTCTTCCCTGTCTAAAAAAAAAAAAAAAAAAAAAAAAAAAAATTTTTACAGAAAATTATGCCTATAGGGCTAGTACCCAACAAGGATTAGCTTAACAGGGTCAAATGCCTCTGAGAAGGAGAAGATTATAATTTTTTTTTTTTTATATATATAGTCCAATTCAAACCCTAATCCTAAATAATGAACTTTTTTTTTTTTTTTTTTCTGAATTTATTTATACACTTTATTTTTTTAATATTTACTTTTTTATTTCACATTACTATTTTAAATATTATTATATTCAAATTGGACACATAATATTTATTTTTTTTTATTAATTCTGTTTATTTTTTTTTTTTAAAAAAAAAAAATAAAAATTATTCATATAATAAATAAATAAATAAATAAATAAATAAAGATTAAAGTTCACAATAATTGCTGCTATAAAAAAAAAGAAAAAAAAAGTAATTATTATTAGATTCTAGCTTGATAGATGTATCCCAATATAACCAGGGTTACCTGTAAAATAAATTTACCTCTAAAAAGATTGATTTAAACATAATATATATATTTTTTTTTTTTGATTTTTTTTTGTTTTAAAAAATAAAATAAAATAAAATAAATAGATAAATAGTAGAATATAAATATATAAAGTACAGACTAAATAAAATAAAATAAAATAAATAGATAAATAGTAGAATATAAATATATAAAGCACAGACTAAATAAAATAAAATAAAATAAATAATAGAATAGGGATATAAAGTACAAACTGAATAAAATAAAATAAATAATAATAATTTAAATATATAGTATAGATATAGATTGAATAAAAAAATAAAAAAAAAAAATAAAAAAAAAAAACATTAATAATAATAAAATAAAAATTAGCAATGAATTAATGAATTAATAAATGAATAAATAATTCTAATAATTAACACACTATATATATATAATAACACTATATAACATAACTTGAAATGTATTTTATTTGGTCGTAATTATAATTAATGTACATAAAAATTTACAAAAAAAATAAATGAATAAAAATATAGAATAATAACAATAAGATGGGTGTGAATGTTTGACATTGAAATAAATATTAAAATCGATAGCATATTTAAATATTTAAAAAAAAAAAAAAAAAAATTGGTTCTTTAACATTTTTAGTAAATCAAACTGATAATGATAAAAAGTTTATATTTTTATTTTTTATTTGAGAATATTCGTTATAAAAAAAATTAAAAAAAAAAAAAATTAAAAAATTTAAATAAAAGCCATAATTTTTTTTAATGTTATTATTTCATATATAACAGAAAAATTTCACATTCTAATATATGTATTCAAAGCCTACTAAAAAAAAAAAAAAAGAAAAAGAGAAGACAAAGAAAAAATGAAATAATCATAAGGCGAAACAAATAATAATTTTATTTGAAAATAAAATTTGTATATATATAAAATAAAATAAAAAAAATCATCTGTTTAATAATACATTTAATTACATTTAATATATAAAAATAATAATAATAATAAAGTAAAAATACAAGGATATATATATTAAATTTATTGAAATATATATTTATAAATGATGTATACATATGATAATATCATAATATTAATGCAATAAAAATAAATAATTAAACTTCAAATTGTACGGTATAAAAAAAAATTAAATAAAATAAAATATAAATATATATAATATAATAATAAATTTGTTAAATAATAAATTTTTTATTTTTGTAAAATATATAAAGCAATTATAAATGAATATATAATAGATATATATTGCATTTATAAAAAGATAAACTAAATATTAAATAATGTAAAATTTAAAATCAGGCTATAAAAAAATGTTTAAAAATTTTTTTTTTATTTTATTTTTAGTTGAATTTATATAACAGTTTTACTAATTGAATTAAATATCATCATGAAAAAATTCTATTTGAATGTTTTGTTTATTGTTCATATTTCATTCATATTTCTTTTCTTTTCTTTTCGTTTTTTTTTTTTTTTTTTTTTAAAAAAAAAGATAAAAGAAAATAGAAAAAATTATTTTAAAATGGTATGATAATTAACTATTTTTAATTAATAATTCCATAAATTTAATGTTGACTTCTTTTATATAATAAAAAAAAATAAATAAATAATAAATAAATAAATAAAAATAAATATTTTATTTTAATATAAAATATATATATGCTAGTTTTAAGTTTTTATTTAAGATTAATATATTATTTATTTAATATAAAGTTATTCTTATTATTCTTATTATTATAGATTTTTTTTCCCTTTTTTGTTAAAGTATACTTATTATCTATATTGTTATAATAATTATTAATAATTATTTATAATATTATTAATATATTAGTATTAAAATAATTGGTATTTTTATTTTATTACTATTATTACTTGAAATCTTTTTTACTTTTTATTAATAATATTATTATTTATTATTAATGAGTATTACTATTATAATTACAACTTTTTTATTATGATTATTATTATAAATACAACCTTTTTATTATGATTATTAATAATTGATTAGTTATTCAAACCAACTTTTTCATAAGAATTCTTTTTTAATATAATTAATTAAAAAAAGATGGCTATTAAATATTTAAAAAAAAAAAAAAATTATTAATGAATTTTCCATTTCAATTTATTTATTTTATATATAAAATAACTTTTTTTAATATTATTATATTATTATAATAATAATGATATTATAACGAATTAAATTTTTTTTTTTTTGATATAATTATCCATTAAAATTATTAATTAATAATTAATATCATTGTTTATTAATTATTTTTATTTATAATTATTTTATTACATTCAAATATTATTAGTTAACCAATCATCTATAAGAATAATAATCTAAATTAATATTCATAATGTTTTTGATACATATCATTTTACAATTATTAAATGATATAAAGGTATTTTCATATCATTTTTTTAATTATTTATGAAACTTTTTTCACAATTATTAATGATGATTTTTCATAATAATTATTATTTTTTTCAAAAAAAAAAAAAAAAATATATATATATATATATGTATATTTTCTTTTATTGTTATAAAATTTTATTATCAAATAATTATGATATATATAGTATGTATAATGGTATGAAAATGATTTAATAAATTGAAAGAATTATATATCGATATAAAACAAAGTAAACCACATAAAATATATATTAAAGTAATACAATGTCATGAGAGTGATTAAATAAGATTGAAAGAACTCAATCTTTCAATAATTATGTTAATTTATTTTATTTTATATCAACTATATAGATTATATTAATGTTTTATTTACGTTCAATACATTATTTCATAAATTTTAATAATATATTATATACAAAATCATATATTAATAATAATATTATTATAAGTTAGAATAAAACTACTCATATGATTTTTTTTTTATTTTTTAAAAAAAAAAAATAAAAATAAAAAATTGATAATTAAAAATAAAAAATTTAAAAAAAAAAATTAAAATTCATTAATAAATAAACTTTGCTGTCAAATTTCAGAATAAAACATTTAATTGGATTTCCTAACAACCTTTAACATTTTAATGATCGTAATAATTAATTTATGATTTCACATAATATTAAAAATTAATTAAATCCAACATACACTCATAAACCATCTCTTATTTTAATTTAAAAATTTTTTATCTTTTTTTTTTTTTTTTTTTTAATAATTAATATGTTAATTTTAATTTCTATTTATTCTTTTTTTTTTTTTTTTTTTTTTTTTTTTTTTTTTTTAACTTTATTTACTTTATATTATTATAAATTATTTTATTTTATTTTATAAAAAAATGATAATATAGAATGTGGCTAAAAAAAAAAAACTTATAAATAGTTCAATTTTTTTTTTTTTTTTTTTTTATAATTCATTAATTATAATAATTATTATAATATAAAAAATAATTAAAATAAAGTAAAAAAAAAAAGCCTAAAACAAAGTTAGGATATACTAAAAAAAAAAGTAATTTATAAAGAAATAAATTTTATTCAATATGCCTGTCACTTGTACTGATATTTTCAAGGTTATTGGTGCCATCATCTTACCACCACTTGGTGTCTTCTTAGAAAGAGGTATTGGAAAAGATTTCATTATTAATGTTCTCTTAACTATCTTAGGTTTTGTTCCTGGTATCCTACATGCCTTGTATATCATTTGCAAGTATTAGGGTGTAGGACTAAGTTGAATGAAAATATAATATAAAATTAAATAAATAAGAAATACCTATTTATCAAAATAAAAAAAAAATAATAAAATAAAATAAAAACTATATATTACGACAAACTATTATAGTTGATATATAAAACATATTAAAACTATAATAATATATATAATACGACAATTCGTTATACATAAAAAAAAAGAACAAAAAGCGGAAAATCTATTTATTAAAAATTTTGAAAAATTATATAAATATTATATTTATTTATCATAATTTTTATTTTATTCATATATAGTTAAAAAAAAATATCGTTATTACAAAATATATTCTTATAACTAATTATGTTAAGAAATATATATATTTAAAACAAATAATAAAAAAAAATTATTAAATAAAAGTTTTTTTTTAAAAAAAAAAAAAGTATTAATAGTATGAATAATAATTTGTGTGTTAAAAATCTTTTTTAATATTTTTAGTATTTAGAGTTCAAAAAAAAAAAAAAAAAAAAAAGATATTTTAATAATTTATATATATATATATATATATATTTTATTAAAAAGGAATAAATTTTTAGAAAAGGATTTATATTAAGAACCATATCGTTTGATTTATATTATAAAAAATCAATGAATATTATCTAGTAATCTAGTAATAGTATATAATCAAATTGGAATAGTATATTTAATTTAATATATATATATATATTTTTAATTTATTTTCATTATTATTAATAATAGTAAGTAGATGTAGTATTTCATGAAATTAATTTTTTAAATTATATTTAATTAAAAAAAAAAAAAAAGTATTAAATGACAAAAGTAATAATTTTCTGTTTCCTTACGTTTTTTTTTTTTTTTTTTTTTTTTTTTTTTTTGTAATATAAAAAATATTCATGTAATTAATAATTGAATAAATAAATAAAGATTAAAGCTCGCATTATATGCGACTATAAAAAAAAAAATTACTTTGTATTCGTTCAATTTTTTTATTATATATAGTTTAGTTTAGAGTTTTGAATTAAAAGAAAAATTATATATATATATATATATATTTTAGTTTTTTAAGTATAAAGATAAATAAAGATAAAGGAGTAAAGTTTTTAAAAACAAAGATTTGTTCACAAACTATATTATATAATTATTATATATAATTATTATTATTTTTTTAAAAAAAAAAAAAAATCAATAATTATTATCTAGCAAGTTCAATACCATTTATAAACCATTATTCATATGAAGATAATTCCTATACTTAGAGTGATTCCATAGAATATATATATTGTTTCATTAACAACATTTATAGTTTATGGAATCATTCTATGTATTCTGTAACCAAAATATAAAACGATGAAGAAAAAAACAAGACAATTTCAATATCACCAAACTTTAAAGCAATGTGATCTAACCAAGAAAGAACAAGTACACGGAACACTAGTTAATTCAGGATTATACTGGATAGAAGAATTTTTTAATGGGAATAGCTTTACACCACTTTTTATTGTGTCTCTAAAGGAACTTAAAAATTCCTCCTTTTTCGGGGAAATGTGTGATAGCTCAGGTAAGGCGTTTGGATAAATAGAAAAACTCGAAATGTATTATCTCTGATTTACTGATTTACTGATTTACTTAAAGATATATATCATGTTGTAGACGACATGGATGGGATAAAAAAAAAAAGTAAAAAAAAAAAATTTTAGCCGTCAAATTAGATAAATCTCTATCAAAAAAAAAAAAAAAAAAATCAATTGTAAACTTTTACTGGGATAGAGGAAGAGATATAGCAGGAAAATCGATCAAGGCAATAGGGCTTATAAGAAAAATGAATTTTGAGAAAAAAAAACTAGAGACGATCTAAAGCTCAATTTTAAGTATCCTGAATATAGCCAATGGTTTTCGATGGGTAATTTTGTGTCAGATCATCGATGAAATTTAAAAGAATTCCATCTAAAGGATGCAAGAGCGTTGCATTGCATTTAAAAAATCCATTGTTCAAAAGATTGATTATCTTCGCCACAACAGAGGCAAAAGTCTTGGGACAATCTTCTGAAATTCTACCCATTCTAATAGTAATAGTAGTATTGTATTTATAACCACAGCGTAAACGTATAATCCATGAAAACCCCTAAGTTGAATTGGGGATATTTTAAGCTAAGCATAATTATAGCTTTATTATTTGAGAACTTGTGACTATCGTAGTTTTTTGACCTTTAATACCATGAAATTTGAAAAATGATTTCCAGTAACGTTCTAAAATATCGTCATATTTTTACACATTTATATTTTTTGATTTTTTTTTTTTTTTTTATATAAAGTTCTAGATTCTTTAGTCCAAGGAATAATAAGGCATTTTGGGAATTAGATTTAATAAAATCCTTTTATAACACAGTTTGATTTACTCCATTTTGCAAATGATTTAATCTGTTCTTCCAATACCTAACACCATACTTTTCACAGTTATTTAGTATATCATTTGATGAATTAATTGAATAAGATTGGAGATAATGGACAACCTTGACGAATTAATTAAAAATGAAAAAAACTTTTCATATATTTTATTAAAAGAAAATAAAAATATAATATATATATATATATAAACTATTTATATCATATATTAATTTCTAACCATTTCTTGTCATAATTAAAAAAAAAAAAAAATTAATTTAAATTATTTACAAAAAAAAAAAAAAGAAAAAGAAAAAAACTATAAAAAATTATTATCACTTATGATCAAAAAAAAAAAAAAAAAAAAAAAAAAAAAGAAAAAAAAAAAAAAAAAGGGAAAAAATTCTTTAATTAAAAATCAAATAAAAAAAATTTGAATATGTATCAAAAAAACCTTTTTTAATTTAATTTATTTTATTTCATTTTATTTTTTTTTTTTACAATACTATTTTTTTTTTTTTAATTATTTGTTCTATTTTTTAATTATTTATTTTGTTTTGTTTTTTATTTGATTCCGTATAAAATTAAACCGTTTTAATTTATAAGTTTCTAAATTGAATACTTTTTAATAATAATATATCATTTAATATTATTATTTTAATTTTTTATTATTAATTTTTTTCGTTATATCAAAAAAAATATTAATTTAATATAAATATCTTTAAAAATTGCTCTATTTTTTTTTTTTTTTGTTTTTTTTTTTTTTTTTTTTTTGTTTTTTTTTTTTTTTTTTGTTTTTTTTTTTTTTTTTTTTTTTTTTTGTTTTTTTTTGTTTTTTAGTTTCTTTTGTTTTTTTGTTTTTTGTTTTTTCGTTTTTTTAATTTTTCATTAATAATTTTTAACTCTAATTAAAATTCTAAAATAAAAAAGATTGATATGAAATTTTAATCATTTGAAATTTTGTTGGTTAAAAGGATGAATACATATATATATTGTTTTCATTATTATCTTTTTATAAAAAAAAAAATAATAATAAAAAAAAAAAAGAAAAAAGAAAAAAATTATTAAAAATTTACTTTCTTTTTTTTTTTTAATTTAATTAAATTTAATAGGATTCATGAATTTATTGGTAAGCTTGAATACCAAGACATTCATCCATAGTAACTGGGGTATAACCTTGGGATAAGATGTATTGAATTTCAAATTCAGCTAAAGCAGCAATATTTTCCTTAGTAACACCATCGAAAGCTAAATGATTTAAAGTAATAAGAGGTTGACCTAACTTTTCAGTGATAACCTTATTAGAATAATCAATACTACCGGTATTGTCCCAGTCCATAGTATCAACATTCCAGTTAATAGCAGCATGGTAACCAAGAGATTCAAGAGTATTCATAACCTTTTCTTCACTAGCACCAGAACCAAATGGTAAACGAACAAATGCTGGTCTCTTACCAATAATTTCATAGATAGGATCTTCAACAAGTTTCATTTCATTAACGATTTCATCTGGAGTAAGATCAACTAAGTTGAGATGATTGTAGGTATGATTACCAATGACATGACCTTCATCATACATTCTCTTAATAATTCTCTTAAATTCTGGGTCCTTAGTATTGATGTGACAGGTACCACAAATGAAGAAAGTAACCTTAATATCATACTTTTTGAAAAGATCTAACATAAGATCAGCATATTCAGTTGGTCCATCATCATAAGTCATAGCCCAATGCTTTGGATTCTTACATTTTTCGAAATATTGAATACCAGTACCCTTTGGTAATTGAGGCTTCTTTTCATTTTCATTATCAGATTCTTCAGTAGAATCTTCATCATTTTCAACAGTAACGTCAACATCTACAATAGCTTCGTTTTTATCATCATCGGATGAATCTTCAACTGGATTACATTGAGAATATGATTCATTAACATATTCACATTCAGTACCGGCAACACAACAAACTTCACCATCATAATTATTACTTTATAATATAAAATTATATATTAAAAAAGTATAAAATAATATTATTAATAATAATATTAATAATAATAATAATAATAGTTATAAAAATTATAATATATTTATAATAAATAAAAAAAAATAAGTAATTATATATATATAATAAATATATAAAATAATTTATTATTTTTTTACCCTCCACATTGAGCAAAAGCTTCACCACAAGCAGCTCTAGTATAACCAACAAGGCAAGCACTTAAAATACCAATAACAGAGATAGCCTTCATTTTTTTTTATGTAGATTTATTTTATAAAACTTTAAAAGTTTGTAAACAAAAGATAAAATAAAATAAAATAAATAAATTTTTTTAGTAACATTTTCTTTGTATTTATATGTATTTTAATTAATATAATTATTTTATATTTTATATACATATAATTATATATTGATATATGCAAATAATAAATATACTAATAAAAATAAAAATAAAAATTAAACAAATAAAAAAAGTCGTACAAAAAATTATATTTCATTTATATTGTTAAAAAAATTTTTTTTTTTATTAATCCTTTAAACATTTGATATAGAATAAACTTTCTATATATTCATATTGGATTCAATTTTTTTAGATTTTTATTATTCATGTTAGAAATAAAGTTTATTATCTTAATCCAAATAATTTCAATATAAATAAAGTTATTATTTTAATTTATTTATCAAAAATGTATTAATGAATTTTTATATGTTATGTAAATATATTGTGACGCATGTTTGACGTACATAACTTATTTAAAAGAACTATTGTATGTTTGCAGTAATAACTCTCCAAATATATTATATATAATATTCATGTTACTTTATAAAAAAAAATATTAATAAAAACATGCATAAATTCCAACAATTCATCATTAATTAATTTTTTTTTTTTCTTAAAAAAAAAGATTTAATATTTATTATTAAAAAAATTATTTTTTTTTTTTTTAAAATTAAAGGAAAACATATTTATAAAAGTTTATTTAATAATAAATAATAATAATAATAATAATAATTAATAATAATAATAATAATAATAATTAATAATAATAATAATCCACTTTAATAATAATACATTTAAAAATATAATAATTGCTTTAGAATACTTTTTAATAATAACTAATAAACAAATAAAAATAAATAAAAAATAAATAAAACTAATAATATATAGTTCTTATTTATTAATATTTAATAGAAAAATTGATAATTTTAAGAAATATTGAATATAAAATTTTTATAGGATGTATGTCTTTATTTTTACTTATTAATAATATCCATTAATTTTTTTTTTTTTTTTTTTTTTTTTTTTTTTAATTAAAATACCTTAATTTTCTAAAATCTTTCTTAATATAACTTTTTAATTTCTTTATTTACTTTTTTACACTATAATTACTAGTTGAATAATTATTTAAATATAAAAAAAAAAAAAAGCTATTTTATATTTAAATAGTAATTATAAAAATATTTAAAAAAAAAAAAAAAAATAGAAGTTTAGTAATTATGAAGTGTGACTTTATATTTATTCATCTGATTATAATTTTAACCACAATTCATACTTCATTTTTTTTTTCTTTTTCAGAGATATTAATTATATTTAATATATACTTTGAAAATTTTTTTATATTTATTTAGGTTTTTTTTTTTTTTGATAATCTTATATTAATCATTATTAATTAATAATAAAATATCCAAACCTTAATTAATATAAAATATAGTCCATAATTATAAATTCTTATTTTATTTTTTTTTTTTCCTTTTCCAAGATATTAATTATATTTAATATATACTTTAAAATTTTTTTTATATTTATTTAGGTTTTTTTTTTTTTGTACATCTTATATTAATATAAAATGAAAAAAACTTTAATTATTAATAAATTATTTTATTAATAATTACATAAAAATAAATTAATAAATCATTAATTAATCATTTGATTAATTATCACTGATATAACGTGATATATAAAGATTTATGTAATAATATTATTCTATAAAATACATAAATTTTATGTTATGTAAATATGTAAATAATTTATAAATTTATTAAGTTTTATTTTATTTTAATTGCTTTATTTTATTATATTTTTATATATTTTTATATGTTATAATATATAATTATAATAAATCTTTTATTATTTATATTATGTTATAATATTAAACTAAATAATTAATTCTTAATTATTTTAAAACATCCATAATCAATATATATTTATTTTTATTATATAAATGAATTTTAATTATAATAGATTTTATGAATAAATAAAATTATATTAATAAATAACATAAATAATTAATAAAACTTCTCCCTAAAAGAGATAAAACGAACCAAGTTCTATCAATTTAATATCTAAAAAAAAAATAAATAAAATTAAAATACAAATAAAAATAAATAACAAATAAAAAAAAAAAAAAAAAAAAGATCTACCTTGATTTTATATTAATTATGAGATTAAAAAAAAAAAAAAAAAAAAAAAAAAAAAATTAAGGAGGTTAATTTAAATTAATATATTGTTATGGTAATACACATTAATTTATCTAGTACTTACATTCCACAAATAGAAAGAAGGTTTAATTTTTATTAATTTAATTCATTTACCATTCTAACGGAAAAAAGAAAAAAAACATATACTTTAAAGATAACCAGAGAATTTGTAAAAGATATAGAATAAATTAATAAAAAAATAAATAAATAAAAATTACGAAAAATAAATAATAGTTATAACGGTTGAATAATAATTACAATTAATAAAATAATATATAATTAAATAATTAAATAATTAAATAATTATATAATAAATAAAATAATAAAATTAATAAAATAATTAAGTAATAAATAAAATAATTAAATAATAAAATAAGAACAGAAGAGTTATTCTGATAATACTTGAACCAATTAATAAAATCAGTTTTTTCTTTAACTCTTAGAGTCTTTATTTTTTTTTTTTTTTTTTTTTTTTTAAGCTGAGGACGTAAATGTTTCCTTATGAATACTTAACACCCTCCAAAAGAAAACTCTATTTACTGAGAGTATATATCTAATAATTCTAAATTATCATCATTAGTGAATTGACAGGAATTGTGGATATCAACATAAAAGCCATGCATATCTGATGCTTTCATGTCTTCACGTCTCAATACTTTTCTATAATGATTAAGAAAATGGATAAGAATTTAAAGAAGAAAATTTAGGAATGAACTATTTCCGACTTCTTGAAGACATTCTTGAAGACAAATACAAATAAAATTAAAAATTAAATTAAAAATGAACAAGTCCATCACATTTTTTTTTTTTTTTTTTTTTTTTT
This sequence comes from Neocallimastix lanati (nom. inval.), assembly GCA_016946835.1. Taxonomy (NCBI): domain Eukaryota; kingdom Fungi; phylum Neocallimastigomycota; class Neocallimastigomycetes; order Neocallimastigales; family Neocallimastigaceae; genus Neocallimastix; species Neocallimastix lanati (nom. inval.). The sequence continues at coordinate 496,196 of JACVTC010000079.1, read as the reverse complement.
TTTTTTTTTTTTTTGAGTTCCAATCATTAATATTCCAGTGAATATAAGAGGTTAAAATATTGAGTATTCGAGATGAGATTAACATATAGAAGATCATCAGAGATGTAAAATAGTGGATTCGGAATAATACACAAGTTTATTTTTTATCATGAGTAATACTGCTAAATATTCGAATCCTTGAAGTAATCTTCCACTTTATTCTTTTTAACCATGTAAAAAAAAATTTTTTTTCTTTTTTTTGCAATCATATTAATATATTAATAACCTTCAAATAATTCATATTATTATTACCACAGTTAACTCTTAAGAATGAAATAATTTTCCATATTAATATAGTTTTTTTTTTTTTTTTTTTTTTTTTTTTTTTTTTTTTTTTTTTTTTTTTTTAATGATTCCATGAATAATTTTATTATAATTTGATAATTTTTTTTTCTCAAATTCATTTTTCTTATAAGTCCTTAGCCTTGATCGATTTTCCAGCCATATTTCTTTTTTTATCCCAATAAAAGTCTATAAGAGCTTTTTTTTTTTTTTTTGATGGAAATTTATCTAATTATAATTTTTTATTTTCTTTATCCCATATATGACTCCTACAATGCGATATATCTCTAAGTAAATCAGAGATAATACAATTGGAATTTTTCCATTTTTTAAAACACCTTACCTGAGCAACCGCATATTTCGCCGAAAGAGGAGGAATGTTAAGTTCTTTAGAATAAAACAAAGAAGTAAACAGCTTTAAAATAGTTTTCAAAAAAAAAATAATTATTAAATATAATTTTTTTTGGAATACTTTTTTATTTTATCTAAAAATAATAAAGTAAAGAAGTAACATCCTTAAAATAGATAGTGTAGTATCCATTAAACTCTCCCCTGAACCACAAGAAAGACCATCAAAAATTGAATTACTTACTATAGGTTCTGTTTTCGGAACAGTCCTATTTAATAAATGTGTACGGATGAGAATTAACAGGACTTCTTTCTGCACTATTCCTTTACTATATCGGTACGACGTCGGTATTCTTGGTAATGAAAAGGTTTTTGCTAAGCCTCTCAAAAAGTAACTCAAGAAAGCTACTGATGATCGGTATTATATTAGCAAGATAAAGATATTCCGCAAGCCTCACAATATACTGAACAGTAGACCCCTGTGAACTTTTTAGGAGTTGTTCACTTAAATGCCCCCGTTCTCCAATATCGAATTGTAGCTCATCTAAAGCTGAAATTCCACCAGGTAGGAATATATAAATGTATACCTGTTTATGAAATTTTCATATTCTAAAATATTAGAATATGAAGGAAGTAAGAAAAGATTCCTTACTTTGTTTGAAAATAATATGAAAAGGTCATCAATGAAATCTAAAGATTGACATCAACATAAAGAAAAGGTAAAGCATTCAAATATCCAATGAATAAAAGATGGTTCACCTAAATTAAGGGTATTCAAGGTTGAGCTTCAATAAATTTCTAATATTTATAAATTTGAAGTTATCGTAATTAATACCCTTAATTCCTTGGAATATAGCAACATCTTCGAATTTAGTGATATCTTTTTTTTCCTATTTTTCTTGTAGAGCACCAGTGATTTTTGTTCAACCATGAATAAAATGGCATGGAAGGAATATGGTTTATGAAGATCTTTAATGATACATCTGGAATTTTTTCATTTACAAAAAGCATTTTATTTGAAGAGAAGTAGAAAATCAAGCAATTGGAAATACTTGAAGATTATGAATAAAGATAAGAATGAAATCTTTATTCCGATTATCAAATCTTCGAAGGCCACGCCGTAAAACAAGTATAGTTGCTATATATTAATATGTATTATCCATTTTTGAAGAAAGCTTAAAAAAAATAAAATAAATTAAGCAAAATAATAATAATAATAATAATAATAATAATAATAATAATAATAATAATAATAATAATAATAATAATAATAATAATAATAATAATAATAATAATAATAATAATAATAATAATAATAATAATAATAATAATAATAATAATAATAATAATAATAATAATAATAATAATAATAATAATAATAATAATAATAATAATAATAATAATAATAATAATAATAATAATAATAATAATAATAATAATAATAATAATAATAATAATAATAATAATAATAATAATAATAATAATAATAATAATAATAATAATAATAATAATAATAATAATAATAATAATAATAATAATAATAATAATAATAATAATAATAATAATAATAATAATAATAATAAAAATAGTTTTATTTTTTTATTTTTATTTTATTATATTTATTTAAAAAAAATTTAAGTGAAAGTAAACTCCTTTTAAATAGTATTAAAAAAATGTTAGTGTTAAATATATGAAAGTTTGAAATATATCATTGTTCTTGATGATTCTGTAATTGTTTGATTTTGTAAATAATTGACTTTATCCGGTATTGCTGTTATAATATTTATAATTTTTCACAAAAGTTAGAAAGTTATTGATACAAAATTACTTGTATAAACTGTTAAAATGAATAATTGTTTCTTTTTATCTTTTCTTTTGAATGATTGTTATTCTTTAAATTAATAAAGCTCTTTAAGACGTTAAAAATTTTCTGTTGAATAATCATAAATTAGCTAAAAGTATATTTAAAAAAGAAAATATTAGTAGAGAAAGACTCTAAAAAAGATCCCCATCTGTTAAATAATGTCTTAAACACAAGCTTTGGAGTGAATCAATCTCCTACAACTCCATTTTACAATAGCAACATGAGAGTTTAAATAATACTACAGAAAAATACATATACAAAATAATGTTTGAGTAAAAAATACAATAGATTCACTACAATGATAATATGTGGAAACTACATGATATTATTAATTATACAACACCAATGTTACTACATATCCAGTTTAAAAACAATATAAAACATCAGGTTCACTTTCAGCAGTCTTCAGTATTCCACTTTACACTCTTCGTACTAGAAGCAACTTTAGAAAGAATAACCTTCGATTATCATCAGAATCATAGAAAATAATTAGTACAACTGATATAGGCTATTCCTTTTCCATCAACCCTCCATGGATAATAATTACTAAATAAATGATATAGGGTTTATTATAACACTATTATTACTATTATTACTATATTTTTGAAGATCCAAAACAACTCTTTTGAAAAAAATAAGAATAAAAAATAAAATAAAAATACTAATTAGTAAATAACAAATAAAAATAACAAATAACAAATAACAAATAAAAAAAATATTAATTTCTTTCTATATATAAATAATATAAATAATAATATTAATTCATAATTAAAAGAACCACACTACTATAAGTAAGAAATCTATTTCTTCTCTTTTATTATACTATTTTTTTTTTAATTTATTCATTTATTTATTTTATTTTTATTTTTAAATTTTTTACTTTATATTAAATAAATATTACTTTATAATCTAATAGTTTTTATTTAAAAATATTTTTACATATTCCATCTTTAAAAATTCCTGATTTTAATTAAATTCTTTTTTGTTTTAGAGTAAAAGAATAAATAATTAAAATCTTATTTCATTCATTATTATTTATTATTATTATTATCTTTATATATTTCCTTTTTAAATGTATTTTTTTTTAGTAAAAATACTAAGAAATAAAAATTTTTAATGACATCTTATTAGAAATGTGTATATAAAATTTTTTATTTTATTTTTTTTTTTAAATAATTTTTCATGAGAATTTATTTATTCTTATTTCATGATTTAACATTTATCAGCAACAATACCACACCATTCTCCATTTAATTCTCCCCATTTACCATTCTCATCCTTAGTAAGAGAATTACAATGTGGACAACATGGGTATCCAAATGGAAGTGACCAACAAGTTTCAGTGTATTTCAAAACACCACACCAGTTACCATTTTCAACACCCCATTTACCATTTTCATCACTGACTACAACCTTAGTATTGTTTGGTGAGCAGCATTCATAACCATACTTTTCGGACCAACATTCCTCTGTTTCTTTTTCAACAGCATGAACAACATTAACTTCTAAACCTCTACCTTTTTGTAAAGCAGCAATAATAGTTGGATAAACAATCTTTAAGTTCTTACGATCAAGAAGACCAAAACGTTCACCAGTACCTTCGAAGACACCATTATCCCACCAGATTTGTGGAACTCCAATAGCAGTAACCTTTTCCATGTAGAATTCAGCCCAAACAGCACGATCTTCTTCATTATCACGGTTCATAGCACCATATTCACCAAGAATCATTGGAATACCTTGATCAATAAATCTCTTCTTCATTAAGTTAATGTTCCATTCAAGATCTCTCTTACCTGCTGCATCAAACTTATCAACAGCTCCTTCACCATTATTTAAGGCAAAGTTGTATGGAGCATAGGCATGAACAGAAGCAATAACCTTGTCATCATCTTCTGGGAAGATAAAGTTGTTGAATGAATTTTCATTACAAGCAGCAGCATATGGTGGAATCATAAGATGACGTTTTGGATTATTACCACCAGCACTACGAATAGTCTTTAAGAAAACGGCATTCATAGCATTAACAGCATCCCATCCTTCTTGATCACCACCAGTCCATTCAACTGGAGTATCGTTCTTTCTTGGTTCGTTTGATCCTTCAAAGATTAAATGTTCATCATAATCCTTAAATTCTTCAGCAATTTGAGACCAGATCTTTTCTAAAATTTCCTTGGCTGTATCAAGAGTTTCAGAGAAGGCATGATTCCAGGTTTCATGATGAAGATTTAAAATAACAAATGCTCCATTCTTGTATGGATAATCAACAACTTCATGAACTCTCTTTAACCATTTTTCATCAATCTTATAATCTGGAGCTTCTCCGAAGTGACCAGACCAAGTAGTTGGAATACGGAAAACATTAAATTGGTTATCTATTAATACCTTGAACATATCTTCAGTAGTCTTTGGATTACCCCAACAAGTTTCGGAAGCAGTTTGATCCTTTTCATAATTTAAGTATTCAATACATTGAGCATCCATAGTATTACCTAAATTCCAACCGAAATTCATTTCCTTTATTAATTCTTTAGATGAAATATCACGAATATTTCCAGTTGGTTCTTCTGGCTTAGTTGATTCTTCTGGACTAGTAGTTTCAGTTGGTTTAGTTGGTTTGATAGTTTTAGTTGGTTCTTCTGGTTTCTTTTCAACAGCATGTACTACATTAACTTCTAAACCTCTACCTTTTTGTAAAGCAGCAATAATAGTTGGATAAACAATCTTTAAGTTCTTACGATCAAGAAGACCAAAACGTTCACCAGTACCTTCGAAGACACCATTATCCCACCAGATTTGTGGAACTCCAATAGCAGTAACCTTTTCCATGTAGAATTCAGCCCAAACAGCACGATCTTCTTCATTATCACGGTTCATAGCACCATATTCACCAAGAATCATTGGAATACCTTGATCAACAAATCTCTTCTTCATTAAGTTAATATTCCATTCAAGATCTCTCTTACCAGCTGCATCAAACTTATCAACAGCTCCTTCACCATTATTTAAGGCAAAGTTGTATGGAGCATAGGCATGAACAGAAGCAATAACCTTGTCATCATCTTCTGGGAAGATAAAGTTGTTGAATGAATTTTCATTACAAGCAGCAGCATATGGTGGAATCATAAGATGACGTTTTGGATTATTACCACCAGCACTACGAATAGTCTTTAAGAAAACGGCATTCATAGCATTAACAGCATCCCATCCTTCTTGATCACCACCAGTCCATTCAACTGGAGTATCGTTCTTTCTTGGTTCGTTTGATCCTTCAAAGATTAAATGTTCATCATAATCCTTAAATTCTTCAGCAATTTGAGACCAGATCTTTTCTAAAATTTCCTTGGCTGTATCAAGAGTTTCAGAGAAGGCATGATTCCAGGTTTCATGATGAAGATTTAAGATAACAAATGCTCCATTCTTGTATGGATAATCAACAATTTCATGAACTCTCTTTAACCATTTTTCATCAATCTTATAATCTGGAGCTTCTCCGAAGTGACCAGACCAAGTAGTTGGAATACGGAAAACATTAAATTGGTTATCTATTAATACCTTGAACATATCTTCAGTAGTCTTTGGATTACCCCAACAAGTTTCGGAAGCAGTTTGATCCTTTTCATAATTTAAGTATTCAATACATTGAGCATCCATAGTATTACCTAAATTCCAACCGAAATTCATTTCCTTTATTAATTCCTTAGATGAAATATCACGGATTGGAGATGGTGTAGAATCTTCAACAATTGTAGTAGTTGGAACTGGTTCAGTCGTTTCAGATGGTTCATCAACTGGTACAGTTGTTGATTCTTCAATAATACCACACCATGTATCATTTTCAATTCCCCAATTTCCATCTTTGTCAGTGTATTGAACTTCAATATCTTTTGAAGTACAACACTCAAATCCTAATTCCTTAGCCCAACATTCTGGCTTTTTTAAAATACCACACCAATTACCATCTTCTATAGACCATTCACCATCATTATCTGTATATTCTACCTTGGCATCACTCGAAGAACAGCATTTAAAACCTAATTCTTCTGCCCAACAATTTTTTGCTACAACATTTGCTATACAAACACTGGCAATAGTTAAAGTATTTAAAAACTTCATTTTTTTTTAATTATTTTATATTAAATCTATCCTTCTTTTATTTATTTATTTATATAAATATATATATATATATATATTATTTCTTTTTTAATATTTATTATAATTAATTTTTTTAAATATATATATTTTATATATATCCAGATATATATAATTTTTTTTATTTATTTATTTCTAGAAATTTAAATTTTAAATCGACAAAAATTTAAATATCCTTTTATTTATTTTTTTAAAAAAACTTATAAAAAAAATAAATAAAATAATAATTAAAAATAAAAAATAAAATGAAATTTAAAAATTTAAAAAGAAAAGAAAAAAAAAAAACTTTTATATAAAAAATCAATAATATAATTTTTCTTTATTAATTTTCTTAATTTATGTGCATATATATTTATGTATATTGTATTATGTTTTATATTATTATCTTAATATTAAATGTCATAATGTAATCAATGTCGTACATTTTTTAGTATTTCCTAAAAGAGGTCACGTTGCTACTAATTATTTAATATAGTCATAAATTATGCTTTACAAACTTTTTTAATATAAGAAAATACAATATTAAACTTTATTATTTATTAATTATATTAAAAATCAAAGTTATAGTGAATATACACTATGTATTTATAACGTTTATATTATAAAATATTAAATTCTCTTTTTTGATAAAACGAGAGAATATAATATTTTTATCAATCAATTAAATAATAATTTTATAAAAAAATAAGATAAATTATAATAAAAAAAAGTTGGAAAATTTTATTTGTATATTTATTACTGTTTTTTATAAGGAAGTCTATGAAATAACAAAAAATTATTTATTATAGAAATATATATATAAACATAAATATCTACAAGGGAATAAAAGCAATATATCAGCGATATAATTTTTTAAATTTCATTTATAAAAAGGATGAATTAGATAATATTATAAATACTTTATTTAAAAAAAAAAATAAATTAAAAATTTTTTTAAAATTTGTTTAATATTAAATAATCACGGAAATTTTTTTAAATTTACAACCATCAGGAACTTTTCAAATAATTAAAATTATGGGAAACATAACTGATAATATAATATTTGAGAAACAAATAAAAAAACTATAAATTATAAAAAATTAAATCTAAAAAAAAAATATCAAAAATTTCTATTTAATAAATAAATAAATAAATATTAGAAATTTTATTGAATTAATCTTTAATAATTTAATAATTCGAATATTTGTTTCTATCCTCTAATACATAAATAAAATCTGTTAAAATAATATGAATTATTTAATAAAGTTTAATATTAATTATATATTATAATAATATATTTTAAATTTAAATACTAGAATAAATATATGTATAATTTATGTATTGTATTTTGTGTATCTAATGTATTATGTCTAGACCATATAAATATATGATTGATTGTTAATGCGATACAAATATGATTCAATTGTTTTACCATGTAAAAGTATATATAATAAGTTTTCACCATTGATATTATTAATGATTGAATGTTCTAAAACAAAGTAAAATAAAAGAAAAGAATCTATATTATTTTTAAATGTCTATTTAATAATTAAAATATTAATTAAAGTTTAATTGTTAAATAGACATTTAAAAAATATTAGTAAACTTTAAATAATATAAAGTTTAAAATATTTATTTTTAATTATTAATAATTAAAGTTTAATTATTAAATAGACATTTAAAAATATTAGCAAACTTTAATTAATATAAAGCTTAAAATATTTATTTTTAATTATTAATAATTAAAGTTAAACAATATTAATATAAAGGAATATATTCTCCGTATTGGTTATTCTTTTATTATGTATTTAATATATATAAAGTTTAAATTATCTGAGTCATCCATTAAAAATATTTATTCGCTCATAAATGGAGTGTGAAGCATTTCGGAAAAAATTTTCATTTCAGAATGTTGAATTTCATAGTTTTTTAAAACTCTGGTAGAGTATCTCTTACTGGGAGAAGTTATATTTAATTAATTAATTAATTAATTATTTATTTATTTATTTATTTATTTATTTATTTATTTATTTATTTATTTATTTATTTATTTATTTATTTATTTATTTATTTATTTATTTATTTATTTATTTATTTATTTATTTATTTATTTATTTATTTATTAATATAAATATAATTTTATTTTTTCATTTATTAAAATTATTTATTTATTTTGTAATTTAAATTCATTTAATTAAATACTAAATTTTATAAATTTTTTAATATTACTAAACTAACTTTAGTAATAAAAATATATTTTAATTATGGAAATTTCACTATTATAACTTTAATTACTTTGAATTGCAAAGAATTAACATAAAGCAAAAGTATTCTATTTATAATTTTTTTTTAATTATAAACTAGTTAAATATTATAAAAAGTATAATATAAATAATAAAATATTTATAATATTTATAATATATAAAAATATAATAAAAATATAATAACAATACAATAAAAATATAAGAAAAATATAAGAAAATAAAATAATAAATAAAACTTAATTTATAAATTATTTATTAATATACATAATATAAAATTTATGTTATAAATTTTATGTTTACATTAATTTTATGTATTTTATAGAATTTATGATGTTACATAAATTTATCTTATATCACGTTATTTTAGATCATTTTATAAACCATATGATAATTAATCATATGATTAATTAATTGATATACGGGACTTTTATATGCTATATTTTAATTATAATAATATAGCTATTATTACTTTTCCTAAATAATTGAAACCTTTTCTTAAATAATTTTATTAGAAATTGGTTATTATTAGGAAATTACGTTTTAAAATTATAAATTTAATAATATAAAATACATTTTAAGCATATAATATAAATTATATATATAAGAATATAATATCAATATTTAAATAATAATTATATATTATATGTAAGAATATAAAATAAATATAAAATAATACATAATATATTATATAATATAAAATAAGAATATTTAAGTCCTATTAAAGTTAAATATAAGAATAATACTATTATATTTTAATATAATAATATATAAATATAATATAAATGTATAATTTAATATATATTATAATAATAATTATAATATAATAATGAATAATTAATAATATATTATAAAAATTATCAAAAAGATCTAAATTTAATATTTAATAATTATTATTAAATATACAAATATGTTACTATACATATTTGTTTTAGGTCATAATTTATTTTTATGTAATTATTAACAAAATAATTTATTAATAATTAAGGTTTTTATTTTTATTTCATATCAACTTAATAAATAAATAAATAAATAATGAAACAAATACATAATATATATGTAATTTAAATAAATATTTAAATAAATAAATAAATAAAACTATAATAAATAAATAAATTTAAATTTTTTTTTTAAAAAAAATATTTATATAATAAATTATATAAATAAATAATAAATATATATTAGAAAAAATATTTATATAATAAATTATATAAATAAATAATAATAAATATATATTAGAAAAAATATTTATATAATAAATTATATAAAATAATAATAAATATATATTAGAAAAAATATTTATATAATAAATTATATAAATAAATAATAATAAATATAAATTAGAATTAAAGCTTTAAAAAATAAAATATTTTATCACACATCTTATAATTTTTCAAAATATAAATAAAAAATAATAATTTTAAATATATATAAAAATAAAAATAATAATTTAAAATATTATTATTAAAATTAAAAAAAAAAATAATATTTAAATAGTTAATTGATCGTTTTTACACCTTTTAAATTCTTGCTCAGTATTTTATAAAATCTTAAGCTTTAATAAAAATATTTAAATATTTAATAAATATTAATAAATATTGATATTTATTTTTAATAAAAGAGATATTTATAGATAATCTAGTAAGAAAATAAAAATTTATTTTAATATATATTTATATACAAATCCTTTTTAAAATTATTTCATTTTTTTAATAAGAGAAATAGTTATAAATAATCTAGTAAAAATAAAATAAATAAAAATGTCATTTAAATATAGTTAAATATTAAATTTTTTTTTTTTTTTTTTTTTTTTTTTTATATTTAATATTTAAATATTTAAAATTTCTATTTTTCATTTATTAAATAATTAATATTTTTAATACCACATCACATATATATTTACACACTCGTTATTCAGAATTTTTTTAAAATGCATGAAATGAAAATATTATATATTATATAATTATAAAAGTGCGTTAGAAGCAATAGCCTCTAACTTTTCCCATTCCTCGGTAATAACACCGCATCCATTATTGCGAGTAAATTTCAGTATTAGTGTTATCTAACGAATCTGTATTAGATCTTTCACTGGGGGGTGAAAATCCATGCCTTATCATTTCGAATTGACGTTCTTAGCAACGATAGATTCAACAGAATACAATTTCATCATCAAACTAAAAGATCGATAAATTAATGGTATTACGTTTGTTAAAAACTCCGCAATCCCTACAAAATACGGAACAGTTGACGAAGTTGAACTTTGTTTAAAAATATTGTCAACTGATTGTCTTTGTTCCCCATCATTAACTTTAATTTTTGAATATATTGAACGCCCACCAAGAAGTGCACTCAATATATAATAATAAATATTATTATCATAATCCTTTTCTGAATCTAAAGAAACATCCAAGGATTTTTGTTCAATTATCAATGCAAACTTCAAAAAGAGATCATCTAGAAAAGGTAAAGATTTATTTCTGTAATTTTCCAATTCTTTACAGGCAAAGATCCAGTGAGAAAAGCTAGGTACACTAACACCACAACAAGGGCAACATTTAGGGCAATCTTCTGAGACGATTTTTCTTTTAATGGAAATACTAATGTCGAATTTAAAACCACACCTAATTCGAGAAATCCAAAAGAATCCAAATTGATACTTAGGATATTGAAATGTTAAGTTTCTGATTTCTGAAATGAATCCAAAATCATTCTCCTTGTAAATAATTGCTTTTTTAGCTTTTGAGGGTTTGAAGACATCTCTTTCCCAATAAAACTTTTTTATTTTACTTGTTTTTTTACCATTTAATTTCTTATCCAAAGTCCTTGATTCTTTAGTCTATGAATAATGTGACATAGTAGGAATATTATTAGTGAGATGATTAATAATACATGATGAGTTTTTCCATTTTCTGAAGCAACATAATTGAGATATAGCACAGATAGCTGAAAGAGGAGGTATTCTCAATTCACGAATGATATCATAGAGACTAACATAAGAATTACGGGATTTAAATCCATAACTCCAATAAAATAATCTATTAATAATTTTTTTGAGCTTTAGAGCATCTGCTCTTATTTGAACCAAAGAGAGGAGCATAATATATAACAAGACTAAGAATAAACGAAATTAAAACATATTTCTTCAATGGGAGAGGAATAGATTTATTAATAAGAAATCGAAAGTACGAATTTAATTTGACATTTAAATTACTGTTTAATTTGGATTGTATAGGTTTCAATGATAAAGATTCATCAAAAGGAATACCAAGATAAGTATAATTGTCAGTTTTAGGTAATTTATTACTACCAATAAAGAAAGATGGATCTTCGTAATTTATCGGTTTAACAAAGTTAATCGGTTTTACAACAAGAGTAGCACACTTATTAATTCCAAAAGTCATTTCATTTTTAATAGCCCATTCATGAACTTTATTCAAAATTTTCATAAGAGCTTGTTTAGTTGGAGCAACTAAAACAATATCATCCGCAAAAAGTCTACCACAACAATATTGAGAATCTAAATTTACACCATACTTATCACAATTATCCAGTACATCATTAATGAACAAATTGAATAAAATAGGAGATAGAGGGCATCCTTGTCTAACACCACGATTAATTGAAAATTCTTCTAAGAGATTACTATTAAAAAAAGGACGAGCTTTAGAAGATAGATAAAGGTTCTTTAAATCCAGATGACATTTACCTCTAATTCCTAAGTTATATAATTTGGTCAAAGTAGTAAAGATAGGTACTGAATCATACGCTTTTTTAAGATCAAGAAAAGCAAAATAAGTAAAATCTCCTTGGAATTTTCTTCTTTGACATATTTCTCTAATTGAAATATATAAACTTATGTATTCTTTATTATTTCCAAATCCAAATTGTTCAGGTCTAACAAATTTATGTTCAAAGGCATATTTAGCAATTCTATTAGTAACAATCTTTGAAATAATTTTTAAGCCAACATTAATAAGAGAAATACCACGATAATTATTACAATCCGAAAGATCTCCTTTTTTTGGAATTGATATTATAGAAGCCGAATTCCACTCTTCAGGGAAATCACCATTCCAGATTTTGTTAATTTTTTTTTTTTTTTTTAACGGCGACAAACCTGTTTCATCTTTATTAATTAAATATATGATAAAATACATTTAATAAAAAGAAAAAATAAAGATAAAAAATAAACAAAAACAAAAAAAAAAAAAAAACACAAAATAAAAATTAAATAAAATAAAATAAAATAATGATATAAAATATTCTTGTTTCATTTAATTAATGTCGTAAGACTTCACAAGGGCATTATTATACTGTAGTATAATAATTAATTTTGACTCCGCAATGTTAATCATAATTTTAAGATACAAAATTATGATCTAAGCATTCCTCCTATTGCTGGTGTCTGCGCAGCCTTACAGATTAAATCTTTTGCAAAATGGAGTAAATCAAACTGTATTATAAAGGATCTTATTAAATCTATTCCCAAAATGCATCATTATTCCTGGACTAAAGAATCAAGAACACTGTATAAAAAAATCAAAAAATATAAATGTGAAAAATATGACGATATTTTAGAACGTTACTGGAAATCGGTTTCCATATTTCAAGGTATTAAAGGTCAAAATTACGATTGTAATAAGTTCTCAAACAATAAAGCTATAATTATGCTTAGCTTAAAATATCCCCAATTCAACTTAGGGTTTTCGTGGATTATACGTTTACGCTGTGATTATAAATACAATACTACTATTGCTATTAGAATGGATAGAGTTTCAGAAGATTGTCCCAAGTCTTGCCCCTGTTGTGGCGAAGATAAACAATCTTTTGAATATTGGATTTTTAAATGCGATGCTCTTGCATCTTTTAGATGGAATTCTTTAAATTTCATCGATGATCTCTATGTTTTATTCCTTAGGAAGATTAGAGCGTTTAATCCTCTTTCTTCCTATGACTCTATTTCTAATTTTGAAGATTATATCAATCGTTATATATACTTGTTCCTTCTTGGTGGAACTTTAGTTTTAAATGAGCTACATTTCGATAATGGGGAATAGAGACAATTAAATGAACTACTTTTCAAAGGTTCATCTGAGTCACCTGTTCCAAAAATTGTGGGCTTGGCGGAATTCTTAACAAGAGCAATACCTATCATTAGTAGTTCGTTTGAGCTATTATTTGATAGGTATTGTAAAATACCAAACTTATCCAAGAGCGTCGACGTCGTACTGATAAGGCAATAATGATAATACAGGATCTTCATCTATTTCTACGAAGGGTGAATCTCGCCCTAGTAGTTCAATAAATGATGAATCCGGGGAGAGTTTAATGGACACCACACTATCTATTTTAAAGATGTTACTTCTAGGTTTTATTTCTTTTTTATTTGTTAGGAAGGGAAAAATTCCCGCATAGTACAACTTGCCGAAATACATAGTATTTTTGAGCTTTTTTATTTTTTTTATTTTTTTTATTTTTTTTAAATTTTTTATTTTTAATTTCAAATGTACTTTTCACCTACATGTATTTTTTATAATAAAATTTAATAAAGTTTTGGAAGTGTATTCTCTTCCCTGTCTAAAAAAAAAAAAAAAAAACAACCAATGAAGATCATAATTTCGTATCTTAAAATTATGATTAACATTGTGAAGTCAAAATTAATTATTATACTACAGTATAATAATGCCCTTGTGAAGTCTTACGACATTAATTAAATGAAACAAGAATATTTTATACCATTATTTTATTTTATTTTATTTTGTGTTTTTTTTGTTTTGTTTATTTTTTATCTTTATTTTTTCTTTTTATTAAATGTATTTTATCATATATTTAATTAATAAAGATGAAACAAGTTTGTCGCCGTTAAAAAAAAAAAAAAAAAAAAAAAAAAAAATACTACTACCAAGAGTGCCAATGCTGAAGAAACAGTAAGACAGGCCAGCAGGGCTAGCGCAACCAATGAAGATCTCGAGATAAAGCATAAGTACTCATAGTAGAATTATGTCTAATATAGTCATTGTCTTCTGAACTTGTTTTACCATTTTTAGAGAATGAGCCGATACACCAAAATAGACCAGTATTAATTAATGTTTGAATTCTGGCCGTTCTAGATTAGTTTAAACCCTGGAAAGGAGAATAATAAATTACTTTACTAATAACAAGGGATTGAAGAACTTTTTTCTTGTATGCAATAGGAATATTATTAGTGACACAGTAGGAATTACTAGAAACACATCCAGCGGCAGGATGTGTTTCTAGTAATTCTTCATTGCAAAACAGAGCTTTGTAGAATAACCTGTTGAACAAAGATCATTGCTGGCCAATAGCAATAGGTATAATCGATTGAAGAAGTACCGTAGTAACCACCAAGAATGAAGTATCAGAATAAGCACCTGATTTCATCTGGCACTTAAATAGATCCTTCCATTCCCTTGTACTGTTATTAATACTTCTGCCTCCAAGAAGGAAATTAAACACTTTTTCACACACACTAGAATCAACATACACATTATTTTCATTACTATTACTAAAATTGCAAAAAAAAAAAAAGAATATTTTTTAAATTTCATATTGTTTTTAATTGTTATTAATTTTTATTAATTTTTATTTTTTATTTGTAAGAATTTATATTAATTATTTATTTATTTTAAATTTTAAACTTATTATTTATAAAAAAGACTTATATATAATAAGTAAATAAAAATATTAATAATTGAAATAATAAATGAAATCATATATATAAAAAAAAAAATTTTTTTTTTTATTATTATTTTTATTTATTTATTCTTAATTATTATTTTTAATAATATTATTTAAAAATATTGATGATTTTAATTTATTATATAATATTAATTTTTAAAAATTATTTTAAAATTTTAATATAAAAAAAGAAAATAGATAAAATTTAAATATTTATTTTTAAAATTTGAATAAAAAAAATTTTTTTTTTTTTTTGTTTTTTTGTTTTTTTGTTTTGCTTTTATATTATTTGTTTTATAAATAAAAAAAAAAAAATTACTAAAATTCACATCCAATCTTCTTTTCAATGTAAATACTTTTTTTTTTAATGAAATAATGAAAAAATTTAGATATTATTGAAAAGAAAATGGATAATATATATATAAATTATTTTATATATACTATTATATTCTTTATTATATTAATATTTAATTGTTTATTTAATTTATATATATATTTTTTTTCCTTTGTTTATCATAATGATAGTATCTTCAAAATATTTATAAAAAAAAAAAAAAAGGGGGCTATTTTCACTTATCTAATATTCATAAAGTGAAATTTCATCTTCTTCTTCATTTTTATGCCATGGATAGTATCCTTTTGAAACTTTATGACCATTGTTTTTCAAGTTATCATTTGAATTTGAGCTACTACCATATATTACAGTTTCTGAAGAACTTGTATATGAACTTTCAGAAGAAGTAGATGAAAAAGATCCTTTAAATCCATTGGTTAATCCTCCTTGATGATAATTCTTATGATGGTTATAATGACCATGGTTCATATTAAATAAATTTTTTCTGGAGGTTTCATTAGAAATAACAACTTTTATACTTTGATTTAACCAGTGACTTAATCCACTTGAAGTACATGGACTGTAATAACCGACATCATAACTTGGTCTATTTCTAAACTTTAAATCATTACTTTGGTAATATAATAATCTATCTGGATTATTTAAGTATTTTGAAGATGGATAATAAGAGCTAATACTTGGGCTACTACGACCACTGCTCATACTAGCATTATCATTAAAGGTTCCATATTCAGAAGGTGAACTACTATGGTTGCAACCCTTCTCATCTTGGTTTCTGCAGAAAGAGGAGCAATATAATTCTCCATTAGTTTGCTTACCACAATTTAAGCACCAATCAGTATCAATATCCATTTTATCTGATATTCTTAGTAAAAAAAAATCCTTTATAATGCTTTTTATTTAGAAAAAAATATGTTTTTATTGAGTAATTATTTATTAAAATAATAACTTTTTTATTTATTATTGCTTTTTTTATTAATATTTATTTTTTATTTTGTAAATTTCTATATATATTTAGATAAATAGAAAAAAATAATATATCAGTAAATTATATTCCTTCAAAAAATAATAATAATAATAATAAAATAATATCTTTAATTTATGTATTTATATTATATATTGATATTTACCTTTTTATATTATTTATTTATACTATTATACTATTTTTATTTATTTTTACTTTATTTTATTTCTGAATAATAAATAAAAAATTTATTTATTTATTATACTTAATTACTTTTATTAAAAAAACTTTTTATTTTTTTTATTTGTATTATTATTTTTTTACTTCTATTAATATATTTAATTATTATGTTTAAAATTATTAATTTAATCTATTTCAATTTCTGAATTTTTTTGTTTGAAATTAATACTAGCAGTTTGGTTTTCGATGTTATTAATAGTAGAATTCTTGCTAAATTTCATTTTATTAAAGTATATTAAACTAATTTTAAACTCTTTTTTATTTATTATATATACTAATATATATAAATTAATTATTTGCTTTTTTAAAATAAAAATTTAAAAAATTTAATTGCTTTTTAATATAATAAAAAAAATAAAATACAATTTTGAAGATTCAAAAATATTGGGAAATTTTAGATCTTTTTATATGAAAATTAAAAATAAATTTTTTAAAAAAAAAATATTATATATAAGTAATAAATAATAAATAAAATAATAAATAATAAATAATAAATAATAAATAATAAATAATAAATAATAAATAATAAATAATAAATAATAAATAATAAATAATAAATAATAAATAATAAATAATAAATAATAAATATTAAATATTAAATATTAAATATATTAAATATTAAATATTATTCAAACTATATTAATGATAAATAGTAAAATGATTTTATTTATTTATTTATAAATATTATATTAAATAGTTCAGAATATTAATTTTTTATATAATTATATTAACATTATAATAATAAAATTCTATTTATAAAAGTTTATATATTAATATTTTATTAAAAACATTTAATAAATAATTAACTAACATTTAAGCAAAACTATATAAAAATATATATATTCTAAATAAAATATGAAAATAAATAAGATATTAGTAAAAATTTTATATTGCCAATTGTATATACTATTACTATAGTACATATATATGCTATATATTTATTAAATGGAATTAATATATGTAATTTCATTTATATACTACTTTAAATATAATATAATCAATTAAAATAAAAAAAAGCATAAAATAATATAATATAAAAAAAAAATTTTTTTTTTGAAAAGTAGGGATAGTTATCTCTATTTTTCTAAATTTTATTAATATATTGTATTATATTTCAATATATTGTAATACTTTGAATTGTATGTAATTTAAAATTAAATTTGAAATTATAAATTTGCAAAAAAATAAAAATTTTTAGTTTATTATTATATTAGGTTTAAATATATTAAAATATAGTGTAATACATCAAAGCTATTTTATTATATATTAAGCTTTACTAAATATTTTATAAAATAAAGTTAAGCAACAGAGATTAATTTAATGAATTATATACAATTATTATATAGTAATATAATGAATTTATTTACAAATCAAAAAAAATTAAAAAATGTTTAATTATATATTAGCAATGTATTCGGAATATAAGAACACTATTTTCCATAGTATAAAAGATTAAATTAAAATAATAAATAAAAAAAACTATTAATAAAAATAATAAAAATAATTAATAATTCATAATTCATAATTAATAATAATCATATATAAGAAATATTGTGTAATTCATTAATAATATTTAATTAAACAAAAATATTTTATAAATGAACAGTTAAAAATTAGTTAATCTTCTTGTTATATATCAATGTCAATAATTATTATTAAATAACAATTAAAATTTAACTTTATTAATTTTATTAAATTTTTTTATTTACATATTATTCTATATTAATTAATTATTTATTTATTTACATATTATTCTATAATTAATTAATTATTTATTTATTTATTTATTTATTATTTATTATTTATTATTTATTATTTATTATTTATTATTTATTATTTATTATTTATTATTTATTATTTATTATTTATTATTTATTATTTATTATTTATTATTTATTATTTATTATTTATTATTTATTTATTTATTATTTATTATTTATTATCTATTATTTATTTATTTATTATTTATTATTTATTATTTATTATTTATATTATTATTTAATCAGTTATAAGCTGTTATAAAAAAAAATTAGCTTTCTAAAATATATATGTATATATCTATAATTTATATTCATAATTTACAGATATAAATATTTTAGTTCGGTAAAGATCCTAAGATGAACTTTAAATAAAATAATGGAGTTTTTGATGATTATAAAACTTTGAGTTATTAAACTCTATGTATCAATATAAAAATTTAACTCTAATTATTTTCTTTTTTTTTTTCATATATTTTCCATTTATCCATTATTATCCCTGCAGTTATTTTTTAAAAAAAATATAATATAATAAAAATAAAAAAAATTTTTTTTTTCATTAGTTAATATTTTTCCTCTTTTTTTTTTTATTACTTATTTATTTAATATTTATTTATTATTTATTTATTTATTAATTTTCTATTATAAATTTTTTATTAAATTTTTTTATATTTTATTTTAAATAATAAACTAAAGTTTATTAATTTTTTTAGACATAATTAATAATAAACTGTGGTGATTTTTTTTTATTGTTATTTAAAAAAGTTTACCTATTTCAATTTTTACCTATCCTAATTATATCCCAAATATTAAAATTCTATTAATATTTATTTATTTATTTTTTAAATAATAATTATTAAAAATAAAATTCATCTTATTAAAATTTAAATAATCTTAGAAAAAATAAAAATATAATAATAAATTAAGAGGACAGATATATCAATTTAATAGTGAATCATCCTAATCATTTATTGAGTAAAAATATAAAATTGAACCTATTCTTAACAATTTTCCATATTGAAGTCTAATTAATAAATTTTCAATGATTTAATATTGAGAAAATGCTAATATGTAATTAATAATAAAGGATTAGTTTTTTTTATAAGAAAAAAATAAAATAAAATAAAAAAATCATAAATAAATAAAAATCTATTTTATTAATAAAAATAATTTTTTGATTTAAAATTTTAAAATATAAATATATAGTAATAATATAATATTGATTTTAATAATATATTTTAACATATATTATTAATTATATTAATATATAGTAAGTAATAACATATATTATTAATTATAATCTAACATATAATCAATAGTAATAATAAAAATATATCATAAATAATGAATACAACCAAAACTATCTACATAATTATAATTTGTAGTAATAATTATATAAAATGAAATTATAAAGATTATTTATTAAAATAGATTATACAAGGGATTTTTTTTTTCTAATTTTATTTTATACCATTTCATTTTATTTTATTTTTTAACTTTTTTATTCATTAAGAAAAGAAGTACAGATATCAAAATCTTTTTTTTTTCATTATTTTTCAATATGTTCAATGATTTTAGAGTAATAAAATAGCAAATAAAATTGAATATGATATATTATGATATAATTGAATAATTCTATGAAATAATAATAAAAAATATAAATAATAAAAAAAAAAAAAAAGATTAGCTATTAAAATGATTTACTTTTCTAATTAATACTATATTACATAATAATATTATTATTATTATAAATTAAATAAAGTTTTCTCTAAGTCTAAAAAAATAATAATAATAATATATTCAATAAATAAAAAAAATTCGAACTAATTAAATATAAAATTAATTAATTTGTAATTATTAAATAAATTAATTATAAATATTCGATTATTATATTTAACCGTAAAAAAATTCTTTTTATAAATAATAATAAACTTATATTAATAAAATATTGAATAAATATTAAGAATAGACCATAATTACTGATTATTCTATAATATTTCAAAAATTATTATTTTTTTGACCTAACACTATAAAAATAAATCAAATGAAATATGTTCATGTTAAAAAAAAAAAAAAAAAAAAGAAGAAAGAAAAAAGGCTAAGAATATGAAAAAACAAATGAAATGAATTCATTTAAATCTTATTGAAAATATCTTTTTTATATATCTAGTATTAGTTTTTTTTTTATTATTATTCGTTTTCTTCATAGTTTATTTTTACTATTTATTTATTTAAAATTTTGTGTTTATATTTAAAAAAAAAATTATAAATAATAATATTATTAATATTAATAATATGAATTAATAATTTAATCTTATTAAATTATTAAATTATTTATTAATTTTAAGCATCCTATAATAAAATAAGCCAAATAAATCCTCTGAAAATATTTACCACCAACCTATTTATTATTTTTTTTAAAAAAAAAAAAAAAAAACTATATATATATTATATATAATCATTATTATATATATGTAGTTTTTTTTAAATTGGATAGTTATATTCCAATATTAACAATATTAATTAGGAATGTAACAAAGTAAAAATAAAAAAATAAATAAATAAATAAAATTAGAAATATAAAATAAAGGAAATTTCGTATATATAAAATTCTTCATATTAAAGATTCATTAATAAATAAAGTTTTATTTTAATTTATATCTATATAAATGAATATAAATAAAGAAAGAAATGGATTAATTTATTAATGAAATAAATTCATTCCTAACTACTAATTTTAATTTAATATGAAATAAGATTTATACATAATATTTAAGTATTAAATAATTATATATAGAAATATAAAAAAATATAAAAATATAAAAAATATAAAAAATATAAAAAAAAAAATAAAAATATAAAAAATATAAAAATATAAAAATATAAAAAAAATTAAATAAGAAAAAAATTAAAAATAAAACCAAACTAAAAAACTAAAAACTAATAGTATGTATATATATATTTATATTTATATAATTGAAATAAACAAACAAAAAATAAAATTATCCTCAATTCAGTTATTTTAAACATTTTTATTTTTCCTTTTATTTTATTTCACCAAGCAAGCATTTCTTTAGTCTTATTATTGAGATGCCATAGCAATGTTTTTATTATTTATTCTTATTTTTACTGATTTCTCATTATTAAAATTTATTTTGATAGGATAAAAGTATTGATAAACATTTAAAAAATTAAAATAAAAATATAAAAGGAAAATCCAAATCACATTTAATAAATTGAAAGCAATATTTAAAATTCTTTTTTTAAAAAAAATTATTAGCTCTATGTTACGTTAATTCTTTAATTAATATGAAAAAAAAAAAAAAGTAGAAAACTAAAGGACTTTTAATATTAATTGAAAGGGAATCCTTTTTTTTTTATTCTATTTTCTTATTTATATTATATAAAGAATAATAACATCATTTTATAATTAATAATAATTATAAATATTGTCTACATCTATACTTATATTCATTAATTTTTATTTTTTTTATTACATTAATTAATATTAAAATTATTAATAAAAAAAAAGAAGTTAACAGTTAATATTATTAAAACTTTTTTTTGGTAATTATTTATTAACAACTAAAGCGAATAAAGCTAATAAACTAATTTATTATTAAAATTTTTTATATTAAAATTGAATAAATAATTTTTAATTGTTTATCAACACATATTTTAAAAATACATATTCATTCATTGATCTTTTATTTATTTATTTATTTATTTATTTATTTATTTATTTATTTATTTATTTATTTATTTATTTATTTATTTATTTATTTATTTATTTATTTATTTATAAATTAATTACTAATTAATGGACTATATCAACAAAAAAAAAGTTAAAGTCTAAGGTTGAATTCATTATTTCCTTTTATGCTAATATTAAATTTTTGGAACATCGTTCTATATATATTAAAAAAAAAAAAAAAGGTTTATTGCCTTGTGGCACTTATATTAAACCTTTTATGGAAGACATTGTCATTCAATTTCTATTTTACATTACGTAATTCTACATTAATGCATTAATAAAAATGATGAAATTCATTAAATTCATAAAAATTAATTATTTGAAAAGTGGATATAAAAAAAATAATAATAATAACAAAAACCAATATAATCTTTTCTTTTAAAAAAAAAAAATAAAATAAAATAACAAAAAAAAAGGTATAAAAATAGAAATATTATTATTATAAAATAATATGAAATAATATGAAATAAAATATTTTTATTAAATATCTTTAAATTATTCTTTTAATTTTGTCAAAATAATAATAAAATATTGCTTAATTCTATTAATAATTTCAAATTAAAATATAAATATAAATATAAATAATATTTATTAAATCTCAGTTGAAATGTGTTTATTTCCACCAAATCATTTTAAAATCCCTTAAAAAAAAAAAAGAAATTAAAGTTAACTAGTAATTATTTTTATTATTATTTAAATTTAATAATTTTGTTTTTTTTTTTATTAAAAATTTAGATAAAAAAAAAAATTTAATAATATTATAAATTAATTAATAAATCACAAACATTAATTAATTATTCATATAATATATAAATATAATTCTATATTAAGATATATACTAATAATGAACAGTTATTTAAAAGAATACTTTTCCATAAAATATATCCAAATATCTATTTATTTATTTCATAATATATTTATTATATATAAAACATAGATCATATATTTTAATAGGATATATTGTAGAAAGGTAACACAGCAAAATAGAAAATATATATATTGATTTGCAACTCTTTATTAAATGAATATATTATATATTTTATTTAAATTCACTAAATATATTATATTTAATAAACACATTTAATTATGAATGATCTCTATTAAGTTTATATTTGAGTTGTTAACATAAATTATTAATTATATTATTAAATTACTAATAATTAATATAATACTTCAAATTAATTATTAATATAAATATTTTTTTTATTATAATTAAAAAAAATTTAACAAAAAAGGTTTTTTATTTAGTGGGAAAAAAATAAATACATAAAGTATAAAGTATTAATAATTTATTAGTAAATCTATTGAAATATCGACTATACTACGAAAACTATTAAATAATTATTTACTTTAAATAATACATTAAAATAAAAAAAAAAAAAAACTATCACCATATAATATTTTTATTTAATTTTTAAATATTGTACAACTTTTTTAGTGCCTTTATTTATTATACTTCTTTATATACATATATAAAAATGATTATTTATTTATTGAAAAGAAAATAAGTCATGTTAAGTTATTAGTTAATTTAATAATTATCATTTTCTATTAATTAATAAATTTAATAAATTTTAAATTATATTATATATATTGTATTTTTCCCCTGAATTTTTTTTTTTAAAAAAACAAATATAAAATTATAAAAGGAAAATATTAATAGAAAATTAAAAAAAAAAAAATTAATAATTAAAAATAGATTAATCTATTCATTCTAAAATTATTCTATTTTGAAAGGTTAGTCATTTAATAAATTATTTAATAATTAGAAATAACTTATATATTATTTACACTATTTAAATAATATAAAAAATTTCTATAAATTATTATTTATTATTCAAATATTTATTATTTATTATTTATTATTTATTATTTATTATTTATTATTTATTATTATTATTTATTATTTATTATTTATTATTTATTATTTATTATTTATTATTTATTATTTATTATTTATTATTTATTATTTATTATTTATTATTTATTATTTATTATTTATTATTTATTATTTATTATATTTATTATTTATTATTTATTATTTATTATTTATTATTTATTATTTATTATTTATTATTTATTATTTATTATTTATTATTTATTATTTATTATTTATTATTTATTATTTATTATTTATTATTTTTTAATTATTATTTATTATTTATTATTTATTATTTTTTAATTATTATTTATTATTTATTATTTATTATTTATTATTTTTTAATTATTATTTTTTTTCTATTATATATTTATTTATTTTTTTTCCACATCATGTAATATTCATTTTCTTTAGTCATTTCATCTATGGATTCATTTAACTTTTCGAATCCTTCTCTTATATAGAATTTGATGGCTTTTTCATTTTTTTTGTAGACCTTAAGTTCTAATTTATCATGTTGTTCTTTACAAAAATTTAAAAGTTTTCTACCAACACCATAAGAACGATATTCTTCCTTAATAAATAAACCTGCTATGTAATCATCTACTAAACCAATAAATCCAATAATGCTCTTATTATCCTCATAAACATAGGTTTCAGCATTGATTATTGCATCCCTAACGGCATCAAAATTACTTTTCCAAAAACTTTCAGATATATAATAATGAGTTGATATATTTGAAGTTAGCCATATTGACATGACTTCCTTCATATCTTCTTCTATTAAATTTCTAATCATTTTTTAAAATAAATAAATAAAAATTATTTTAAAAATTATTATTAACTATTATTTAGTTGTAAATTATTAGTGTATATTAGTAATTACTATTATTTATTTGTAAATTATTAGTATATATTGTTATAATTATTTATTAGAAAATTATTAGTATATATAAAAATTATAATTATTTAGTATTTTTATTATTATTTAATAACTTTCTATTTAAAAATAAAAATTATTTAACTAATTTGTTTAAATAAATTAAATTTGTTTTAAATTTAAAAAAAAAAAAAAAAAAAAAATATTGTCTCTATAACAAATTAATATAAATTTTTTATGATGGAAATTTAATTATATAGATAAAATGCTTTATATTATGTAATATATTTATGTGTAAGCTTATAAGGACAATTATATTATGCACAATTAATATTATATTATAATAATAATAATATATAATATAATTATACATAGTATATAATAATAAATAATAATAATTAATAAAATAATAATAATTAATAGTTAATTAAAATATTAAAAAATTGTTTATTATTAATTTTTAATTTTATTTTTTTTTTTTTTTTTATTAATTATTGAGCAGTTATTATATATTTTTATTATAAAATTTTCATATTTATAATATTAAATATTAATAATATTAATAAAAATATTGAATAAAAAGCAAAACAAAAAAAATTATAATAAATGGTATATATAATTATAGAATTTTAGTATTATTATTTTTTATTTTTTACAATAATCTTTATTATTATTTATTAAATCTAGTGTTTTAAATTTAAATTAAAATATTAAAAAATGGGTTAAATCATAATAAAAGTTTTGAATTATTAAAATTTTTACTTAATAATAAATAATAGTAAATAATAATAATAAATAATAAATAATAAATAATAATAATTATAAATAATAATAGATAGTAATACTATTTAGAGATTAGTTCATTATCAAAGGATTAATGCATTATTTTAAACCATTCATTTTGAAATTTTATTATTATTTATATTACTATTATTGTTATTGTTATTATTTGCTATTTACTGATATTCTGATTATTATTATAATAATAATTATTAAATTTTATAAATTTAAAACTTTATATATATAAAAATCTTAATCATTAATTTTATATATCTTCTTTTTATATATTAAGAAAAAATTAAATTTTAAAATTTATAAAAAAATATATATATATATTCATAAACAAAAAAAAAAAAAAAAAAAAAAGTTTTAAGGAGATCAACAATACCAAAAATGTAAATTTTTATTTTTTTATTTGTTGATTAAGATTATATATAAAATGTTTAAAATATATAATATTTATTAATATTTAAATATAAATTGATTTCTTATATATTTTTATTTATTATTATGATTATTATTACTATTATTATTGTAATAATTTATTATTATTTTTATTTTTATTATTTTTATTATTATTATAAATATTATTAATTATAATTTCTTAATTTTCATGTCATTAGATGGAAAGTATTAGCCACTAGCTATTACCAATAGTTTTTTTTTTTTTTGTTTTTTAAGAAAAAAAAAATTAACACTTGATCAATACAATTTTGAACTTTTAATAATATCTATTCTTATTATTATTTTTTATATCATTAATAGGTTTATATTTTTTATTATTATATTTAATATTTCTATTATTTTAATTATATTAAGGCTATTATTAATAATATATAATTTTAAATTATTATTTATTAATTTAATTATTTGTTAAATATTAAGGGTTAAGTATTTTGGTTTAAATTTTTTTTTTTTGTTTTATATATATTTAATATTTATATATATAAAAGATTAATTAATAAATAATAAAATTGTTATATTAACTGCTTAATAATAATAATAATAAATTAAGAAATGAAATAATCGAAATAATGTCTTATTATTTTTTTTTTTACCTTTAATATTTTTTGAAGAAATTGACTATAAATGTTTTTATATATGTACATATGCTTATATAAAAATTTAAAAAAATTTAAATTTTTTTTTTTTTTTGAAATAAAATATAATAAAAAAAAAGAATTGAAATAAAGTAAGAAAAATAACTAAGTTATTTTTCTTAATCTTTATTGTCCTATGTATGATGTCAATAATTTTGATAATGGCTGATTAGAATTTTATTTTCTATTCTATATACATAATCTAACCCATTAAATTATTAAACTAAATTTTATACCATCAAAAAAAAAAAAAAATACTTCGATATTGAAACGATGAGAGTGTATGAATATTTTTTATTTTTATTTTTAATCAATTTTAATTTAATTTAATTTAATTTGTTTTATTCAATCTGTATTTAATATTCATATTTTACTATACAATTTATTTTTCTCTATTTTATTTTTTTTAAAAAAAATATAAATATATATGATTAGAGTTGAGTTAAGTTTACGTTTTTTATCTTTTATTAAATATTCTGATCATTCGATTAATTAAAAAATGTATATGATCATTAAATATTTCATTAAATAGTATAATAAAATGATAATAAATATTTATTTATTTATTTTTTTATTTTATTTTATTTTTATTTTATTTTATTTTACTTTTTTTTTTTTTTTTTTTTTTTTTTTTTTTTTTTTTTTAAAAAAAAATGTTTATTTTAATGGTTATAATTATTTTAATAATTTATATTAAAAAAAAAAAATTATAAAATTTAGTTCCATACAATAATTTGTCAAGAATTAAATTGATTATGGAACATAATTTTCCTGCATTTAAATAGTACTAACAATAAAAAAATATGTAAAAAAGTGTAATATATTTTTTTAAAAAAATATATTTAAAAGTACAATAAAATGAACTAAATAATAAAACGAATAAAATAAAATTTATTTAATAACTAGTTAAAGTTTAAATATAGATTTCTAACTTTTGATATGGTTTCATTATTTTTTATTTTTTTTTATTACAAATGATTATTTAGTATTTGTAATTAAAATTTATTTAAAATAAAATATAAAATAAAAGTATATATTTTATATACATATAATTAGGATAAAATAAAATAAAAAATTTTAGAAACAAAAATAAAAATTAATTAAAAAAAATTAAAAATTAACAAAGAAAGAAAATAAGAAATAAATAACTATATATGTATTTATAGGGTTTACTTTATAATCTTTCATCTTTCATTTTTCATCTTTCATGATTTTTTTATTTATATTATTCTTATTTAATTTATTTATTTTTTTTTCTATTTTTAACTTTTTTTTTTTTTTTTTTTTTTTTTTTTTTTTGAGATGGAATACGAATTAACATATTTTCATTTTCATTTTTTATTTTTATTTTTATTTTTATTTTTATTTTATATTTTTTTAATTTATTAAATAATACTTTATTTATCTTTTCTGGATAAAAAATAATAAGCTTTTGATATTAGGTTAATTGAAATAAAAATAGTAAAAAATATATATATTTATTACTGTTTATAATTACTTTTTTTTTTTTTTTTATTTATAAATATTAATTTATTTTTAAAATATAAAATAGTAATATATATTTATTTTTATGTTTATTTTTATGTTTATTTTGTTTGTTTAAAAATAATTTAAACTTAATTTATTAAAAGTATTCTTTTATAATCTTCATAAATTCATAATAACCTTAATTTTTTTTATTATAAAAAAAAAAAATAAGGTTATTATGAAATTAAAAAAAAAAAAAATTTTTTTAAGGGTAAAAAAAATTAAAAAAGTATCTTTTAAATTTAAAACTTTTTCATTACGGTTAAATAATTGAATTGAATCTAAATATATATTGTATATATATAAAAAGGAAAAAAAATTCTTTTAAATTATTGTTATAATTATTGTTATTTTTTTTTTTTTTTTTTTTTTTTTTTAGATATGATTATTATGAAATGGTACTTTTTATATTTTTATTTTAAATTTATTATCTATTATAAATAATTAATCAAAAATTAATGATAATAATAGTTAATTATTCTATTAATAAATATAATAATAAAGTTATTAGAAGTTTTTTTTTTTATTATTACTATAATACTTTATGTTATTCTTTTTACATTCTTTTACTATTTTTATTATTATGATCAATTCTATCATATTATAAATATTAACATTAAAAATATAAAAAAATTATATACATAATTATAAATATTATTTTTCTTAAATATGGTGTGATTTTATATATATATATATATAATATTATTTAATGAGTTTATAATTCAAATATATATTAACCTTAAATATAAATATTTTTTTATAAAATTATAATAATAATAATAATAATAATAGAAATAATAATAATAATAATAAAAATTATAATAATAAAAATAATAAACTTTAATTAAAATTAACGGTTCTTAAAATAAATTATACTATTAACCTTTTTTTTTTATGAAGCAATAAAATCGCTTATATTTTAAATTTAGTTTTTAAGATGAGGGAAAAAATATTTTTATTAATTATATATTTATTATTATTTAAATTGTCTAATTTTTATTTTTCAATAATATAAATTTACAAATAAAGCTATTTTTTTTTTTATTACTATTATTTTTATTTTATTTTAATTTTTTATTACTATTTTTTATCTATCTTTTTGAATTATCTATTATTAAATATATTTCTTTTCTTTTTTATACATCTTTATATTTTATTTTAATTCTAATTTTTTTTTTATCCAGACAAATCATATATCTTCAGATAAATAAATAAAAAAAAAAAAAAAAAAATAGCGATGCTTTTATTTTTCCTATTTAATATTTTTTTTTCCTTTTTATATTTAATAGCTAGAAAAAATATATTATTGTTTTTTGTAAATAAATATTTAAATAACTAAATAAGTAAATAATGAATTTAAATAAAAAAATAAAAAAATAGAAAAATAGAATTGCTATATACTATTTATTAATTCATATAATTCATTTTTATTATTTATTTTAAATAATAAAGTTAAATTTTATTAATTATTAGTATTATATTATATTTTATTATTGTTTATAGTTAAATTATTATTATTTGATATTACCATTATTTTTAAAGTATATATTTATAAAAAAATTTTATATTGATAATTTATTACCATTAAAATCCTATATAATCTATATAATCTATAATCTATATAATTTTTTATTTTTATTTTTTTTTATAATAAAAATTTTTTATTTCTTTCCGGCGTATACTGCCCTTGGTTTCAACCTCAATATTCCCCCTCCTCAGGAGCAGTGGGAATATTGAGGTAGTCGCACACAAACTTCCTTTTTTATAAAGGCAGATTTGTCCCTACTGGACGACCTTACTTGGTGTGTTTTAGCTTTGGCATCTCTGACATGCGTTTTATTGCTGAGAATTTTACTAATACTACTTCTCCGAGTATTTCTCCAGTTCGTAGTTTTCCCTTTTTGAAGCAAGACTAATATAATCTAACCCATACAGTTTCGTACTAACTTCCTATGAATTAAGGCTTAATTTAAAAAATGGTCAGAAAAAAACCTAAAATGGAATAAAAAAGTAATTAAATGCAAAAAAAAAAAAAAAAAAAAAAAAAATAAAAAAAAAATAAAAAAAAAAAAAAAAAAAAACTTTAATTCGTATAATTTTTTTATTTTATTTATTTTTTTATTTTATCTATTTTTTATTTTGTCTATTTTTTATTTTATCTATTTTTTATTTTATCTATTTTTTATTTTATCTATTTTTTATTTTTATTATTATTTTATTTTTTTATTATTTTATTATTATTATTATTATTATTATTTTATTTTTATTTTATTATATTTTTTTAATTTTTTTTTTTAAAATTTTCCATGTGAATAATAAACTAAATTTTAATAAATTTATAAATTTATAATAATTAAATAAATAATATCGAATAATATATCTAATATTATAAATATCTATAATAAATAAAACTTTGGAATAATAAATAATATCATAAAATATAAAAATTATTTTTATAATTTTTTGATTCATAATGAATAATGAATGATATTATTATACTATTTGAATTACTTTATATTAACTTCTTAAAAATTAATAATTATATGATAATATTATTTTATTAATAAAAACAAAGAAATAATGAAATCATAAAAATTAAAATTAAATAGAATTAAATAATATTGAATTGAATTGATAAAAATCATTTATATATATAAATAAATAAAAGTTAAAATAATTTTTTGTTTTTTTTTTTCCATAAAATAAAAAAAGAAAAAATCACATTTCAAAACTAATAAAATGATTCAATTATATATTTATTTATTTATTTTTTTTTTAATTTATTTTTATTTAGTATAATTTCAAATTAAGCTATAGTTTAAATATCATTTATCCTTTTTTTTTTTTTTTTTTTTTTTTTTTTTTTTTTTTCCTGAATATAATAAAGGTTAACATCAGAATTATATATAATATTGTATATATTGAATTGAAGGATTATTTCATTATGAATTAGATTTGCTTTTTTTTATCATACAATACTTTTTTTTTTTTTTTTTTTTTTATATAATCTTTTAAATTAAAAGGAAATTTATATACATTTACAAATATTTCATATTAACTGAGAATATATTTAACTCTAAATTGTATATATGAAAATAGAGCTATTTATTTATTTATTATTATTATTTTTTTTTTAAATTTTTATTTTTATTTTTTATTTTTATTTTTTATTTTTATTTTTTATTTTTTATTTTTATTTTTTATTTTTTATTTTTATTTTTATTTTTTTTTTTTTAAATAATATATTATAAATTAGGAAAAGTAAAATAAAAATAAAAAATCCCATATTTATTATGATATTATAAAATTTGGAAAATTAATAATTAATCTATTTTTTTTTTTTTTTTTTTTTTTTTTTTTTTTTTTTTTTTTTTTGGTTTGATATTTTTAATTATATTATCATCAACCCTATTAAGGATCTCTAAAAATTTAAGACTGTTGTTTTTCATAGAAGAATATCAGGGAACACAAAGGAAGCAGCATAGACTGAATCTCCGATTGTAGCTCTTCCGTGTAACGACATCTGTGTTCACTTTTTTCCTATCTATCCATTAGATTTTTAATTCTTAATTTCGTATAAGGGATTTTTTTTTTTTTTTTTTTTTTTTTTTTTTTTTTTTTTTTATTACTGAATTATTCAGCAAATAAATCGAGATTTTTTCAAAATCTATTGCAAAGTTTATTTAAATGGTCTTTTTTTTTGAACTTTTTTTTTTTGAATTGAAATGTCCCTTTCCTACTCTGAGGTTAAACGCTTTTTTTCTTCTTCTTATTTCCAAAGGTTTACTTGGCCTGATATTATTATTCTTTTTATCTGCTTTGGAATTTCGTCCAAACTTTCCGACTTCAATTCCATAATCGCTTTATCTTTTTAAGGAGTCATTTAACAAGTCAAATGATCCGTAATAAATATACTTGGTAAGGTACGCATTCAATTTCTCAGTTAAAAATGATTCATATATATCAATTCATGCGGCTATCGTTAAAAGTTCCCAAACTACTCACCTGATTCTATCATTTTTTTTTTTTTTTTTTTTTTTTTTTTTTTTTTTTTGCAAATTTAAAAATCAGTAATGCTGGACAATTGAGAAAAAATGACGCAAACAGATTTTCTATTCTTTTGAGCAACATTTCACCTTCCGGGTTTTCTCCTACCGTTTTCACTGAGTTATTCACAATTGATTGCACTTCTATATTTTTATCAAAAGAAACTTTAATAGATAACCGTTTTACTGGTGAGCAACAACAAATCTAAAAAAAAAATTCATCACTTGATCTCCTTCCCCTTCACATTAAGAAGCAAAGGACAAATTTCCCTTGATATTTCATCTCCAAGTACGCAAGCTACTGAGATCCAAATAATGGAAAGTTTTTGTTTGTTCACCATACCATTTAATAAACCTAACTTATAAGTAGCATTAGGATGACCTTTACATTGTTTTGCTAAATCATAAGCAACATCAACTAAATTTTCAAAATCTTCGTATACTTCGGATTCTTTATCAGAAATTTGTAGCAATTCTTCATCAGAAAGCTCTTGATTCTTCCCTAAAAAAGTTCTTTTGTATTTCTCATCCAAAACTCCGCCTTTAATTGTATAGATATTGAATTACCTGTAATTATCTTTTGATCACATTCCTCCAATGCAGTTTCTAATTGTTCTATATTATTTGGAAGTGCCGGTTTTTCATAAATCTTAATAGTTCCCAATAATGTATTATAGATTTTTTTTCATGGAATGTTCTTTTATCCATAGCCCTAATAGAAAAAGAAAAAATCACCATAATTAAAAAAAAAAAAAAATTTTTTTAAAATAATTCTAATAATATAAAAAAAGATAATGTATACATAGAACTTTAGTAATTATGAAAAATATTCTAATAAATACAATTTAATATTATTCCTTTCAGTTTTTAATTTTATATATTAAAAATATAAAATCATAAAGTTTTTTATTTTTTTTTAATACTTTTATTTTTTTTATAGTAGTTGGTTAAGTTATTAAGATATAATAATATAATAATAATAAATAAACAAAGTATATAAAATTTTTTTTTAAAAAAAAAGAAATAAAATATATGATAAAATAAAAATAATTTTTTTTGCAGATAGTAATATATCTTAATAATTTTATATATTATAAAAATTAAAGTTTATTTAATATGAAAGTATATATTATTATATAAATTTTTATTTATTTAAAATTAATATATTATATTTATAATCTATATTAAATTATTTTTTTTAAAATAAATAATAAATAGATAAATAAATAGATAAATAAATAAATAATAAGTAATAAATAAATAAATAAATAATAAGTAAATAATTATAAATAAATAAATGAATAATAAATAAATGAATAATAAATAAATAAATAATAAATAAATAAATAAATAAATAAATGAATAAATAATAAATTAATAATAAATAATAATGATAAAATAATCAAAATTTTATTAATTATATAATTATTTATAT
The DNA here is from genome assembly GCA_016946835.1 of Neocallimastix lanati (nom. inval.). Taxonomy (NCBI): domain Eukaryota; kingdom Fungi; phylum Neocallimastigomycota; class Neocallimastigomycetes; order Neocallimastigales; family Neocallimastigaceae; genus Neocallimastix; species Neocallimastix lanati (nom. inval.). Next base: position 461,855 of record JACVTC010000079.1, on the reverse strand, counting down.
TTAATATATTTTTTATAAAATAATTAAAAATATAAATTTGGTTTTAATATTATTTTTTATCAATATTTTAATTTAATAATATTTTATGGTAAATATAATAAAAAATTTTTAAAAAAAAAAAAAAAAGAGGAAACAATAATTAAAAACAAGTATTTTTTAATATACAATTTTTTTTTTTTTTTTTTTTTTTACTATTACTAATAAAATTTAATATAATTAGTTTCATTAATGAAAATATAGGAATTTAATATAATATTAATATAATATTAAAATAAATACATATACTAATTTCAAAAAAATATCAATGATTATAATACTATAACAATATTGATAATAGGATATGAACTTCATATATTTTTTAAAAGCTAATATTCTAGAAGAGAAATAAAAAAATAAAAATATTTTAATTAAAATATTTAATTATTGATTTAAATTTTGGAATGAAAAATGATATATTCATATTTATATTTAACAATATAATATTTAATAATAAAAAAATAAAGTATTAACAGGAATAAAAAATAAAAATACTTAAATATTCTAACAAAAATGAAAATATCAATAATAAAAAATATTTTTTAATTAATATTATTAAAAAAAAAAAATAAGAAGAATCAAAGAATAATTTATTGATATAATATTGCCATTTTAAAAATGAATTAAAGAATTTTTAATTATTAAAAATATCTTTTTTTTTTTTTTTAATATATATATTTTATTAGAATAAATTTTATTTTTATTTTTTTTATTACTTTTATTTATAGTAATAGTCAATTATATATATATATTTTATTTATATAAAAATAATTTTGAAATTATCAAATAATAAACATGTATATAAATTTTCTCTTTTTTTAATTGCTAAACATTTTTTTGTAAATTAAAAAATTATATAATGTTAACTGATATATGATAATAATAATATATTAGCTATACCATAATTAAAATTATATATATATATATATACATATGTTATGTATATAAACTATTTTGTATATATCATACGTAAAATAAGAAGAAATTTATGAATATTAATTATAAAATCATTATATTATTAATTTAAATATATATATATATATATATATATTTTTTTTTTTTTTTAAAAAAGTGTACATATACATTAAAATATATATATATATATATATATGCTTAAATATTAAGCTTATTATCATATAATAATACTTTAAGCAGAAAAAAAATAATAATAAATATAACAATAATGATAATGAAATGATAATACTAATAATAATAAAATAAAATTAATACAACTACTATTACTACTACTACTAATAATAAAAACATTAATAATAATAGTAATAATCATAATTATAATTATATTAATAATATCATATTTAAATGCTGAGTCATATAAAATATATTTAATCAACGATAGAAACAAAAATTAAGATATAATATATAAATATTTTAATCCTTTTTTTTTTTTTTTTTTTTTTTTTAAAAAAAAACTTTTATTATTAGTATATAATATTATAAAATATAATATAATATTTTATTTTATTTTTTTTTTTTTTTTATAAATCGTTTTCGTTAAAACCTCGTTTTTCCATATCAAATATAATTATTATTATTATTATTATTATTATTTTTTTTTTAATTAAATATAAAAAAAGTAAAAAACATTTACATATATGTATAAAAAATTTTCTTTTTATTAAACTTCTTGTATAAAACTTTTTTTTTTTTTTTTTTTTTTAATATCAAAAAATTAATATTTATTTTATTCATAAAAATTTTTTTAATAACAATAATTATTAAAATCACATATATAAATTAAAATTTTATATTAAAGGAAGGTAAAAAAATAAAAACAAAACAAAACAAAAATTTATTAAATAATTTAAAAGAACAAAATTTGACAAGAATAAAACAAACCAAAAAATAACAAGATGGATATTGACTGTGATTGGTGTATTTGTGGAAAGAAAACTACTGTAAAAAAATAAATAAATAAATAAATATTATTATTATTATTATTATCAATTTTTTCTTTTTCTTTTTCTTTTTTATTTTCTTTTCTTTTTTTTTTATTTTTAATTTAATTTAATTTATTAATATTATTATTATTATTATTATTATTATTATTATTATTATTATTATTATTATTATTATTTTTTAAAAAGACTTAGATAATATCCATTAGAGGAATAATTAAATATTAAATACTAAATTATTATTATTATAATTATTATTGTTTTTTTATTTTTATTTTCATTTTTATTTTTTTTTTTTTTTTTTTTTTTATTTTTTTTTTTTTTTACTTATATTGAATATATATATATATATTAATCTATTTATTATATAGAGTGGAAATCTTTATTGTTCTGAAGAATGTAGACTCTCTGAGTGTGCTTCAGATTCTTCTGTTAGTTCAGATTATTCCTATTTTTCCAATTCATCTTATGCTTCGATGATGACGGTAACCAATTATATGCCAACTCTTTATAGTAAAAAAATAAATAAAAATTATTCATCTATGGCAAAAAGTAATCATGGTAGTAACAAAGCCTGCAGTCTTGGCTATAAACTATGTACTATTAATACAAAAGGTTATATTAATAAGAATATTACTCATTCTTCTCTTTCATCTCAATCTCAAGCTTCATCAGTTGATAAGTATAATAAAACGAATGTAAAAAAAACTTATACTGGAGGCTTGATCACTTCTAATCTGATGTCAATGAATATTCCAGCGGTAATAACTCATGTGAATACTTCAGGTCATATTATTAAGACTTCTAATTCTGCACCGAAAACAGATTTTCATTCTGTTTTAACACCACCTTCTTACTTTTATAAACATAGATATTCCTTATCATTTAACAAAGGAAATCATCATTTAAATTTACCTCTAAATAGTTTATATAATATAAATAATAATTCATTAACTCCATCACCTATTGGACTCTTAAGTTATAATAATAATAATAATAATAATAATAATAATAATAATAATAATAATAATAATAATAATAATAATAATAATAATAATAATAATAATAATAATAATAATAATAATAATAATAATAATAATAATAATAATAATAATAATAATAATAATAATAATAATAATAATAATAATAATAATAATAATAATAATAATAATAATAATAATAATAATAATAATAATAATAATAATAATAATAATAATTGTAATAGTAAAAATAATAGTGATATAGATAACAATAGTCATAATCATAATAATATGAATTTTAATACACAAACTATTTCGAATATAATTAATAATACTATATATGATGTTATTACCAAGAATAAAGTCAATAAAAATAATGACTATAATCGTTTACAAGAGGATCAATTCTATTATCAGGATAATGATAATACATTAAATAATCATGAATACTATGAAAATAACATTAATAATAATAATAATAATAATAATAATAATAATAATAATAATAATAATAATAATAATTATAAAAATAGAGATATAAAGGGCTATGTTAAAATTTTTAAACCTTTATATGAAGTTACTACATCTATAATTACTCCAATAAATAATACAAATAATACTAATTATATCAATATCAATAATAATACTAATACTAATACTAATAATAATAATACTAATACTAATAATAATAATAATAATAATAATAATAAAAATAACAATACTACTACTACTACTACTACTACTACTACTAATAATAATAATAATAATAATAATAATAATAATTATATATTATATAAAACTAACGCTTCCACTAATCTTTGTGCTCTCAATACTAATAACGATAATATGAAAAACTATAAAATAATGAGTAATGAAGGAAAAAATACTGTTAAACAACCTATTGGTCGTTATAGATCTATTATTCAATCTAAACAAATAGATTCTGTAGAATCGATCACCTCAAATAATAATTTTACACCAATCTTTTTTTTAAAAAAATGAAAGAAAAATAGAATATATATATAAAATAAAACAGAATTAAAATTAAAATTAAAAAAAAAAAAAAAAAAGAAAAGAAAATAAAATAGATGAAAAGACTAATATCAAAAAAGATTAGTCTATTTATATACCAAATAAGCTCCAAGGCTAATTAATCAACTAAATCAAGTTTTCAATATATATATATATATAAATACATATATATATATTTAAAATTATTATCTTTTTATCTTTTTTTTTTTTTTTTTTTTTTTTTTTTTTTTAAAAAAAATTAATTACATCTATTATCATATATATATATATAATTTATTATTATTATTATTATTTTTAATATATATATATATTTTGCTCTATATTTCTTATTATATTAACTCATTTATATATATTTTTTTCCTATTAAAATTTATATATATATAATAAATAA